>CANSZD010001394.1:870000-1247089 GCA_947648045.1 Beta corolliflora
TTGAATTGCCCGACATTGAACCAGAAGCACCCGGAACTCGGAGGATAAACAGAGGAGCCATTGGTAAAGAACAACCCCCAATTCTTCTCGGAGACAGGACCACGACGCTCATCCTCATTAAATAACTCATAAATGTATGTGTTTATTGGCATAGTTGGCCGACTTGGCGGACCTGAGTTATTCAAAACCCTTCGGATCAAATTATTAGTATAAGTCGAGCATTTTTCACCGAGGCATCGGGTTCATTAGCTCCCCCGTTCCATGGCCACCCCTGTTTCTGTCACTACTACTGAGATCCCCGAAATATTGAAAGCATCGATCGAGTAATAAGCAAGCATCTACAAAAGCATCAAACATGCTATTATAATGAAACAGAGTGTTTGGATCAACAATCTGCTTGACAGAGGGTGATGGTTGAAATAGAGTATATTCAAGCGGAAAAATGCCATCTCCTGTGGTATACCCATGATAAGGTTATGCATTTAGCATGAAATAGGAGTTAGTGTTCTTTAAGAATTGGAGGACTTGGTACATGGAGTGTGGGGTGGAGACTTTGACCTTGAAATTTAAGTTGGAAGCAACGAGAGCTTTATAAAGGTTATTCATGGCGGGAACAAGAATAGGACCAGCGTGTGGTATTGCAGTCAATACCTCACTACCAACAAGCAATGGCAGTAATATTAGTGCCGGGAACATAAGCTGCTACATTTTTGTTTACCCATGCTGCCGCAACCGATGGTGATTGCCCAATCCCCAGAACTTCCTCATTTGTAACACCAACCATTACTTCTATGCTTGTATTGGCAAGGGCACGGAGCATGTGAGTATCAGCATCAAAAAGTCGAACATGAGTTATCTGGTTGTCTGTAAGAATAGCAACCACGTCTGAAGCTGGTGGCAATTTAGGCAAATGTGTCCCTATATCAATCCCAATGAATGCACCTATAAAAGTACCAATCAAGATTAAAAAATAGTCCACGGTAAATTGAGGAGTAAATGCAGAAACAAGCGTGGTGAAAAAAAAAAAACAGCACAAAGTTGCAAAATGACTACTTGGAAGCACCTAAGATACAGGGGAAGAATGCAAGGTTAATAGCACCGGGACTCTTTGCAGCCATATATCGGGCATTATTCAGCCTATATAAACTTAGAATTCACAATGTGAAACTTGTTGGAAGAACGAAACAGATAGAGAGCTGAAGATACTCGTACACGCCTAAAGTCTTTGCCATGAACATCCATTTCAAATGCATCAAGGATATGCAGCTACTTTAGCTCAGCCTCTTCCTGGACATAGTTGTAAATAATCTTAATCTGCAATAGACAAATTTCGGAAACCAGCAAGGCAAATAGAAATCGAACTCATCAATAGCACCAATCAAATCACCGGCATATAATCAAGATCTTTGCATGAGAGCGGGGAAGGAAAAGTAAGAAAAGCACGGGAATCAAACTCCAATGTAAATGATCACACACTTACAAGCAGCAGAGTTGTAGACATGTATCACCACAAATGAGCTCAAGAGAAATAGAAAAGATGAATGAAAGCCGGCATAGCAAGTATTCAATTCGATTCATTTCGACATAAATTACTCATTAAAACTATTTAATGCCTAGTCTGCTGTTTGCAGGAAATCGAACAAGACAAAATTTCAGTAGAGTGGCTTGAGGTACTGTATAAGTACAGTGATGTAGCCCGCCGATGGTATAATTACAGAGGGGTGGCTTATAACAAAGAGTTCGGTAAAAAATCGAAAGTGGCCGGAGATGCAAGTTGATAATCAGTAGAATACTTTTGCGATAATCATGGAAACCCGGAGCCCCGGGACAGTATGATCCTATTTGACCACGGATTTTCTCTCCACATCTCGTTTATGTTAAGAAATGGAGAAGAAAGTACCATATGGTTGAAAAATCTCCGAGAAAGAGGAAGAAAAGAAAGAAAACATAAAAAGGAAGTATAATTCATGCCAAACCGAGATCCCGGATTCAACCAAAGTCAATTCAAGCATGGAGAAATAAAAGCATACAGAAACTACACCCTTTAAATGGGTTCTTAAAGTGGTATTCATCTCTATCTCTCATCTTCACTATTTTCTCTCCACATCTCGTTCCCTACTTCCCTACTCCCTCTTGGTCCCTCTTCCTCTCCATGTCTCACTCTTCTTCTAGGGCTTAAAAATGTTATGTCTAACTCTTCTTTTACGGCTTAAAAATGTTTATATTAAGCCTTCCTTTCTCTTTCTCCCCCATTCAATATCTTTAATGATCTTATCTTGTTATCCTTCCCCTCGCTTATTTAATAATTAGCCTCTGTTTAATGGTTTCTTAATGTTTATATTAAGACAATCCGTTGGCAAACCGAGATCCCGGATTCAACCAAAGTCAATTCGGGCATGGAGAAATACCGCACCTAGAATGCTAATCACAAGTAAAACACGAATTAAATAGTTTATCCGCCACAATTTAAGTTCCAATCATACTAAGAGAACTACTCAATTATACAAGCATAAAATCAAAATTAAGCAAGTGTAAAATCCATTAGTTAACACACAAAAATCAAAACATAAATTTGAATTAGAAAAATGCGGAAAAAAGAAATTACCCATAAGTTCCTTCTCGCAATTTGTTCCAATTTATGGAAACAATCGACACTTCTAGAACCCCATGATGGTGATTTATGTAGGTATAGTTGTCCTGGAGCTGCGACCGCCATGTTTCGCAGAAGAATTGGCCTTCTTTTCCTTATTGTTTGCTTTTTTTTTATGGTTTTTGAAATTAAACCCCTCACCCGTCTATGATGTTGTTGTTGCTGTTGTTGATGCTGCTAATGGAAAATATCACCTTTCATCTTGAAATCAGCATGTAAAGCAACAGGAAAAAGCGCAGCCTTATTTCCACCAACAGAAGGAGCAACCGTAGTACTGTCTCGGGAGAGATGGAGGAGGATGAAGGTAGGGGAACAGTAGATGTGAATTGCAGCCAATTTTAGTCACGCGTCTAACAAAGCCAACAAATTTTCCCCAACAGAGAGCACGTGGCAAAGGAAGGGCATGGCTGGGGTTCTGTGAAGTATGAAGGGCAAAAGCGTCAAATCACTGTTCTTAAGAATAGTAACCAGACTTGTGCCCCAAAAAGCTCTCACATAAATGAGAGAAATGTTTCACTTATTTTGAACGGAGGAAGTAACATACTTAAACATTGAAAAAGTTACGTATAAGGACATCTTTTATAATTATTATTATATTATAATATATGGATAAGAATTGTAGTTTGTTACATGTCACCACACACGCTTCTGCTCAAATGCTTACGTTGTGTCATGCATGTCACATATGACATGACATTTATTTTTTTTTTTTTTTTTTTTTTTTTTTTTTTGTTCGGGGAAAGATAATTGGTCGAAGACCAACCCCGCTAGGCTACTAGCCTCAGCAGGCACACCACCATTGGTCGGGTAGAGGGATTTATACCCACAAGCAAACATTTTTATACAAACTCCCCAAATTGAGGAGTGATGAGAATCGAACACCCGACCTTGCGGTTGGGAGGTGGGAGCACCAACCATTGGGCTACCACGAGGACCTCACATGACATTTATTTGAATAAGCTTCTCTTACACATAAAATTTAGAAAATATTTCTAAGAGGCCTTGAACTCCTTGAACTATGAAATCTACTTGCACAAAATGTCAATTCTAAACACTACATCATTTTGCTTAATTAAACGGATTTTTTATTCATAAAAAGCATAATTTAGATATTTCTAATATTGTACTAGTGATTGTGAAGGTATCATATGTGATTGTAGTTTTATATATGGAAAAAAAGACATTACAAGTAGCAGGAGACAAGGGTAAAAAAACTTATATGGCCTCATCCACACTAAATTAGTGTGGACCTAATGTTAATTCATGTGATTTACACTATATAAAAATAGATGTAAAAGATGAGTAGATATAGATTGTAAAGTTTGACTATGTGAAAAAAAAAGGTTACTATGTCACAAAGTAGAAATTCCATTATGATAAACTAATGAGAGAAAGAGTGACTATATTAAAAAAAAAATGGTCACTATGGTAGATAGTTAGTGTAATTTAATATTCTAAAAGGTTACTATATAAAAAAAAAGGAAAATTGGATTCTAATAATCCAACCATTAAGCGGTCTTCTTTAAACAATCCCACTTATAAGATATTTTTGAACAATCCAACATTTTGATGTTATCTTCTCATAATGGTCCTTGACCTGTTTTGACTGATATAGCAGGTCAAATGTGACACGTGTCACACTATAATTGGTTAGCCCATTTTCTCCCTCCTCTACCTCTTTTCCTCCACAACCACCACCACCTAGCCACCCCCCTGCAGCCCCCACCCACCCTAAGCCCCACCCCACCCCACCCTAAGCCCCCGCAGCCCCCCCCCCCCACCCCACCCTAAGCCCCCGCAGCCCCACCCGACCACCCCATCCCACCCCCACCCTGCCGCGGCAAACCACCCCACCCAAATCGCCGCATCCCCACCCCCACCTCCCGACTGTTGCAGCCCCACCCCACCCCCACCCCTGCCCCGCGACAACCCACCCCCCACCCCGCCGCCGCGCAACCCACCCCCCACCCCACCCCAATTCGTTGCATCCCCACCCCCACCCCTACCCCCGACCTATTGCGTTCCCACCCCACTCCCACCCCACCGCGTCAACCAACCCCCACCCCAGCCCAATTTGCTGCAGCCCCACCCTACCTCGCTGCCCCTAGAGCCCCACCCCACCCCCATAGCAAACCCGTCACGCCTCCCCTCTCCTTCGCCTCATACCCCCGTCGCGCCTCCCCTCTCTCCTATCCCTTCGTCTCTTTCCATCCTGTCACCCTCCCCCTCCCCTTCCCCCTCTCGTTAAATACGACCACCACCACCACCACACACAACCAATGCTACTATTAACGACGAACGCGATTCGAGGATAGTGAGAGAGACAGGAGAAAGAGAGAAGCGACGACAAAGAGAGAGGAGGGTGGGCCCTGGTGGCTGCGGCATGGGCCGGGTGGTTGCGGCGGGGCCAGTGGAAGGAGAGGGGGTAGGTCAAACTAGATAGGGAGGTGAAGGGGAGGAGAGATAAATGAGTAGGAGGAGGGAAAAAAATTACTTGAAGTTCAGGTCACAAGTCACTAGGGACCGTTATAAGAAGATATCAGCAAAAGGTTGGATTGTTCAAAAATATCTTATAAGTGGGACTGTTTTAAGAAGACTGCCTAAAGGTTGGATTATTAAAATTCAATTTTCCAAAAAAAAAAAAAGGAATACTATGTTAAATAAGTGGTTTCGGTCCACAATAATATTAGTGTGAACCAGGTCCACCCAAGACTAACTAGAGACAAGGAGGGTTGAAAATGAAGATCGTGCATACATTTATATATTTTTTTGACGTGAAAATGTGTGCATCCTAAAAGCTACTCCACTACCTAATAATATAATGTAGGATCGAGATCTAAGCTGCTTATAAATTAAACCTAGTCGTTTACTAAGAACTCTGAAGTCAATCTTTTTACAATAAACTGTAGAAGTTAATCTTTTTATCAACGATTTAACATTATAAATCTAATCTGAATCCAGAGTTTCAACCAGCAGTTTAATTACTTTTAAGTCAAGCTTCTTTCTTTAATTATTTCTTTACTAGGGAGCTGGCGAGGGGTACTGTATTACATCGAGGATGGTTAAAAAATCCACTTTTATGAGTTTATCCTTTTAGTTTTAGGTGTAAACATACAGGATTACTGGTAAACAATGAATAATAGTAATAGTTACATAGTCCACTTATTTATCTTAACAATTGGAGTTTATTTTAATTAATAGGATCGAAAAGACTTCAAAGAGTATCTTTTCAGTTAGCAAGTTTACAATACATATTCATCTTGTCACAAAAAAAAAAAAAAAAAAAGTCGACATATTCATCAGTAACTTCACAGAGTATTTCATCGTTATTTGGTCTCCTACAACCTCAAAAACTTTAGCTTCCTTTGTAAATTCAAACATCTGTCCTATGTTGGGCGCTGCATCAGGTAATCCTACCATATTTACTTACTAGTTTTGAAGCCCGTGCGTTGCACGGGTTGTTGTTTATTTTACTTTTCTTCAAATTTTTTGTTAATATTATTGTTGATTTTTTTTTCTGTGAAATGAGATTATTTAACACCATTGTATTTACATATTTTCTTTGTTCTTTTTCTATTACAACAATTACCACTTTGGGTAGTTTTATTTTTTGGAACCATTCCACTTTTGGTAAAAAAAACCAACTACAGTTGACAATATTGCCTTTATTTTATGTTAATAAAACCATCATTAATTACCCAAATTGCCTCCTAAAGTTGCGTTTACTTTATTAAGGATTTTTTTATCCCATACTCTAGTTAACTATTTGTTTATCCTCTATGCTAAAATACCCATTTTTATTTCCTTAAAAACCCTACCCAAACCAATTGTTGCAATAGAAAAAGATAGGAGAAAGTATTTGTCATTATATTGTAATTTCTAGATTTGTTATTGCGATATATAAATTTTATAATTTTTAATATTCAATTGAATATTGTAGCTAAGTTTATTATTAACTGGTATCCCAGTAATAGGTATGACTAATAATGGCTAACACAGTTTTAAAATATGATTTTCAAAGACATAATTAATACTGTCACATATAATACGCTATTTTTATAGTTATTTTTATATGTATTTAAAATAAAGAATAAATAATACGTTATTGTTCATCTAAATAAATATATATTTTAATAAGTTATAAAACTATATTGTATATGGATCATATTTCGAAGCATATTTCGAGCACTCTCCGATGGTAAAAAAAATTATACTATTGCGAATTATGTAGCAAAAGTTATATTCAAATTACATAGTATAATAATTTAAGTTATTTATTTAAAATCAGACTGTAATCTTCACTTATCCAAAACACCTTATATGTATCAATATCTATGTTGAACACTTTTTCCTTAAAAAAATTAAAAAATTAAAAAGAACGACATGGCATGCTTAGATACAGCTCTTTATAATATTCTACGGTTGTTTTATTTAAATCAAACTCTAATTTTCATAATATAATAATTTAGGTTGTTCATTCAAAACGAAACTGTAATTTTTGCTTATCCAAGACTCCTTATATGTACTTAAATCTATGTAGAACTCAATTTTTTTTAAAATAAAAATAAAATTTGATGACATGGCAATCCTACGTGGCGCTCTATATTTCATAATTTGTAGAACTATATTTAAATCTATGTAGAACTCATTTTTTTTAAAAATAAAAATAAAAATTCATGACATGGCAATCCTATGTGGCGCTCTATATTTCATAATTTGTAAAACTATATTGTAATTGGATATTATTTCGAAGCATATTTCGAGCACTATCCAATGGTACAAAAATTATAATATTCCGAATTACGTAGCAAAAGTTATACACAGTTTACATAATATAATAATTTAGGTTGTTCATTCCTAATCAAACTCTAATTTTCGCTTATCCAAAACTCTTTATATGTATTTAAATTTATGTAGGACTCTAAAAATTGATGACATGGCAATCCTATGTGGCGCTCTATATTTCATAATTTGTAAAACTATATTGTAAATAGATCTTATTTTGAAGATATTTGAAAGACTATCCAATGGTAGAAAAATTATAATAATTTCTTTACTAGGGAGCTGGCGAGGGGTACTGTATTACATCGAGGATGGTTAAAAAATCCACTTTTATGAGTTTATCCTTTTAGTTTTAGGTGTAAACATACAGGATTACTGGTAAACAATGAATAATAGTAATAGTTACATAGTCCACTTATTTATCTTAACAATTGGAGTTTATTTTAATTAATAGGATCGAAAAGACTTCAAAGAGTATCTTTTCAGTTAGCAAGTTTACAATACATATTCATCTTGTCACAAAAAAAAAAAAAAAAAAGTCGACATATTCATCAGTAACTTCACAGAGTATTTCATCGTTATTTGGTCTCCTACAACCTCAAAAACTTTAGCTTCCTTTGTAAATTCAAACATCTGTCCTATGTTGGGCGCTGCATCAGGTAATCCTACCATATTTACTTACTAGTTTTGAAGCGTGCGTTGCGCGGTTATTTTGTTTATTTTACTTTTCTTCACATTTTTTGTTAATATTATTGTTGATTTTTTGTTGCTGTGAAATGAGATTATTTAACACCATTGTATTTACATATTTTCTTTGTTCTTTTTCTATTACAACAATTACCACTTTGGGTAGTTTTATTTTTTGGAACCATTCCACTTTTGGTAAAAAAAACCAACTACAGTTGACAATATTGCCTTTATTTTATGTTAATAAAACCATCATTAATTACCCAAATTGCCTCCTAAAGTTGCGTTTACTTTATTAAGGATTTTTTTATCCCATACTCTAGTTAACTATTTGTTTATCCTCTATGCTAAAATACCCATTTTTATTTCCTTAAAAACCCTACCCAAACCAATTGTTGCAATAGAAAAAGATAGGAGAAAATATTTGTCATTATATTGTAATTTCTAGATTTGTTATTGCGATATATAAATTTTATAATTTTTAATATTCAATTGAATATTGTAGCTAAGTTTATTATTAACTGGTATCCCAGTAATAGGTATGACTAATAATGGCTAACACAGTTTTAAAATATGATTTTCAAAGACATAATTAATACTGTCACATATAATACGCTATTTTTATAGTTATTTTTATATGTATTTAAAATAAAGAATAAATAATACGTTATTGTTCATCTAAATAAATATATATTTTAATAAGTTATAAAACTATATTGTATATGGATCATATTTCGAAGCATATTTCGAGCACTCTCCGATGGTAAAAAAATTATACTATTGCGAATTATGTAGCAAAAGTTATATTCAAATTACATAGTATAATAATTTAAGTTATTTATTTAAAATCAGACTGTAATCTTCACTTATCCAAAACACCTTATATGTATCAATATCTATGTTGAACACTTTTTCCTTAAAAAAATTAAAAAATTAAAAAGAACGACATGGCATGCTTAGATACAGCTCTTTATAATATTCTAAGGTTGTTTTATTTAAATCAAACTCTAATTTTCATAATATAATAATTTAGGTTGTTCATTCAAAACGAAACTGTAATTTTTGCTTATCCAAGACTCCTTATATGTACTTAAATCTATGTAGAACTCAATTTTTTTTAAAATAAAAATAAAATTTGATGACATGGCAATCCTACGTGGCGCTCTATATTTCATAATTTGTAGAACTATATTTAAATCTATGTAGAACTCATTTTTTTTAAAAATAAAAATAAAAATTCATGACATGGCAATCCTATGTGGCGCTCTATATTTCATAATTTGTAAAACTATATTGTAATTGGATATTATTTCGAAGCATATTTCGAGCACTATCCAATGGTACAAAAATTATAATATTCCGAATTACGTAGCAAAAGTTATACACAGTTTACATAATATAATAATTTAGGTTGTTCATTCCTAATCAAACTCTAATTTTCGCTTATCCAAAACTCTTTATATGTATTTAAATTTATGTAGGACTCTAAAAATTGATGACATGGCAATCCTATGTGGCGCTCTATATTTCATAATTTGTAAAACTATATTGTAAATAGATCTTATTTTGAAGCATATTTCGAGCACTATCCAATGGTAGAAAAATTATAATATTCCGAATTACGTAGCAAAAGTTATACACAATTTACATAATATAATAATTTAGGTTGTTCATTCAGAATCAAACTCTAATTTTTGCTTATCTAAAACTCTTTATATGTATTTAAATCTATTCATAATTTGTAGAACTATATTTAAATCTAGGTAGAACTCAATTTTTTTTTAAATAAAAATAAAAATTGATAACATGGCAATCCTATGTGGCGCTCTATATTGCATAATTTGTAAAAATATATTGTAAATGGATCTTATTTCGAAGCATATTTCGAGCACAATCCAATGGTACAAAAATTATAATATTCCGAATTACGTAGCAAAAATTATACACAATTTACATAATATAATAATTTAGGTTGTTGATTCAGAATCAAACTCTAATTTTTCCTTATCCAAAACTCTTTATATGTATTCAAATCTATGTAGAACTCTATTTTTGTAAAAGATAAAAAAAAAAAGATGACGTGGCAATCCTACGTGGCGCGCTCTATGGCCTCGAAATCTTGAGGGGCTCCCTATGCTCCCGAAAAGTTCCTCCTTTATATATATATATATATTGATTAAATTGAGAGCTTTTCTAACCTTCTGTAATCTTTCTTTCTTTTGATTATGATATGGTTCATTGTTATGATTTAACTAATTTTAGCCCGTGGGATGCATAGGTTGGATGATGTTTACAATTTTTATGCTTATTAGTATATAGAAGTTATATTGTTAGTTCCATTTACATTTTTTATACATTACATTCTTCTTTTAGTATTTCACATTGTAGACACTAAAAATTTATTAGTGTTCTATATTAAAATAAGTTAATTATTATTCATCTAAAATAAATATAATTAGCCCAATTTAATTAATTTAGCCCACCTAAATAATATATCCAAATTAAATCAAATAAATATAATTTGGGTTATCAACTATTTGGGCCCGTCAATATTATAGTCCAAATAAGATGGTCAAATGGCAAAGGTAAAAAAGACTTCCAAGTCACAAACGGGCCCAAGCCCATAAACTACCCAGTCCATGAAGGGATCTCCATTCCCTATAAATATACCTCACCTCCTTCAGTTGAGGAGAGGAGAAATTTATTATTCTCAAGAGCTCATAAAATTCTCTTGAAATTCTCTCTGCAGATAGTCAACAAGCACATCAAATTCGTGCCGACTGTTCAGATACATTCAAACAAATTCGATTGAGATTCAAGCTTTTGTCAGCCCTCATTCGAATACACTCAAACAAAACTCAAACTCAGGTTGACGTTGACAAAACGTCAGTCTACACTTTGCTCCACGTCGACATCAACACGTGTCATCTCCAGTTACGGAACAGAATCAGAGGACTTAGTTTATTTTTATTATAAACTGTTTACAGAGATTGTACTCAATACATTTATTGAAATATAATTTCTTTGTTACTTTGTTTCTTGTCTTATTTATTTTGACTCGAAATTTGTGTATACAAATTTTGGCACGCTCGGTGGGACAATCTCTGCCTCTCATCTCTGTTTAATCATCATCAACAAACCTGAGAAATGGCCTCAAGCAAGAACATCTCTCAATCTTCTGAAAACTCTACCGACACCCTACGAAAATTTGTAACGTTGGGTGACTTTATGGATGACATGACTCTTGGTTTTCGCACTAGAGGAATGAAAAAGGCTGTTGTTGCTGCCGCTGCTGCTAAGCTTCAAACTGCAAATGTTCCTACCAGGCAGAGAAAACTCTTTAAGCCTACTGCTGCTGAATCATCCATCATGTCTGATTCACACAAGGAGCGTGAAACCCCCGTGTTTGGCTCAACTGCTCTGGCTGAACACGAGCCATCATTCATTGCTTCTCAAATATGGAAGCAACTCTCATCTGATAAGTCGGACAGGCTGACCGTTCACACTAGCCCTCTCTTTGATCTACTCAATGTAGAGAGTGACAATGAAACAAGTGATGATATTGCTGTCTCATCACCTCTAACGATTTTCGACCTAGAGGAACCCTTGTTGTCTTCACAATCGAACACTGCTGCTGTTATGGTGACCTCAGCTAAGACAGTTGAGGAACAACTTGCTGAAATGAATAGCCTACTCCAAAAATTAATGAAGGATGGAGAAGAAAAAGATGCTCAAATTCGACTCCAAAATGAGCAAATCGCTGCCCTCAACAAGAAACTGGAGGAAGGCGACGCAGCATCAAGACAAGGTGATGAAAGTGAAGGGGATAGTGGTGAAGACGTTCGCCGCCCACCTACAGCACGCCAACTTGAGTTATTGATAGCTCACGCTGTCAAAAATCAACTTGGAGAAAGTTCTCAAGGCAGTCATCGCTATGTGAAGCCTTATACCAAAAGGATCGATAAGCTGCAGATGCCTTTTGGCTATCAACCCCCCAAGTTTCAGCAATTCGATGGGAAAGGAAATCCTAAGCAACACATTGCTCACTTTGTGGAAGCATGCAACAATGCTGGTACCACAAATGATTTCCTGGTCAAACAATTTGTTCGTTCCCTTAAAGGCATGGCCTTTGACTGGTACACAGATTTACCCTCACAATCCATTAACAGTTGGGATCAAATGGAGGAGGAATTCCTGAACAGGTTCTATAGCACTCGACGTATTGTCAGTATGACTGAACTGACTAAGGCTCGCCAGTGGAAGGATGAGCTAGTCATCGATTACATCAATCGTTGGCGCGCATTGAGTCTAGAGTGTAAAGATCGCCTAACTGAAGTCTCTGCTGTTGAGATGTGCATTCAAGGAATGGATTGGGACTTGCTTTATATCTTGCAAGGTATAAAACCTAGGACTTTTCAAGAGTTGGCTACGCGAGCTCATGACATGGAGCTTACCATTGCCAACAATAGAGGCAAAAGCAACACTTCTTCAGAATACAAGAAAGAGAAGAAGGATTTTAAGAAGACTGACAAGACTGCCAAAAGTTCGACTAAGGAGTCAATGTCAATCACGACCTCCTCACCTGTCAAGATCTCTAGCAAGGCTGGCACTGAAAAGAATAAGGGTTCATCTTCTCAAGAACCTAGGAAAAATAGGCCAACCTTGAAAGAACTCCAAGCAAAAAAATATCCATTTCCAGGACTTTGATTTATCGGGGATTTAGATGGATTGGTTGAAAACAAAGTAAATTGAGTTGCCGAAGCTAAGCGTCCCCGCAGAGGTCGGTAAGACTTCCGATCCTAACTACCGTCGGTATCACGGGTTGATTAGTCATCCCATAGAAAAGTGTATAACACTTAAGGAGAGAATTATGCAACTTGCAAAGGATGGGAAAATTGTACTGGATTTTGATGAAGTTGCTGAAGCTAATCACGCCTCCGCGATGTTAGATTCTTATTGGGAGGCTCAAACTCTGCAGTTTGGGAGTTTGGAGCCAGTAATTATACATGTGCTGCGACCGGTTCTTCAAGTTGATAATGTGCCATCTGTTGAGCACAGTGTCCTAACTGAAAACCAACATGGAGAGGATGATGAAGGGTGGACGTTGGTCACTAGAAGGAGGCCTAGACGACAGTCAAAGCCTCAACCAAAGTCTGTTTGTCGTAAGAAGAAGCATCAAAAAAGAAAGGGCTCAAAACGCTCGAAAGGAAAGAAAAAGTCAAAAAAACATACTAAACAGCAAGTATTGCCAATTGACTTGTTTGAACAGGATCCACTTACCCCTGTAACCTTAGAAGAATTCTTTCCTGAAGATTACTTCACTACGGTTACTGTTAATGCTATCTCATTTGTGGAGGATGAAGAAGAAAAAGAAGAGGATGAGGATCAAGAGCCTGTTAAAGAAAATGAAATTTCCGTCAAAGTAACTGTCCAACATTCAGGGACGGAGATAGATCCAAAGATATTGGCTATCTTGGAAGCTCTTCCTACACGCATGGGATGGAGGCAGATCTTTCATTTGCCTCGAGAAATGTGTCGACAAGTGGCTCTTGCACTTCAGCACCCAGAACTATACCTTGACAAAGTGAAGGATGTTGGAGAGCCAATAGAAAGTTCGGCTAAATACGCGTCATGTAATTTTGCCTTAGCCTTCACTGATGAAGACTTATTGTTGGGCTCAAAACCTCACAACCGACCCTTGTTCGTTTCTGGTTATATTTTCGGCAAGAGAGTGAATCGTATCTTAGTGGATGGAGGTTCAGTTGTCAACATCATGCCAAAATCCACCATGACTGATTTAGGGATCACTATGGAAGATCTTTCTGATAGTCGCCTAATGATCCAAGGATTCAACTTGAACAGTCAACGTGCCATAGGCATAATACGTCTTGACCTTGTGATGGGAGAGTTAACATCATCTACTCTCTTCCATGTCATAGATACAAAGACGTCGTATAAAATGTTGCTTGGACGACCTTGGTTGCATGAAAATGGGGTAGTCGCATCAACCCTCCATCAATGTCTGAAATTTTATCGTGGAGGCGAGAAGAAAATAAATGGGGATGTCAAACCCTTTAGCACGACAGATTCGTACTTTGCTGATGCTAAGTTCTTCGAAGATGGGGAACCCTCAAGCGAGATGTTGCCATCTAAAATTCCTTCAACAGGGAAAAAGGGTACAAATAAAAATGGTGATATTCCCTCGTCTTCAAGCTCTAGCGAGTCATCCACCACTAAGATGCAACAACAAAAATGCAAGGAAAAGGTAAAAGAAGAAGTTGTTGCTCAACCCATTAAAGCAACGAAGAAGGAAGTAACGACTCCGAGTCTGCGATACATCCCTAAATCACGTCGTAAGGAAGGGGAGTCACCTTTTGCAGGGTGTCAGGTTATGAAAGTAGAGCCAAAGAAAGAAAAAGGAGTAGATGAGACTACTCTTCAATGTTTAAAGCAAGAAGTGGTTGTTCCTTTATCTAGAGCCAATCACAATCAAATTGTTAAGCCTCAAACCTCACAATATGTTGATCAATCTAGGAGAAAATGGCTTAACAAGGGTAGGTTTGACCCAAATGCTTATAAACTCTTGGCGAAGTCTGGTTATGACTTCGAAAATCCGGCGCCCATGGGCAATGTCATTGAGGTTGATCCTCATGGAATTAATGACACACAAAAGAAATTGCAAGAGTATGGCGTTGAGGTACATCCGACTAAAGTAGGTGTGGGATTTGAAACCCCAACACCCATCAAAATTTCGCACGGCGTAGAGGGACAACCCTCTTCTTCGCAAGATATTACTACGGAGGAAGTTAAAGAAAATGAAGATGAAAATAATGTGTCTCGGCCAAAAATATCGGTCTTTGATCGATGCAGCTCTCTGTCGTAAAGGACCATACATCGGTTATTAACAGACTTGGTGGACACGAGCTAAATGAAGGTGTGAAGTCAAAAATACAAACACCCTTGCAAAATCTTCGATCTTCTAAGTATAAAGCATCTGTCTTTAAACGTCTTGGTGCATCGACCTCAATTGATAAACAACAAAGACGGTCAGTACTAAGTCGCATCATAAGAGAGAAAAATGAAGTCAAAGGCGAGAAGCACCTCAAAGTGTTATCCCATCTCGCATGAGGCGTACACAGGTGGTAGACATCATTGGACATGCACCCTTGAAAGCCAAAGGTCGTGTCATAGTGTTAACAAACCAAAGGAGTTCGTCTAGTCAAGAAAAAGAAAAAGATGTTGAATTTGTTTCTTCAAACCATATCACAGGGCATGAGGCTCCTGAAAGTGACGAGGAGATGGAAACAGATGAGGCTCCTAAAACTCTTGAAGATGGGGGGCATGCCACCGTCGATGAGTTAAAAGAGTTAAACCTTGGAACTCAAGAAGAGCCACGCCCTGTCTACGTGAGCGCTTTTCTTACCCAACAGGAAGAACAAAAATATTCCAAGTTACTCTCTGACTACAAAGACGTATTTGCATGGAGTTATAATTAGATGCCAGGACTCGACCCAAAAGTCGATGTCCATCGCTTAGCCATCAAAAAAGGTGTAAGTCCAAAGAAGCAATCCCAAAGATGCTTCAGGCCAGAATTAATTCCTGAAATTGAGGCAGAAGTAAACAAGCTCATCGATGCAGGATTTATTCGCGAAGTCAAGTATCCTACTTGGATAGCAAACATTGTGCCAGTACGAAAGAAAAATGGACAGTTACGAGTTTGTGTGGACTTCCGCGACTTGAACGATGCGTGTCCGAAGGATGACTTTCCACTCCCAGTAACGGAAATCATGATTGATGCCACCACTGGTCATCAGGCTTTGTCATTCATGGATTGTACCGCTGGATACAACCAAATTCACATGACTCCTGAAGATCAAGAAGCAACTGCATTTCATACCCCTAAAGGGATATTTTGTTACAAAGTCATGCCTTTCGGCTTGATAAATGCCGGAGCTACGTATCAGCGTGCAATGCAGAAATTTTTTGAAGATATGATGCATAAAATCGTGGAGTGCTACGTAGATGACTTGGTGGTAAAGTCTAAGAAGAAGGAGAATCATTTGCATGACCTCCGTAAAGTCTTTGAAAGACTACGAAAATGTCAATTAAAAATGAACCCCCTCAAATGCGCATTTGGCGTCACCTCAGGAAAGTTTCTAGGCTTCATTGTCAGACACAGGGGTATTGAAATTGACCAAGCAAAGATCAAGGCCATCCAAGAGATGCCTGAACCTAAGAACCTTAAGGAGTTACGTGGCCTCCAAGGGCGTCTTGCTTACATTCGAAGGTTTATTTCTAATCTAGCGAGGAAGATGTCATCCCTTCGAGCCATCTCATGAAAAAGGATGCCCCATTCAAATGGGATGACTCATGTAAAAAAGCCTTCGAAAGTATAAAGAAGTATTTGTCTTCTCCCCCTGTCTTGGGGGCACCAATAAAAGGGAAACCACTCATCCTTTATATCGCAGCACAGGAGCGATCTCTGGGGGTAATGTGCGCTCAAGAGCAAGAAGACCGTAAGGAGACAGCTCTTTACTACTTGAGCCGAACTTTGGTGGGTGCTGAATTGAATTACTCACCTATTGAAAAAATTTGCCTTGCTTTGATTTTTGCGATCCAAAAATTAAGACATTACATGCAGGCTCATACAGTTCATGTCATCTCGAGGTCTGACCCGATAAAATACATTCTCTCAAGGCCCGTGTTGTCTGGTAGACTTGCAAAGTGGGCTATGCTTTTAAAACAATATGACATTGTGTATGTCCCGCAAAAGGTGGTCAAGGGGCAAGCAATAGCAGACTTTTTCGCAGACCACCCAGTCCCTGCAGAATGGGAGCTTTCCGACGATCTGCCAGGTGAAGATGTGTTTTTCATTGAAATACTCCCACCTTGGAAAATGTACTTTGACGTCGCCGCTCGTCATGACGGTGCAGGAGCGGGAGTTGTCTTCATTTCTCCAGAAAAGCATATACTGCCATACTCTTTTGTGCTAACTCAACTATGCTCCAATAATATGGTTGAGTACCAAGCACTCATAATAGGCCTCCAAATGACAATTGAAATGGGACTTAGAGACTTAGACATTCACGGGGACTCCCAATTGGTCCTAAAACAACTGTCGGGTGAATACGAAGTCAAAAAGAATGATCTAATCCCTTATCAAAGGCAAGCATCACAATTGCTTGACAAACTTGATACCATCAAGTTAGAACATGTTCTAAGGAGTGCCAACAAGATGGCTGATGCGCTCGCCGGGCTTGCGGCCACTTTGGCACGGGGCGTAAGAAATAATGTATGTACTGTTTGCAAACGATGGGTTGTCACTCCGATGACGAGGATGTTGACGAATATCTTTGAAGAAGTCAACATAATCTCCGTCTATCAAATAGACAAGGAAGATTGGCGTCAACCAATTATTGATTATTTGGAACATAAAAAATTGCCAAGTGATCCAAAACATAAGACAGAGATTCGTCGTCGAGCCTCGCGGTTTATATATTATAAGGGGACTCTCTATCGACGATCCTTCCATGGTCTTTGGTTAAGATGTCTCGGAGATGAAGAAGCAAAGCAAACCATGGAGGAAGCTCACTCTGGAGTCTGTTGCGCTCATCAGTCAGGTCCAAAACTGCATGACCGTATTAAAAGAATGGGTTACTATTGGCCAACCATGGTACAAGATAGCATGGACTATGCAAAGAAATGTGAAGCTTGCCAATTTCATGCTAACTTCATTCATCAACCTCCGAGCCATTACACCCCACGGTCGCATCCTGGCCATTCGAAGAATGGGGACTTGACGTAGTTGGCCCAATTACACCAAAGTCATCTGCTGGACAAACATATATTTTGGCAGCGACTGATTATTTTTCCAAATGGGCAAATGCCATCCCTCTACGTGAAGTGAAAAAAGAGAATGTTGTTGACTTCATTCGTACTCACATCATCTACAGATATGGTGTGCCCCGAAGAATTGTCACTGACAATGGGACACCATTTTACAATAAATTGATGAAGAGTTTATGTGAGAAGTTTAAATTCACCCAACATAGATCTTCAATGTACAATGCACCAGCAAACGGTCTAGCTGAAGCGTTCAACAAGACACTTTGTAGTTTATTGAGCAAAGTGGTTGCCAAGTCCAAACGTGATTGGCATGAAAGAATAGGGGAAGCTCTATGGGCATACAGGACGACATATAAATCAGCAACACAATCAACTCCATACTCGTTGGTGTATGGCGTTGAGGCCGTTCTCCCCTTGGAGCTTCAAATTCCATCATTGCGCATTGCCATACAGGAAGGCTTGACTTTTGAAGAAAATGATAAACTCCGACTTGCTGAGTTGGAGGCGCTTGACGAAAAAAGACTCCAAGCACAACAAAAATCTGAGTGTTACCAAGCTCGTCTGTCACGCGCTTTCAATAAGAAAGTTCGACCTCGCTCCTTTCAAGTTGGAGACATGGTCCTAGCCATTAAAAGACCCATCATTATTTCTCGTAAGACGGGGAAGTAAATTCGGTTCTAAATGGGATGGTCCATACGTTGTCAAAGAGGTATACACTAATGGGGCGTATAAAATTGTTGACGCCGAAGGATTACGTATAGGGCCTATCAATGGCAAGTTTCTGAAGCGCTACTACTCATGAAAATTGAGAGCATTGTTCAACTCCTAAGCAAGAGGATAAACTGTATATGTTGAAAGAAAATATATGTGAACTTGAACTACGTTGGCTTGATCTTGTAAAAGTGATTCGATAATTCTTTTGCAAGTACGTAGGCAGCTTGGGTAACAAAAAAAAATACTCAAGTGCAGCCACACCAAAAAAAATTGCAATCATTGTAATACTCCTGGCCCGCAAGAGTAAAAACTGTGAACGGTGAAACAAAAAAAAATGCAATACTCCTGGCCCGCAAGAGTATAAACTGTGTACGGATAAAAAAAATATTATGAAACAAAGAGTGTGTCCATCTTATTGCAAATATGAATAAAAAAAAAACATAAATTGTTGGTGCACACTATCTATAAAATAAAAACAAAAATAAAAAAAAAAAACATAAAAAAAGAGGAAATCATTCTAAGTCTATGTAGTCTGGGTGAGTGAGTGACGACTGGAGCTCCAACAAACGTCTCTTGCCCTCATCAAGGTCGCGGATCTTATCAGTACTTAAAACAGGGGTAGCTGCTAGCTCACTTAAGGCTTTCTTGTGGTCTTCCACCTTCGCTGCAAGTGATGTTAAAGTGATCCCCTTGGCCTCCAAGCTATTTGTCAAGTGGTTTGCCTGGTCACGCTCTTTCTCCAGTTCAGTTTCAAGTTCCATGATCCTGAGCTTGTTGGAAGATTGCTCTCTTAGAAGTACCAGACGCTCTGTCTCGATCTCATCATAATCAAGCTCAGCCTTCTTAAGCGCTTTTGTCCGGAGAATGATCTTCCCTTTTACTTGTTCGGATCGTTGACACTTTGAGGCAGCCTCTTCTAAAGCAAGATGATCTTTGACCGCACTAACATAGGATTCTATCTGTATAGCACCAAGGCTTCCTCATGTTTCTTCGCAACCTCGTTAAAGGATGCTGCTCTTAGTGTTTCCAAATATTGCATACCCATGTCTCGAATCGCCTTAGCAAAGATATTTCTCATCAAGGACCCAGATGGGGGCATAGAGGTCGAGGCACTAGAGACATGAACTCTAGGTGCCTCAATGACAAGAGCTTCTGCAGCTTTGGCATGAACATCCGACAGTCTTGCAGTCCCCTCAACGGATTGATGATTGTGAATAGGAGAGGAACTCTTAGCAGATCCGTCTATACTCTTGCAAACCAAATTCCTTGCAAATCTCAATTCCTTCCCCCTTCTAGGAGTCACTTTCGAGGGAAGCACCATTGTGGGATGTCCTGAGTTGTCGGGAATATCCATAATGTCCATTTCAAGGTTGAAGTCATCTCCCTAAATAACAAAAGCAATAAAAATTGATTAAAAAAAAAAACAAAAAAAAACAAACAAGCAAAAAAAAAAGTATAAGGGAGAAAAAATCTACCAAGGGGAGATCCTCAACAGCATGAGATGATTTAGGCACTCCATCAAAAAAACTGTCACAGTTCAACCCATGCTCCTCAAGCACACAATCAGGAGATTTTCTTTTCCCCCGGCGTTGATGTTTGAAGTCCACATTCGACTCGTGCGTCGTCGGTGCTCCTCCCATTCTCGGGATTTGGACTCATTGCCTGTCCTAGATCCTCCTGCCCTATGTAAGGTATCATTGTCAAGGTAGTCGCAGGTACCTTCAGGATTTGAGTTATTCTTTGAAGTTGGATTTTCTACAAGCTGATGTTCGCTCATGTTAGGCTTAGAAGAACTAGATCCAACACTCGAACACAATATGTTAACCTTATTCCTTAGGTCTTTGATAGACACCCTGGGCCACCAATCACGGAATTCTAAGGTCTTCAACTGACGCCAGTCTAATGAGCAGGCAGGGACGAAAAGTCTGGACTGACTACCCTGAAATAATAACAACCTCCAGTATCTCAAAGCTTCATAATAAGTTACGCTTCGAGATTCAACAACGCGACGAGGCGTGCCAGGGACATCTTGAACAAAGCCAAACTGTCTGCTAAATCGATAGGGGAAATAAGGCTCAACGTGAAAAGAATCACCCTGACGTATGGCTAGATAGGCAGAACGAAGAGAGACCAGGTAGCTGAAACTGGAGACGTCAAGTTCACCATCATCAAAATATAAGCTATTTTTGTTTTTGTTCAAGATGGTGCACCCCACTTTCGCATTCCTTCCATCATGGATGAGTTCTCGAGCATCAACTTCTTTGAAACACTTAGCTCCTTGAGTCCCCGAAAATACGGTCATTAAAGGACCTGGTGGGGAAGGGTCTACATCATGGTTGGTGCTGAAGTAGTACGCTAGCCAACTATATAAGTATTGTGCCGGGAAGAAAGATCCAGAATAGGCAGGCTTTGAAGATGCGGAAATTGCATTCAAACCTCTGTAGATACTGGCAAGTACAGGTGCAGCAAGACTAAAAGTCGTACCCCGAGCCATCAGAGTAGCAACTTCAAAGGTATCGGGCCTAATGATTCTATCTTCACTTTCAAGAAGCACAAAAACACACAACTAACAAGCCAAGAAAGCTGCAGTATAGGTAGTCTGTCTTCTGACATCACCAGAGACACCAAGAAAATCAAGCATGGCAGATTCTTCTGTTGTCCATTCAGTCGACCGAGCTCCAAGTTCACCAGTGGGATTATGAGTAGACTTCGGGCGAGAATCAGAGTATCTGCGTCTCTTCACGGGTGCTGCATAAGTGATTTTTCTCTTGTACCAAAATTGTATCCACTGTTGAGTAGAAACTCTATTCCTTGATTCAAGTTGCTTGTTCAGATGATGATAAGCATTAAGTAGGTGTTCGTAAGCTTTAGAGATAAGACGATCGACATCCTCGCCTCGCGCCCTTATGATGTTCAGATGAGGGGTGGCTTCATCATAAATCTCTCCGACAATGGGCAATCCACCGAGTCGGTGGAGGTCCCATAAGGAAATAGACAGCTCACCTGCCACGGTATGAAGCGTGTTGGTAGTAGGACACCAACTCTCACAGAAAGCACGCAGGATGCTAGTATCCTTGTTATAGGAGTAGAGTGAAGCGTAGACGGCGTTATAAACGCCGCAATAGTCAAGAGCTTCGCCAAAACGAAATAAGACATCTTCAGTCCATTCCCAATACCTAGGAATGAAAGAGAAATCTCCAATGATTCTAACAACTTGGGATCCCCATTTCACAGAGCCAGAAAGAATAGAGCGACCGAGCAAGGGAAGGCAATCATCAGTAGCAGGCTTGTCTTTTAAAATGCTATGAAGCTTATAAACAGTTGACGCGTTGTGTGCACCAAGAGGAAGCTTGACAGACATCTCACTCAGGAAATTATTCTTACACACTAAAGTTTGAATGCCCTCAGGGCGATGCAGTGAGCGACGGATGACCATATTAGTGCCTGATCTGGGATCATCTCTTTCACGATCAACAAGAGCAATGTAGGAATGTTTATCATCATTGAATTCTTTAATGAACACCATCCTATAAAAAAAAGAAAGGAATGAGTAATAGAGAATACATAAAAAAAAGAGGGGGCAGATGTCTCAGCTACATGATCGTCGCCATTGATTGTCTTCGAACACACTCCAAAATCGTCATCTTTAGTTGCTAGGATAAGCACAATTAAGCAACTGGCCTAACAACTCTGATGGATCATCAGTGACCCATCGTGATGAACACTCAAGTAGTGGGCTTGATTGTCTTCGAACACACTCCAAAAGCGTCATCTTTAGTTGCTAGGATAAGCACAATTAAGCAACTGGCCTAACAACTCCGATGGATCATCAATGACCCATCGCGATGAACACTCAAGTAGTGGGCTTGATTGTCTTCGAACACACTCCAAAGGCGTCATCTTTAGTTGCTAGGATAAGCACAATTAAGCAACTGGCCTAACAACTCCGATGGATCATCGCTGACCCATCGCGATGAACACTCAAGTAGTGGACTTGATTGTCTTCGAACACACTCCAAAAGCGTCATCTTTAGTTGCTAGGATAAGCACAATTAAGCAACTAGCCTAACAACTCCGATGAATCATCACTGACCCATCGCGATGAACACTCAAGTAGTGGACTTGATTGTCTTTCGATGGCAAGTGTCAAAAAAATTGTCACCTGCAAGACATTACAAACAACACGTGCACAACAAAAAAAATTGAAAAAAAAAGAGACTTAAGGGGGTGTAAATAAAAATCATCACCTTACTAGTCTAGACCTTCTCGTGGTTACTCAAAGGATAGCTTAATCGCGTCGGTATCTCAAAAAATCGATATACTGCAAGTCAAAAAACAAAAAAAAGGTGTCTAAGTTCAAATTATTGGTAAAAAAAGAGAGAAGAAATTACAATCGAAGTATTACTACTAGATTGATTTTAAATAAAAACAAGGCGTGTGATTTTGCCTCTACTGAACACAAGTTGAGAGCTTTGTACACATTAATATTATGGAAGCATAGAGTTTTCAAGAAGCATATCAATACCAAGCAAGTTGTTGGTATGATATATGATAAATAATCCGAAAATCAAGGAAAACAAAGAAAGAAGCTTACTGCTGAAAAAGAAAGAAGAAGAAAGGAAAGCACTATCACGACATCATATAAGATGGGTAAGTTTGTCCCACAATCATTGATCAAATATGGCATCATGCGCGCAAGAGGAGCAAGACAAGGAAAATTAAAATTCCAGCACTTGTTGCATTCGTAGATTAGTTAATATGTTTGATCATGAAATATGTTGAGGTTGAATTGTACTCCTCCAAACCAGTAACTATGACGCACACCACTACACCACATAAAAGATCAACAAGTTATCAAAGTTGAATGGGAGTATCAATATACTGGAGAAAAAATTACAAGGGTGACCCAGCTTGACATATTTAAAACAAATTCGCATGATCATGGATATGAGGCTCATGGTGATTTATAGATTTATAACCTACAGGCTATCAAGATTCAAGCATCATCATGACATAGAAAACAATGTCAAAGTTTGAAATTTTGAACGTGTGTTCTGCTAACACATGGAATTTGCTGCTAAGTAAAAAAGAAAAAGAAACAGTAAACAAATTGGTATGCAAATCCAAGAGTTTTTTTTTTTACGGATGATGTTGATGAAGAATTCCAACACTGCAGAAGAGCATGATGACACATGTGCCTTGACATTAAATAAACATTCACAAAACTTTAAAAAAAAGAAAAATGCGGAGCATACCCACTAGTATCTTGTTGGACGCAAATTGAGAAGCCTCTCACTTCTTTAGAATTTTGATATTTGATGATGGCACTTCAGCACTATCAAAGTATCAATGCAAGATAAGAAAAATGGAGTTAGTATTGGTGAGTTATTCGAAAGTCCAAGGAAAAAAATAAGTAAATAACAAGAAGATGATGGCTTACTTTAATTTGCAGAAGGTGCGTGTGTTAATATGCAGGATTGCAGGTCAAAAGTGGTGCATATTAATGCACTCAAAACCCTAATACTCGTGCGATTAGGATTATTTTTCCAAATCCAAAACTTGATAAAGTTGCGAACAATACATAACTCTACTTAAAAAAAACGTATATAGCATCACGGTGATTGTCACCTAATTGCTAAGCCAAACTCAAATTCGAGACCTTGTCACGATTAAACACTTCAAATCGTGTATGTGACACCTTTCGAGGGGAAAGAATTTGTAGACACTAAAAATTTATTAGTGTTCTATATTAAAATAAGTTAATTATTATTGAGCTAAAATAAATATAATTAGCCCAATTTAATTAATTTAGCCCACCTAAATAATATATCCAAATTAAATCAAATAAATATAATTTGGGTTATCAACTATTTGGGCCCGTCAATATTATAGTCCAAATAAGATGGTCAAATGGCAAAGGTGAAAAAGACTTCCAAGTCACAAACGGGCCCAAGCCCATAAACTACCAAGTCCATGAAGGGATCTCCATTCCCTATAAATAGACCTCACCTCCTTCAGTTGAGGAGAGGAGAAATTCATTATTCTCAAGAGCTCATAAAATTCTCTTGGAATTCTCTCTGCAGATAGTCAACAAGCACATCAAATTCGTGCCGACTGTTCAGATACATTCAAACAAATTCGATTGAGATTCAAGCTTTTGTCAACCCTCATTCGAATTCACTCAAACAAAACTCAAACTCAGGTTGACGTTGACAAAACGTCAGTCTACACTTAGCTCCACGTCGATATCAACACGTGTCATCTCCAGTTACGGAACAGAATCAGAGGACTTAGTTTATTTTTATTATAAACTGTTTACAGAGATTGTACTCAATACATTTATTGAAATATAATTTCTTTGTTACTTTTTTTCCTGTCTTATTTATTTTGACTCGAAATTTGTGTATACACACATTATTCAGGTATTAAAATTAGTCATGCATGAAAATGTTAACACAAGTGTTTTAACACAAGAATGGAGCATAGAGGGTTATGATTTAGGAAAAATTAACATGAATAATCCCAACTTTAACCTATCTTTTCAAAATAATCCCAACTTTGGATTATTCCAAAATAATCCCAATTTTTAAGGAAACCTTCTCAAAATGAGTCAAGCTATCCTTTTTCTTGCCTACACTAATCCATTTTAGGTCTATAATATGTTAAAAATTAATAGTTCGGATTATTTTGAGTTTGTACTCCATAAAGTTGGGATTATTCTAGAATAATTCAAAGTTGGGATTATTTTGAGAAGACTGATGATTTGGTGAAAGTTGCGATTATTCATGTTAATTTTCCTATGATTATTGTAGCTATAAGTCTGGGCATTACATTAAAGTGATGAAGGATTATGAAAACGAGAAACTACCACTGTTTAAGAACAAAAAGAGATATATAATAGAGATATCAACACCACATGAGTCATGACCATTGACCAACTATAAATCCAAAATTATATGCCTCATCAAAGGTAGCTTAGATATATCATCTTTATCTATTGCAAAATTTTCCTTATTTATTTCTCAACTTGCTTACTTCATAAGCTAATAATAAATTAATAACAGAACAATCAAGGTACGTAGGTTAATTATAGTAGTATATT
Source organism: Beta corolliflora (assembly GCA_947648045.1). Classification (NCBI taxonomy): domain Eukaryota; kingdom Viridiplantae; phylum Streptophyta; class Magnoliopsida; order Caryophyllales; family Amaranthaceae; genus Beta; species Beta corolliflora. The sequence goes on from CANSZD010001394.1 coordinate 895,782, forward strand.
ATTGTGTTAAGTGTTGATATGGGTTAATGTTATGCAGTTATTTGGCAAGTGATTACGTATGGATCATACACGATGTGGTTGATGATGCCATACTTAACCGAGGTATGGGGTATGAGCATCATGCAAGCAGCTGCACTTATGATCAACATATTTGATGGAGTAGTTGCCATTCTTCCACTCGGGTTGAGATTTATTATCGATTCACTTGGTAATCCCGTGATGGCTGATTATTGGATGCTTTTGTGGAGTGGGATTGATGACAAGTATTGAATTTGTCATGTTAACTCAATCACCGATGCAAGAGTAATTTCTCTCAATGTGTTTTCTCTCATTCATTTCTTGCCTCCCTCTCCTGTTCATTGAAGTAATACAAAACACTATTTATATGACGGCTAAGGTGAGGATCCCTAGGTCACATGATAATGAACCACTCGGCATGAGACAACCTGTTCTCACTACAAGACAAAGCAGATTGCGAGACACCTTTAACAATAAAGCTAAAACATAATGCCGCAGCACTCATCCAACGACATTACATTACTTGTATTACTACTGAAATAGTATCCCTTCTCAACACTCCCCCTCAAGCTGAGAGTGAGGAGCATTCTGAACTCCCAGCTTGGAGAGTAGGTACTTGCTGAGTAGGAAGTAGCTTGGTAAATACATCTGCCATCTGGTGTTGTGAGGAGATGTATGTAGGTTGAATCACCCCTTCTGTTGTCTTGTCTCTTATGAAGTGACAGTCAATATCAACATGCTTGGTCTTCTCATGGTGCACAGTGGTTAGCAGCAATAGCCAAGGCAGCTTGATTGTCACACGGTGCACGGGAGTTCTTCCAACTGACTTCATGCCCAGGTCTTTCAAGAGTTGTTTCAACCACATCACTTCACAAATGGCAAGGGCCATGAACCTGTACTCAGCTTCAGCACTACTTCAAGCCACTACAGATTGTCTCTTGGCCTTTCATGAAATAGGAGAGCTCCCAAGTAGTATGCAAAAACCTGATGTGGACCTTCTTGTGGAGGCACAACCACCCCAATCACTGTCACAGTAAGCCTGGAGTTGAGCACTTGACGAGTTTGCAAGAAGTATTCCCTGTCTAGGACTCCCTGCCAGGTACCTAAGCACCCTCTTAGCAGCTTGCATGTGTATGTGTGTAGGCTGATGCATAAACTTACTTAGAACATGAACTGTAAAGGCTATATCAGGCCTTGTGAGTGTTAAGTATATCAGCTTTCCTACCAGCTTCTGATATGGTTCAGCATGAGACAAGGGCTCTCCATTGTGAATGTTCAACTTCACATGGGAGTCCATAGGAAGTTTAAGTGGCCTGCATCCAGACATCCCATATTCATCAAGCAAATCCTGCACATATTTCCTTTGTGATAGGAAAATTCCATCATCACACTGATCAACTTCTATTCCAAGGAAGTATCTAAGTACACCCATATCTTTCATGTGAAAGTGTGTACTTAGAAATGCTTTAGTGTCTTGTATGGCTTGAGCATTAGGACCAGCAAGTATTAGGTCATCAACATATACTAACACTATGAGCAAATCTTCTCCACTTCCTTTGATGAACATGGAGTAGTCAGACTTGGACTGAGTAAAGTTGTGAGTTTTGAGAGTGTTGCTAAGCTTAGCAAACCACTGTCTAGGAGCTTGCTTGAGCCCATACAGTGATTTGTTGAGCTTGCACACTTTGTCACTGATGTTTACAGCCATCATGTCATCAGAATTAGTCACTTCAAGCCTATGACCAGCACCAAGGTACCCTGGGGGGAACTTTATGTACACATGTTCCTGCAAGTCACCATGCAAAAAAACATTTTTAACATCCATCTGGTGAAGGTGCCACTTGTTAATAGAAGCTACAACAAGCAATGACCTTACAGTTGCCATTTTGGCTACAGGGGCAAAGGTTTGTTCATAGTCTATTCCATATCTTTGCCTATTTCCCATGATCACCAATCTTGCCTTGTACCTGCTTATACTCCCATCACTGTTGTATTTAATTTTATAAAGCCATTTACAAGCTATGGCTTGCTTTCCAGCTGGCAGCTCAGTTATACTCCAAGTGTTATTTTCTTCTAGTGCATTCAACTCTTCATTCATTGCCAAGATCCACTTGGGATCAGTAACAGCTTTTCTGTAGTTTCTTGGTTCTGAGTTCTTACTGGTTTGAGAGAAGAAACAAGAGAATACATGACTGGTGCTAGTGTTTATAGTATTGTGAAGTTGGATAGGTTTTGTGTTTGAGGTTTGGGTGAGATTGGGTGAGTTGTAGGTTGTAGTGGTGTTTGAGGGGTAACTGTTATTAGCAGTAATGTAGTCCTGATGCCAGGCTGGTTTGTGGTGCACTCTAGTGGATCTTCTCACTTCGTGTCGGAGTTCGGGGAGTTGGTTCGGGTTCGGGACCAACATTCTCCACATCATTATGTTCACTCACTTCTTCATCACCACCTAGAGTGTTCACATTGATTTCACCTTTGTTCTCTTTTGTTTTGTTATGAAATATCTTATAGGGAAAGATATTTTCATAAAATTTTCGGTTTTTTCACCATATACCCCTGACAAATTTTTTTTGCACCGTATACCCTTTCAACTTTCCAAATGCACCATATACCCCTCACGTTTGAAAAAATACATCGACATGCCCTTATGACTAACGGTGTTAGACTTCCGTTAGTCATTAGGCCCTAATCCTACCCTAACCCTAATTAACTAACCTAAATCAAAACCTAATCCTAACCTTAACCCCCTAATCTAATACCCTAACTCTAACCCTAACCCTAACCACCACCCCTCCTCCATCGCTTACCCCCTAGCCACCCACCGCCCTACCACCCGGCCCCTCCCCCACCCCCTTACCCCCTAGCCACTCACCGCCCCACCACCCAGCCCCTCCACCCTCCACCGCCGCCCTCCCCTTCCCCGCTGCCGGTCGCGCCGCTACCCCTCCCTCCCCTTCTCCACCGGCCGCGTACCCCCTCCCCACAACCCTCGAAGTCCCCCCCCCCCCGCACCCCCGTAGCCCCCTCCCCCGAAGCTTCGCACCCCCCTCCTCCTCCCACGCATCCCCGCAGCCCCCCTCCCACGCATCAACAACAAAAAAACACCACCATTTGAAGCTAGACAAAGCATCCACAAAATGAAACAACGATGAACAACGAAATCGAACAAAGACCTTGAACCTGCGAAATCGAACAAATTAAAATGAAACATCCACAAAATAACAAATCTAAACCCTAAAATACGAACGAAATTAGATCGGAAAAAAATTGCAATGTTAAAACCTAAAATAACTCAAAAGAAAGACGAGATTAAATCCTAAAAATAGAAAAATCAAATCAAATTTAGTCCTTCTTCTCTTCATCATCTTCGTCTCGTCATGGCCCGGGAATTGGTTCGATCGTTCTTCTCTTCGTCATCCTCTCGTTCGTCTTGCCGTGGCCCGGATCGTTGCTTCATCTTCATCACTTTGTTTTCTTCGTCGGCGAGGAGAGAGGAGGAGAGATGCAAGGGGATTCCGTGAGAGGAGAGAGAAGAGTGAAGAGTGGCGGGGAGCTTAGGGCGTTCGTGAGAGGAGAGAGAAGAGTGATAGAGAGACACGCGAGGGAAGAGGATGGGTGAGAGAGAGAAAGGAGGAAATATCGCCGTCGATGGAAGGAGGTCCGGGGATGTGGGGAGGGGGAGGGGGGCTTCGGGGGTGGTGAGGGGAGGGGATGGGGTGGGGTTGGGTGGTTAGGGTTACGGTATTAGATTAGGGGTTAGGTTTAGGTTAGTTAATGGTTAGTTAAATTAGGGTTAGAGGGGGATTAAGGGTTAATGACTAACGGTGTTAGACTTCCGTTAGTCATAAGGGCATGTCGATGTATTTTTTCAAACGTGAGGGGTATATGGTGCATTTGGAAAGTTGAAAGGGTATACGGTGCAAAAAAAAATTTGTCAGGGGTATATGGTGAAAAAACCGTAAAATTTTATATCTCTACTAACAAAGATTGTATTGTTAGTGAGATTAAGGAGCTTATAACCTTTTTGAGACTGGGGGTAGCCCAAGAACACACATGGTACACCCCTAGCACTGAATTTATCCTTTTTTCTACTAGGATTACTAGCAAGCACCAAGCATCCAAATGTTTTCAAATGACTATAAAGAGGAGGAGTTTGGTAGAGAACCTCATATGGTGTTTTATCATCAAGCACCTTACAAGGCAACCTGTTTGTGATGTGTACAACACACATAACACAGTCACCCCAATACTGAAGAGGGAGCCCACTCTGAAACCTGAGAGCTCTTGCCATCTCCAATATGTTCCTGTTTTTTCTCTCTGCCCTACCATTCGGTTCAGGTCTATCTGCACATGATGTTTGATGACCAATGCCAAGCTTGTTGAAGAAAGGCTTGCACTGCTTGTCACCAAACTCAAGAGCATTGTCTGATCTGAACATTTTCACTTGTCTTCCAAACTGAGTCTTGTTCATGTTCACAAAGTTTTCTATTGCACTGAATGCATATGACTTATGTTTAAGGAGGTGAATCCATGTGACTCTGCTGTGATCATCTACCAATGTGAGAAAGTACTTGTGATTCATCCTTATTGCAATTCTATATGGGCCCCATATGTCCATGTGAATCATATTAAAGCTGTTTGATGCCCTTGATTTACTTACATTGAATGGCAGCCTTGTGAACTTTGCAAGAGGGCAAGTGATGCACACATCACAATTTTCAGCTTTAAATCCCTTCAAATTCTTTATCTTATCAATTCTTTTCAGAGGAGCATGTCCCAACCTCCAAGTGCCACGAGTGGTTGGCTTTACACTTGGTACATTGCTAAGAGTAGCAGTGCAACTCAACTTCAGCATTTGCATTCATTCTTTGTTGATTTTTTACCATCTCCCCCTCGTCTTTGTTGCCTCCACTCTACTCAATTTCTTCCATTCACCTATCACTTTATGTACAGGAAGATTCACCAAGTAGTACAGTCCATGTAGAGCTCTTCCAAATCCACAAATATTTCCTGTCTTCTTTTCATGTAGAACACAAAACTCGAGTGAAATTCAATATTTATGTTCTCATCTTTTGACAGTTTTGACTGACAAAGAGATTGTATTTGAAACTTGGAATGTGCAACACATTTCTAAGCACAAATCCATTTTTCAGCTTCACATTTCCATAGTGGGAAATAAGGGATGTCTGTCCAGTGGGCAGATTGATTTTTTGTTCTTTTGTGCACTCAACTGCACCAATCATCACTTCCAAGCATCCTGTCATATGATCAGATGCCTCTGAGTCTATTATCCACTCATTTTCTTCTGTTTCAGCAAAATTACAACTCACCATGCCAGCATAGCTGTAATCCATCTCATCTTCAGTGTCAGATGTCCCTGACTTGGAAGGTGTGGGTAGAAGTTTCATCAACTGCTCTAGTTGATGTGCTGTGAAGCTGTTGCCACTAGTGCTGCTCCCTTCACCAGTAGTTCTCACATTTGCTGCACTCCTACCTCCTCTGTTGTTTCTACTACCTCCATTCCACCTTCCTCCTCTATTGTTGTTACCACCTTCTCTATATTTCTCCCTCTGGTCTCTCTAAGCCTTAGGGTGTTTAGGTGGATAACCTACTATTCTCCAACACTTCTCTTTGTTGTGACCATACTTTCCACACTCAGCACATGTCACATCATTCCCTTTGCTCATCATTGCCACAGACTCCATCTCTTCTTTTACAGGCTTCAATACATCTCTTTGACTCTCTTCTTGATGTAGATAACTACATGTTTTGTGAAGAGTTGGCAAAGGATTCATCATCAACAAGTGACTCCTCTGCACTGCATATCCTTCATCAAGCCCATTCAGGAATTGAAAGAGTTTCAGTTCCTCTTGTTGATCATTTAGAGCTTTAAGAAATGCTGTAATCTCACTGTTCACAGTGGTTATGGGAGGGAGTTCCTTCAAATTCTCCAGTTCTTCCCATAATCCGTTCATGTCTGTGTAGTAATCAGTGATGCTCCTTCCATCTTGTTTTTTCTCATACAAATCTTTGTTTAGTTTGTATTTTCTAGAGCCATTAGCTACTGTAAACCTTTGTTCCAGCTGACTCCATATAAGAGTAGCAGTGTTTAGGAACATAACAGACTTCTTAATGGACTCACTTAGACTTCCCAATATCCAAGATATCACCATGTTGTTACAAGTGTCCCAGGCCTCCTGTTTTACAGCATCAGATGCATCTCTTTTCACTGCACCTGTTACAAACCCTAGCTTCCTCTTAGATGCTAGGCCTATTTCCAAAGATCTTTTCCAGGACCTGTAGTTGGATGCTCCTTCCGACTTTTCTACACTTACTGAGCTAATTCCATCAGAATGATGTAGGTAGAGAGGACTACTTGAGTCAATTCCAGGTGCCATTTTTGCTTTTACTAGGAATTTACTTCACTACACACCAGATACTATGAAAGAAAAAAGGAAGGAGTTTTCACTATGTTTTAGTACTAAAGATGTAAACTTTAAGCACTAAAGACACAAACTTTAAGTTTTTCAGCAACAGACAAACTGATATCTTTCTTGCAATAAAAAAATACTATATGATTGAGTATAAAAGAAAGATGATTCGAACCTTACTCTGATACCATGATGACAGTATTGAATTTGTCATGTTAACTCAATCACTGATGCAAGAGTAATTTCTCTCAATGTGTTTTCTCTCATTCATTTACTGCCTCCCTCTCCTGTTCATTGAAGTAATACAAAACACTATTTATATGACGGCTAAGGTGAGGATCCCTAGGTCACATGACAATGAACCACTCAGCATGAGACAACTGTTCTCACTACAAGACAAAGCAGATTACAGACACCTTTAACAATAAAGCTAAAACATAATGCCAGCAGCTCTATCCAACAGCGTTACATTACTTGTATTACTACTGAAATAGTATCCCTTCTCAACAGGGATCTCTGGTATTTTAGTAAGTTTCTCTACTTTTCTTACCACATACTTCAATTTCCATTAGAAGAATGAGATACCATAAGGGTTTCTTCCCTTCAACATAATTTTTTAAACTACTCCATCTTTCTTTAATTACTTGCTACATTGTTATGAGCACAATAATTTTAGAAAGGAATCAAATGTGTAGTGGGGACCATTTATGATTTTATGAGAAATTGGCAAATATCTGGGAGTTATAGGTAGGAAGATGACAAAAATAAAATGGTATATTGGTACTTTTCGGTAGATCATATGGTTACCAAATAATGAAATGTAGCCTGTAAAAGGTGACATTCGTTTGTGAAAAATGTAGCAAGTAAAAATGGGACGAAGGCGGGAGTAATCTTTTTTATTTTCCTAAAATTTTTAAAAAATAATTAAAAAAATTTGGAACTTGATCTCTTAACCTTTTTTTTTTTTAACTTTTCTTAATTTTCTGAACTTTTATAAGCTACTATCTACTTTGTCTTCCTTCTTACTTATTTTTTCTGAAATTTTCTTGACCTTTTTAGATAATTCAAAAAAAAAATCTTAATTTTTCTGAAAATAAGTAAATGTAAGACTATAACCTGAAGACTGAAGAGGATAGACCCTAACATATATATTATTACACAGTGAAGGTGTAAATCTTCTTTCTCACATTGATGTATTACTTATTTGTCCACTATATTGATTGTTAATCTGTTATTGCTATGGCCTAGAGTACCATTTCAGGAAAAAAAAATGTACGCATTTTATATTTAAACTAGTTATTAGGCCCGGGCTATACCCCGAGTAAGGAAAATTTTCATTTATTAATATTATACTTGGAGATGATAACACTAAATATCACTTGATCGAGTGGTTAAGACTTTAGTATATAAACTTCAAGTTGCAGGATCGAATCCTATACTATTCAATTTCTAAATTTTTTTTATTATATGTGAATTACATGGAGTACCCTTAGGAAGAGCGCCATGTGGCACCGTTCCTTGTTTAGGAACACCTTTTAATAGTGCCAACCACTTTAACATTAATCTCCCTAAATCGATAAATAGTCGTCCAGTTTCTTCACACACGCGAGCACACTGCACACATATATAGAAATTTTTTGTTTACCTTGACTATATCGACATTGCAGAGTTTGTTGCTTGTAATGATGTCTACACCACCAATGCTTTCAATGGCCACCGGTACATGTAGCGAATACGAACCCAAGTGTTTAGGTCATTCACAAATAACACTTTTCTACAGTGGTTTAGTTCTATTAGCCACAGCCGTGGCTACTTGCCTTACATCACAAAGCCCATACATCTTTGAGCAAGAGAAAAGAATGGGCCTCAAGAAACCGCAAGATATATTCATGGTAAAGCAAGCACTCGTGCAAAAGGGAGGCGCAGAAACACTCCTACGAGTACTACAAGAAGCGGAATCACGTATTGATCCAAATGTTTTGAAGAATAAAGCATATCATTGGCCTAGTGAGTTTTGACTATATCGTTGCAATGTGTTTTTTATTATTGTTATTGTAGTCTTAGTATGTTGGGCAATGCCTTGGTCCTTGAGGCTTGGAATTCCAGTCATAATCTTGTTGATGTCGACCTTGTTGTTTGTTGTCAAGCCATGGTACCATATCATTGAAGAGGAAGAAGTGTCAATCGAACCCTTTGTGATCTCATTAATGATCAAAACTATTGCAAAATTTCTAATACGTAAGTTTCCTATTTGGTCCACCTTTGTGATCGGAGGCCTTGTGTCTTCCGTTGGGAACACTTATTTCACGGAGCAAGCTGAACAAATGGATCCAAAGCTCGGACATTGGAAAGTCCCTACGACCTTTTTCTTCTTAGTCTATAAAATTGTAAACTATGTGACCACTATGATATGTAAAGTAATAATCTCATCCAACTCGAACAACTCTAGAGGGGTTGTTACCAGTGTTTTCACTAGGGGTCTCCGTCGTATGTTGTATGTCTGCGTTGCATTAGTTGAGAAAAGAAGGCTAGACGTGGTGAAGAGTCATGGGTTGATCGATAAGTCCGAGGGGTCGGTTCCCGAGTATTTTTTTTATGCTACCACAATTTTTCTTATTGGGAATTCTCGATGGAACTTACAATTGTTGTGTTTTCAATTTCTTTCAAGAGCAAACGCCGAGGTCTTTAAAGAAGTACTTGAACGACTTCATGCATTTTGTACTTGGATTAGGGATATTGTGCAATGTGCTCTCGGTATATTTAGTAGGAAAAGTTAGTGGCGAGAGGAGGAAGGCAAACTTGGTTTCGGCCTAACCTTAACAAAAGTCGTCTCGACTACTATTATTGGATGCTAAAAGTATTGAGTGCAATAAATCTTGCTTTCTATCTGTTGGTAGCTTTATATTACTCCAAGTTTATAGAATCGAATCGCTCGAACCTCTACCTCACTCGGAAATTGAGGAAGTGAAGTAGTAGAGTTAAGGGGTTTGGATTGGTTTGATCCGGTGCCATTACGTCGGTAATCATATCATTCATGGTGTTTTAACATCTATTGTTTTCGGTAACATGTTGTAAAACATCATAAAGATGGTATTTTCTTAATTAAGAAATTTGTGACTTACGCGTATTTCAAATTTATTGACCCTGACATTAAGGGTTTACATATATACTACTATATGGAACTTTTCAATTTTGTTGATAGGATTCATATAGACGTTTAATTTACTAGTGCTAGAAAAATGACACCTTAAATGATAAATCAATGGAAGAGAAGTAGAGAGGTAGAAAAAGAAAAAGGAGGCAATTTGGCTCGAGATTGGAGGAATTTTTCGGGTATATGAGGGAATTAAAGATCAATTCTCATTGATATGGTATAGTGTATCTATACTCCATTGGTATTTTTTTTTACATCGGAAAAAATTGCATTAATAAAAACTTGAATTACAAACTACAGAACAAACTGACACTGCATAACTACATTATCATGAACACGATAGCTACTAAAACATGAGGGGAAGAGGCATAAGAGCATGTGCAATGGGTGGGTTTTTAGTTGGTCTAGGAGAAAGTAAAACTAGCTTTACTTGGTTTTACTATTGGGGCAATTGGCCGTTGGAGTTGGTTGGTCTAGACTTCCAGACCAGATGCACCTCGGATGGCGTGCATAGGACGAATAGTATCTTGCCGCGTGTCGAAGAAAGTTGGCGCAATAATTTTTTTTTTGTTCTTTTATTTGCTGAAACACGTCATTTAACACTGAAAGGGGGAAGGAAACTGAATTGGTGCTCTAAAGTTGCGCGTTTCACAACAAAAAGCAGCAACTTGCTGTCACGAGTAAAGACAAGGATTAAATGCTGCCACTGATCAGCAAGTCCCCTGCTGCCACGTGTAAAGGCGGGATTAAATGCTGCTAGTTTTCTTTTGGGTGATTTAACAGTAATATTTCTATGCTACAAAATATTGTAATGTTAATGTAAAAAAATCAGCTTATAGTAATAATAAAAAAATTAGAATAATGGCTATAAAATATTTTTATCTATAAATTGAGCCCAAATTTCATATATTTTACTATATTTATTCCTACCCAACTTTTCTTTCTAATTACTCTCTCCTACCTAAAATTATTTATATTAAGCCAATATTATGGATTCAAATAATCCTAATAACTCATCCTTCCTCCCAAAATCACCAACAAAATCCAAATTACTGAAATAATCGTTACTCCCAAAATAATCTTATTCCTCAGGCTTAACGTAAGCATTTAGCACATAGTTACTATAATGTCAAGTTAACGCTAATTTAATTTAACATAAGCTAATTAGCTTTTAACGTACTTTAATTTAACGTAATCTAATTAGCTTTTATTAATTCAAATAATCTATTTCATATAAAAATAAACATTGGGTAGGAGAGAGAGTATATGGTGGGGTATGGTAAAAGTAGGAGAGAGAAATAGAAAAACCAAGTAAGACTAGCCCACCAATTGTGAGGAAAAAAAGATGAGTTGGTGGGAGTTTAGTGGGATGTGAGGTGTAAGACGGAGGGAAGGAGAGAGAATGACAAAAACTTATGGACTAACAAAGACCAACCAACCCATTGGTGATGCTCTAACATTTCTTCCAGCAAGGGTAGCAAACGTCCTCAGTAAAACAAGATGGAGTTCTCTTGAAGCCAACACACACCCTGCAAAATCAAGGGTTAGAAAAAGAGGGACTTCTACACTTTACTACATCAGGTTGTCGTTTGAATCTGGAGGGAGACCGAAAAAGGATTGTCATCTTTCTGGTAGAATAATTGGGGACTCGTGAAGTAGAATTTGTTGGCGAGCAGAAGGAGGCACTTGGAGTTACAAAACGGGAGGCACAAGACGACTTTTGGAAATCCATACTTGTAGTCCGATCATCCGATGCCAAACTTGGAGCTTGTTCGCACTTATCATGCCCTTTAACGGGGGAGTGTCTCGTCTCTATTGGAGTATGGTAATCTGTAGTTGTACAACAATCCATATTCTGTGATGGATTGAGAATTCGAATGCTAATCATATGCTTTTCGGATCGGAAGAGCCATAGTGATTCAAAGTTCTCCCTGCTGAAATCACCCTGTACATTGAGGAGGTGAGATGCAAATAGGTACCCTACAATTTTCGATTTAAAAACTGAAAGAACTCTGCAAGTTTTGATATATTTTTTTCCTGAATTGAACTCCAAGACTGAACTAGTATCTTTAATGTTGTGCTCTGTTGCTGCAACATTCATTGCCACCTTCTTAGTTAAGGTGTGATTCTGCTCTACTTTAGTATTGACGATATTTGTACCTTGGTAGGAGTTCCTTTCTCCTACATTTCTCCTTCTCTCCAATATGTGAATAATTCTTAAACGCTTCATACTCTCGGACTACTTCAATAGCAGTATCAACAAAACTTGAAGACCATCCTAACAATGACATCACATTATCATTGAATTTTTGTTGAAATTCTCCATTGTTTGGGTGAATTTTAAAAGTTTAGGTAAGATCAATAAAAGCTAAATCTGGTTTATTTATTTCCAAAGCTGCAACTGCTCTCCTAAAATAAGCTTTTGCTTTTGTAGTATCATAATTCAAAACTAGAGAACACAACTCACCCACTTTTCGAATATCCCTTTCCTTGATAAAACATGCAGCCACGTTCAAGTTAATAGAGATAGCTAAGCTAAGAAAAACATACTTCTCCTCCTCATCTTTAATTTGAGCAAAAAACAAGATCTTGATGGCTTGGAAACATCCTGAAATTGCTGACTGAAAATTACCTTTTCTGGAAAACATGTTGCCCTCATCTTTCAAACTTCGGACATACTCAAAAATACTAAAGGATTATCCAGGTGAAAAACCCTTTGTACCAAACTATTAGAAGGAAAATCACTCACTTCAAAGTGATTTAAGCACAAATCGTGTTTCAACTCTTCATAATTGTTCATGATTCCTAAGATAACCACACAAGACTAAAGTACTAAATCCAAAATAAAACCTTAAAAACTACCACTAGAAACACAAACGCAAACATTGAACAAGAACTAGAAAGATAACCACACAAGGCTATCTAGAAGCTCCAATAGCAGAAAATCCCGCACCATGCCAAAATCGATCCTCGAGACAGCAGCAAAAATCATAGTTCCAGCGTGAGCCGAACCCCGTTGCTTACCATTGATAGATTTTATGGTACCAATTGGAAATGTTTTAGATACCAATATCCAATCATCCATGTACGAGGACTCAATGTTATGGAGTTCAGGACATCATCTCTTTATATAGTTCTCCTTCCATTTCTTGTTCAAAGATGCCCCTCTTCATTTTAAATGTACATGATATTGGGTTAAAGATGTACTATGTATAGTTGGGCTATATGATTATCTCTTATATTCTTTATATAGCTTGGGCTTATTGGCTTAAGGCCTAATCCTTTTGTTAGGTTGTACTTTATATAACCAGATTTTTGACAGTAATACACGACTAAGGAAAACACTTCAACCCAATTCTTAGCACATGCACCTGTTCAATTTCAAAGTATACATGTTGTCATAAGTAACCTTCTCATACTACCAGGAAAAAAAGAAGTTTTATTTTATAAGAAAAAGTTAAGCTTCTTAATTTTAGAGGTTCTGGGTGGATTTACGAGAGATTTTGGTTTAAGAGAGCATCTTTTACCATTCTTAAATGAAAAAGAAAAAACCTTCTTAATATTAGAGGCAGCACCGGCGATTAAGCACCTCAAGTGACATCTCAAGACCCCTTTTTTGAGGGACCCCACCTCTTAAGAAGAATCTTAAAAACCATGTTTTTCTTTTAAGTAAACTCTCCCACCTTCAACGTTTTTCTCACTTAATTTAGTTCTCAACATCTCCTCTCCAAATTCTCATAACTCTAACAAAAATTCTTCAGTTAAAGTTAATATATTTTTTCCTATTTATTCAAGTGACTATCATGTAATTCGTGATTTTGGTGAACTTTTTAATATATAAAAGTTTTAATTTGTGGGTTATTTTTTTGATGGTTAAATTTAAAAAATCATGAAGTATTTTGTTAGTGAATTGTTTATGAAATACGTCTTCGTTGTTTAGGTACCCTTTTTTTAGTTTTCGCTCCGGACCTCAAAAGTATCCGAGACGGTATTGTTTAGAGGTAAGCTTTTGCAAGTTATTGTAACCCTTTAAACCGTAACAAAGTTCAATAAACACTCGAGAGTTGATCAATATACCTAACAACGTCTTCTTATTCAGTTTATTCTTAGTTATTAGCACCCTAATAACTACTTTATTGTTATTCATATTGATATAATAAAAAAGGACATGATGCAATCATAATAAGCTCAATGATACGTGTATATCGGTACGTATGATTACACATAATGAGACGTTACTTTAGAAAAGGATGAAGTAAATTGATGCACTAGAAGCATTATATTTCTCTTCGAGATTAGTGAGGCCTGTGTTGCTATTTATTTAATTGATAATTGATGTGGAAATACCAAGAGAAAGTTGAATTCCTCAAAATTAATCCTAATTATATTATAGGGTTGTTGCTTGCAAGAAAATATACTAAGGATTTCAAAATTAGTAGGTTACTTAACGATTCAATGATAAGTAGTACTATACAAATGACAAATTAATTAGGTTATCGAAGCAATTCTACACCTAAAAGTCATCAACCTATTGTCAATTTGTCATCAATTTAAGGCACAAATTACAAAGTCAAGTAGCCAACCATAAATAGTTTAGGGTTTATACTATAAACATAAAGAAGCCACTATACCCCAATTTTGGGGTTGATGAGAAACTCAACCTCATGGTTAAAAGGTGTGAACCAATCAAAATCTACAAGTGGCTTTGATAAATTAAATACAAGCCAAACTCCCCTATATTTCTAGTTATGCAAAAAACTATATTAGTTATAAATGGTTTTAATTTCTCATATTCTCATTTTAGATAAGAAAGGTAGAGAAATAAAAAGACGAACTCGTGTAATATAAATTGAAATAGTGAGAATTGAAAATCCATTTACAAAAATAAAAGTGTCGCACTCTCCATTGTTGTTAAAATTCCGATCTGGATCTTACTATCCTACGATTCTACGATTCGGAATGACCTCACCGATCCCGATCCTACATCGGATCTTAATTTTGTAGGATCTTTCGATCCTACCCAACCAAAAAAAATCACATGGTAAGATCTTAATACGATTCTATGATCCTACGACTCTACGATCCGATCCTATCGCAAAAAAAATTACAAAGTAATTTCACATATTATATTTCTCTTATTAGATTTTGGTTGCATGTTATTTCAATCTTATAGTATTGAAAAACTATCACCATTTGCTAATGAAATAAGTCACTATTAATATGTGTAAATTTTTAACATGAGATTCTCACCATATTCTAGCATAATTATATCTATTTTACCGCATTGTAGGATCTTATGATCCTACGATCTGATCCCACTGATTCGATCCTACCAACCCTTACGATCCAAAGTAGGATCCCAATCCTGATAATATTGATACTGCCTCCATTTCTTAAATACTTGCAACTTTTTAGTTTTGTGATGTTTCATATTATATTACTTGCAATATTTCTATCCTAAATAAATTATTTACAAAGAAAGTCTTACTTTATTATTGAATACAATGCGCAATGATTCACTACTTCACTCTTCTCCTCAATTACGCTATGTCATTTAATGGGGTGGAGTGGTAACAAACGACGGTAGATATTTATTTTGGATTTTCTAATAATATTATCATCCCTCTTGCTCCCGTGGTCTAAACACTCCTCTTTACTGGTCCTACGATCCCAACGTTACTCTTCATAGTTCATATAATTTAAAAATAATTTGTCTAAAGTAATAAAAAACCAAACCGGAATTTTTTTGTAGCAACGTAACAAACTGAAACACCCAAAAATCTCATGAATAACGTGGAATGAAATGTGAAAAATAGCTCGGGGTCCGGCCCAGTATAGCTGTCTGGTTTTGGCCTTGGACTTTTACCAATACATATGATCACATGTCTTATTTTCGGATGTTGATTCTTGAACAACGAAAGAGATTGTAAACAAAAGGGGCCCAATACAGCTAAAGAAGTACAAATTTTCTCTTGTAACGCAAAATAGCAAGTGTATGGTACCAATTAGGGAGTAGAGATTGGAGAATTTTCATCATATCTACACGCAGGTGTCTGCGAAAGACAGACACGTAATATAATTTTTTTTCTTCATTCTTCCATTTAAAACATCCAAATGAGCATAATCACATAATAGATAAAGCACAAATGAACAAATGAGCAGCATGGTACACCCGGGTGTATGGTGAATATACTCATAGATATTGCGTACACAATATATAATATGTGAAGAATTAATTGTCACCATAAAGATAAAGGTACTAATTTAGGGAATAGAGATTGTATGCACAACATATAAGGGAAGAATTTAACTTCTCCTTAAAGTTAAATTTTGATGGTTTATTGATTTAGATGCACGAATGATGGCGAAAAACTCCCAAAGTGATCTTATCACAACTTGGATTTACTATATGGGCCTAAACCAAAGCTCTTCACAATGTATTCAAGTAGCTTTGGAAAGAGGATTTAGAAGATTGGTTTATTCAAAAAATAATAATAATGGTTCTTCAAGATGACAACTTGCTCGTCATAAATTGCGATCCAACAAAAATGGCTCACATCGTTGAAGACCTACATCCATAGGTGGGGGATTCAAGAGCCTCTTCACTATAATGGAGAAAACATAGAGAATACAAGGAGTCCTGAAATTCTTAATGGCTAAAGTGTGTGTCTCAAACAATTGATCAACAAAGGGTCCATTTATAACATAAGGAAACCCTAATAAAACCCTACAATAGTCTCCTAGAATAACACTAATGACGGCTTAGAAACCTAGAGTTAAAATATCAAATAACCCGTGTAAGAGATGCGTCCCCCGGCCGCTCGGCCAAACCGCCGGTAGAGGCGATGTCCGCTGGTAGGGCCCAAATCCGCCCGGTTGGGTGCGAGCCGAGAACGCCAAGAAATAAAACATAGCTTACCCGGTCGGGCCATTCCGCACGCCCGTAGGCGCCTCGCCAGGTCGACCGGCGAGCAAGAAACTTCGCGTTATTCTTCTTCCTTAGCCCAGTTTCAAGGCATCAACTAACATCTTAATTAAGAAATTTGTGACTTACGCGTATTTCAATTTTGTTGACCTGTTACATTAGGAGTTATATATATATATATGGAACTTATCAATTTTGTTGATAGGATTCATATTGACATTTAATTTACTAGTGCTTGAAAAATGGCACCTTAAATGGTAAATCAATGGAAGAGAAGTAGAGAGGTAGATAAAGAAAAAGGAGGCAATTTTGCTCGATGTTAGAGGATTTTTTTGGGTATATGAGGTATTAAAGATCAATTCTCATTGATATGG
Source organism: Beta corolliflora (assembly GCA_947648045.1). Lineage (NCBI taxonomy): Eukaryota > Viridiplantae > Streptophyta > Magnoliopsida > Caryophyllales > Amaranthaceae > Beta > Beta corolliflora. The sequence goes on from CANSZD010001394.1 coordinate 912,681, forward strand.
TATAGTGTATTTATACTACATTGATTTTTGTTATTTTGACATCGCGAAAAATTGCATTAATAAAAACTTGATATACAAACTAAAGAATAAACCAGCATACACTGCATAACTACATTATCATGAACACGATTAGCTACTAAAACATGAGGGGGAGGGTCTAACATTTCTTCCAGCAAGGATAGCAAACGTCCTCAGTAAAACGGGATGGACTTCTCTTGGAGCCAACACACACCCTGCAAAACCAAGGGTTAGAAAAAGAGAGACTTCTTTACCACATCATGTTGTCGTTTGAATCTGGAGGGAGACCGAGAAGAGATTGTCATCTTTCTAGTAGAATAATTAGGGACCCGTAAAGTAGACTTTGCTGGCGAGCACAAGGAGGCACTTGGAGTTACAAACGGAGAGGCAAAAGACGACTTTTAGGAATCCATACTTGTAGCCCGATCTTTTGGGGCCAAATTTGGAGCTTAGCTTGTTCGAACTTATCATACCCTTCAACGGGGGAGTGTCTCATCTCCATTGGAGTATGGTAGTCTGTAGTCTTACAACAATCCATCTTGTGTGATGGATTGAGAATTTGGATGCTAATCATATCCTTTTGGGAAGAGCCATAATGATTCAAAGTTCTCCCCGCTGAAATCACCCTGTACATTGAGGAGGTGAGATGCAAATAGGTACCCTGTGATTTCTGATTTAAAAAACCGAAAATTGGACCCTGTAAGTTTTGGAAGAGCCATAGTATCGTTAATGTTGTGCTCTGTTGCTATAACATTCATCGCCACCTTCTTAATTAAGGTGTGATTCTCCTCTACTTTAGTATTGACCATATTTGTACCTTGGTAGGAGTTCCTTTCTCCTACCTTTCTCCTTCTCTCCAATATGTGAATAATTCTTAAACGCTTCATCCTCTCAGACTACTTCAATAGCAGTATCAACAAAACTTGAAGACCATCCTAACAATGACATCACATCATTGAATTTTTGTTGAAATTCTCCATTGTTTGGGTGAATTTTAAGAGCTTGGGTAAGATCAATAAAAGCTAAATCTGGTTTATTAATCTCCAAAGCTGCAACTGTTCTCCTAAAAGAAGCTTTTGCATTTGTAGTATCATAACTCAAAACTAGAGAACACAACTCACCCACTTTCTAAAAATCCCTTTCCTTGATAAAACATGTAGCCAAGTTCAAATTAATAAAGATAGCTAAGCTAAGAAAAACAAACTTTTCCTCCTCAACATCTTTAATTTGAGCAAAAAACAAGATCATGATGGCTTGAAAACATCCTGAAATTGCTGACTGAAAATCACCTTTTCTGTAGAACTTGTTACCCTCATCTTTCAAATTGCGAATATATTCAAAAATACCAAAAGGTGAAAACCCTTTGTACCAAACTATTAGAAAAAAAATCACTCACTTCAAAGTGATATAAGTACAAATCCCCTTTTAACTCTTCATAATTGTTCATGATTCCTAAGATAACCACATAAGACTAAAGTAATAAACCCAAACTAAATCTTAAAAACTACCACTAGAAACACAAACACAAACATTGAACAAGAACTAGAAAGATAACCACACAAGGCTATCTAGAAGCGCAAATAAGTACATGCACCCAAGTGCATGTAGAGCATGGTGCACCCTCTTCTAAACTACGTCGTTTTATTATTTTTAAAGTCTATAATTTTAAAAAATTGTTGTTATTTGTTTCCTTGAATTTTGTTTTAAGCGTAGATGTTCATTTGCTATATGTTCTTTTCATTAGAACCTATATTCTTTTATAAATATAGATTTACATGTTCTTTAATTTTAAGTCGTGTGTTTTTTTTTAAAGTAGAAAAGTTGTTGAAAAAAAGCTCTTTGTTCTTTTATATAAATAGGATGTTCTTTTTGGGCGCACATGAAGATTGTGCACCCTAAATAGCATAACCACGTTTTGATCTAGAAGCTCCAATAGCAGAAAATCCCGTACCTTGCCAAATTCGATCCTCGAGACAACAACAAAAAGCATAGTTCCAGCACGAGCCGAACCCCGTTGCTTACCATTGATAGATTTTATGGTACCAATTGGAAAAGTTTTAGATACCAATATCCAATCATCCATGTACGAGGACTCAGTGTTAAGGAGTTCAGGACATCATCTCTTTATATAGTTCTCCTTCCATTTCTTGTTCAAAGATGCCCCTCTTCATTTTAAAAGTACATGCTATTGGGTTAAAGATGTACTATGTATAGTTGGGCTATATGCTTATCTCTTATATTCTTTATATAGCTTGGGCTTATTGGCTTAAGGCCTAATCCTTTTGTTAGGTTGTACTTTATATAACCAGATTTTCGACATTAATACACGACTAAGGAAAACACTTCAACGCAATTCTTAGCACATGCACCTTTTCAATTTCAAACTTCAAAGAGGGTGTTTGGCAATTAGAGTTTTGGAGCAAAAAGAGAGTTTTGGACAACTTTTAGAGTTTTGACTACTAAAAACTCTAAAAGGGGTGTTTGGTAAAAAGAGAGTTTTAGAGAGTTTTGGAATAAAAACTCTCAAAATGAAAAAGCTCCTAATAGGAGCTTTTTCTTTTAGAGGATTAGGTAAAAATATGTTAATGACTTTTTTGCCTCTAATAATAATGCTACACATATGTATTAAAATGTCTATAAATGTCATTTCACACGAAACAAATGGCAATAAGCTTTTTGATCGGTTAATTGTTACCAAACACATTTATAAAAAAAGTTGTCAAATCGGCGGTCAAATCTCTTTGAACAAAAAGTTAAAACTCTAACAACAAATTCTAAACTCTAACAGCTAAACTCTAAACTCTGTTTGCCAAAGAGGGCCAAAGTATACATGTTGTCATAAATAACCTTCTCATACTATCAGGGAAAAAAAATCAGGAAAAAAAAAGTTTTATTTTATAAGAAAAAGTTAAGCTTCTTAAGTTTAGAGGTTCTGGGTTGATTTCCGAGAGATTTGTGTTTAAGAGAGCATCTTTTGCCATTCTTAAATGAAAAAGAAAAAACCTTCTTAATATTAGAGGCAGCATCAGCGGTTAAGGAAAGCACCTCAAGTGACTTCTCGGGACCCCTTTTTTGAAGGACTCCACCTCTTAAGGAGAATCTAAAAAACCATGCTTTTCTTTTATGTATAGTCTCCCACCTTCAATAACGGTTTTTCTCACTTAATTTAGTTCTCAACTTCTCCTCTCTAAATTCTCATAACTATGACTGAACTTCTTCAGTTAAAGTTAATACATTTTTTCCTATTTATTCAAGTGACTATCATGTAATTTGTGATTTTGGTGAACTTTTTAATATATAAAAGTTTTAATTTGTGGGTTATTATTTTTGAAGGCTGGATTTAAAAATTCATGAAATATTTTGTTAGTGAATTGTTTATGAGATACGTCTTCGTTGTTTAGGTACCCCTTTTTTAGTTTTCGCTCCGAGCCTTAAAAATATCCGAGACGGCATTGTTTAGAGGTAAGCTTTTGCAAGTTATTTGTAACCCTTAAAATCTTAATAAATTTATATGAACACTCGAGAGTGGAGCAACATACCTAACAACATTTTCTTATCCAGCTTATTCTTAGTTATTAGCACCCTAATAACTTCTTTATTGTCATTCATAATGGTATAATAAAAAAGGACATGATGCAATCATAATAAGCTCAATGATATGTGTATATTGGTACGTATGGTTACACATAATGTTGACGTTACTTTAGAAAAGGATGAAGTAAGCTGATGCACTAGAAGCATCATATTTATCTTCGAGATTAGTGAGGCCTGTGTGGCTGTGTTGCTATGTAGTTAATTGATTATTGATGTGTAAGTACCAAGAGAAAGTTGATCGAATTCCTCAAAATTAATCCTAATTATATAATAGGGTTGTTGCTTGCAAGAAAATATACCAAGGATTTCAAAATTAGTAGGTTACTTAACGATGCAATGATAAGTAGGAGTACTATACAAATAACAAAATTAGGTTATCGAAGCAATCTATACTAATATGTTAAAAGGTGTGTCTGACAACGTATACACGACACGCGACACCTCTCTACTCTACTTATAATTGTCCAACGTGTATACATATGTCATGTCAACTAACAAAACTAAATTGGCTTACAACAAGATTTGAACCCGTGACATCTTACTATTACACATATCACAATTACCATCTCAACCAACTTTTAATCATGCTTTAAATGTCTAAATTATTATATTACTATCTTTTAAATGTTGATTTTTCTTTATAATATTTTAATGTTAAAGGAAAAAATTCATATTAAATTCGGAAAAAAATAGCACCCGGGGCAAAGCCCGGGCCCAAAATACTAGTTCTACACCTAAAAGTCATCAACCTATTGTCAATTTGTCATCAATCTAAGGCACAAATTACAAAGTCAAGTAGTCAACCATAAATAGTTTGGGGTTTATACTATAGACATAAAGAATCCACTATACCCCAAATTTGGGGTTGATGAGATCCTCAACCTCATGGTTGAAAGGTTTGAACCAATCAAAATCTACAAGTGGCTTTGATAAATTAAACACAAGCCAAACTCCCCTATACTTCTGGTTATGTAAACAACTATGTTAGTTATGATTGGTTTGCTCATATTCTCATTTTAGATAAGAAAGGTAGATAAATAAAAAGATGAACTTGTGTAATATAGAGAGAAATAGCGAAAATTGAAAATCCATTTACAAAAATAAAAATGTCGTACTGCCTCTATTTCTTAATACTTGCAACTTTTTAGTCTTGCGATGTTTCATATTATATTACTTGCAATATTTGTATCCTGGATAAATTATTTACAAAGAAAGTCTTACTTTATTATTGAATACAATGCGCAATGATTCACTACTCTCTCTTCTCCTCAATTCATGTGTCATTTCAATGTGGTGGAGTGGTAACAAACGAAGGTAGATATTTATTTTAGATTTTCTAATAATATTATCATCCCTCTTGTTCCCGTGGTCAAAACACTCCTCTTTACAGGTCCTACGATCCCAATGTTACTCTTCATAGTTCATATAATTTAAAAATAATTTGTCCAAAGTAATAAACAAACAAACCGGAATTTTTTTGTCTTCTTATCGTGTAGAGCAACGTAACAAACTGTAACACCCAAAAATCTTATGAATAACGTGGAATGAAAGGTGAAAAATAGCTCGGGGTGCGGCCCAATATAGCTGTCTGATTTTGGCCTTGGACTTTTGCCAATACATATGATCACATGTCTTATTTTCGGATGTTGATTCTTGAACGAAAGAGATTGTAAGCAAAAGGAGCCCAATACAGCTAAAGAAGTACAAATTTTCTCTTGTAACGCAAATACCAAGTGTATGGTAACAATTTAGGGAGTAGAGATTGGAGAATTTTCATCATACACCTGTGTGTACCATGAGCATGGTACACGTAATATTATTTTTTTGCTCATTGTTTATTTAAAACATCCAAATGAGCATAATCACATAATAGGTAAAGCACAAATGAACAAATGAGCAGCATGGTACACCCGGGTGTATGGTGAATGCACTCATAGAGATTGCGTACACAATATATAATATGTGAAGAATTAATTGTCACCATAAAGTTAAAGGTACTAATTTAGGGAATAGAGATTGTATGCACAACATATAAGCGAAGAATTTAACTTCTCCTTAAAGTTAAATTTTGATGGTTTATTGATTTAGATGCACGAATGATGAGGAGGAACTTCCAAAGTGATCTTATCACAACTTGGATTTACTATATGGGCCTAACCCATAGCTCTTCACAATGTATTCAATTAGCTTTGGGAAGAGGATTTAAAAGATTGGTTTATTCAAAAAAAAAAAAAATGGTTCTTCAAGATGACAACTTGCTCGTCATAAATTGTGATCCAACAAAAATGGCTCACATCGTTGAAGACTTGAAGATATTCATTTACTGCAACAACATTCATGAAGATTTCTTAGATGCATGCTTTCTCAGTATATTGTTTGCACATTCGTCACATACTTTGCTCAAATGAGCAAAATGTAAAATACGCAAATATAAAATGTGCAAAAAATATGAAAGGGAGTGCTAGTTGTACATACTCCTGGGAGCACTGCAGAAGCTTTCACGTTCATAGATCAAATTGAAACTACATCTACATTCTTACTCCATCCGTTTACAAATAATTGTTACACTTCACTTTTGCGGAAGAACCAAGACAATTTTGAAAAAAACATGAGAGAAGTACAATGAAAGCTTATTTGATTTTGAGAAATGTAAAAGAATCGTTAAAATATTGGAGGAGAGAGAAAATGATGTAGAAGTAGAATAGATTTTTTGGGTGGATTATTAAAATGGGTAGTATGGCATATGAGGTAGAAAAGTGTATAAAGCTGATGTGACATGTTACTATAAAACGATAAAGTGAAAGTGTAACAATTATTTAGAAACGGTCTAAAAAAACAGTAACAATTAATTTATAAATGGAGGTAGTATTTAGTTAGATTGAGATAGACAAATTAAAGTGACCTATCACTAGCTATGTCTAATTCTCTTCTTGCTTGTCATTGCCACCTATTAATTGACCATTTCTCTACCCAGATTTTAGTTGTGGCATAATATGACCTAAATATCTAAAATTGACAAGTTGAACTAATACTCCCTCTTTTTCAGAATAGTCTAAACACGTTTTTTTACTCGAAATTAGTTTGGACACTTCCATCTTTGGCATGATCCCACTATTATTATATTAGTTTTTCAATACTCTTTTCTCCTATCACGTCTACTTTTCAATAAAAAAAATCTCCATCAACTGTTATTACATCTACTTTTCAATAACCAAAAATTCTATAACTACACTATAACATACCTCCTTCGTTTCTTAATACTTGCATCATTTGAATAGTAACTACTAATTAACTAACCTCATCTCATATTCTTTCACAAATATATAAGCAAAAAATAGTCAAGTGTAATCTTATTTGACTCATCTTAACGCATACATTATATTCATAATATCAGCTTTTTATAAATTTTACATATAGATATTAAGGATATTAATTAATTATACATATACTTTCATAATATCAACTTATAAGATACAAAATAGTGCCTTGGGCTTGTATGGTGTGCATACAGAAAATGATGCAAGTATTAAGAAGCAGAGGATATATTTTCTTAAACTACGTGTCCCAACAAGTGTTTAAATCTTTAATTATGGGATGAAGGGAGTGATGAATCTATAAAGTGAAAATAAACGGAAGTTTTAAAAAATAAATTGATATTCTTTAAATATTATATCTTCTTACATTAATGATAGTACAATTAGGCTTGAAAATATATAGTTAATTTAATTAATCAATTCTTTTATCCCATAAAGATGTTCCCCAATTGTTCAAGAACGTAAAATAATTACTATCTACTAAGGATCTATTCTCTTCACCTTATTTTTGCTTATTCTATTTTTTTTTTTATCTGAACTTTTCTTATTTTTCCTTAACTCTGCTTTTTTTTAGAACTTTTCTTAACTTGTTTGGAACATTTCTAATTTTTTTTTTTTTGAACTTTCTAAAACTATAGGTAATATGGATGAGAAAATAAAGAGAAACAAAAATAAAAATTCAAATAATCAGTCTTAGCATTTAAAAACGTGCGAGATTTATTTAAACAATTAAGATAATAAGTGTGAAATTAGCATTGGACCAAATAACTAGTTTCTGGACGGGAGAAGACGGCTAAGTCTTGAAAGTTTTACTTGGTTATTGGGCTTAGTCCACGGACCACCAAATAACGCATTGAGTAGTTGAGTTGCATTGTGCTTCCTTTGACTTGCTTTTTTGATTTTTTCAGAGCAAAATTCCACTCAATACCATTTTGTTACGCGTATAAACAATATTAATACAATTTCTCATAGAAAAATTTATTATTTTAATATGATGTCATGTGTAAGAAGTAAGAATTAAATGTTTAGAAAGTCAAGATATGCAATGGAGATGGTGATTACAACCATTAAAACATGTAAGGAGATATTGCTGTAGTAATTAGTAAATTGGTCATGAAAATAATCATGTCACAAAATCAATCTAATATTTACTATCTCTTTTTTCCCACTCTCATGAGTACTAAACATGTTAGTGCAAAAAAATTAATTTGATTTATTGAAGTGACGGTTGAAGTGTGGTTTTTTTTTTTTTTGAGGGGATGGTTGAAGTGTGTATCAATTGAGGTATATTAAAGATCTTGGATTCAAGTATTGGTAACTAATAACTATTTCACTCTTAATTTTTATATGGCTTTACGTCTTTACCCAATCATGTATAGCATGGCGCCATGTCACTTCAAGTATAAATGTCATGTGGTGGAGTCTTGTGAAAGATACGCCTTTTAAATATATATAGATTTAACGTACGTGCAATCGTGGAACTATCAACTTCAATATAATTGACATCCATTATAAGATTGTTAAAAACCCATTTGGACATTAAAGTTGGATCGTATTTGATCAAACCGGATTAAGCTAAAGACATTTGGTTTAATATTCGGGTCAATAAATATTAATTTCAAGATTGTGTTTGTTCAAAAACTAAAAGCTGGCCATATTGTTTGAACATTACTTATGTTTTCATTGTCACATGAATTCCAAAATGTAATTGTCAAATTTTATAACCGAACTCATCTTTTCCCTACTTCTTACAATTGAATCACCCTAGATCTCATTGAACTTTTATAACAAATACCGCAATAACCAATAAAAATTGTGGGTAATGAAAATAGAACCTCCAACCCTCCTAATTTTGAATTTTTCTTTGTGACAAATATTATCTTTTTTTTCCTCATTTTGAAGATAAACTAGACAAAAAAATTTGAAGTGAGGAAGGCATGATGATATGGGGCCCACAGAAAGGCAAACATGGAATAAAGTCGTACACTTCAAAATAGGAGCACTCTTTCTATATCTTTGTAAGCCAAGTGCGCCTACACTTGGTCTGAATGCATAAACCTACTAATTATCTTTAGGTTTTAAATTCTTGGGCTTATTGGATAGAGAAAGCACTATATAAACAGCTTTTACCTATGCCATCAAAGATTCAAAGCAACCCCTTTTACGACCATAACATCTCAATACACCCTTCATATAAACTATAGTCTATCCATCATTGCTTTTACTATAGCTATAATGAGGCTGGCGCAAAAGCTCTTCTTCACCTTCTTCCTTTGCTCCTCCATTTTTCTTCTCATAGGTACATAATTATATCAGTCGTATGTAGTCTTTGATTAGTAGAATATAATTAAAGCCGTGGGAGGTCAATGGTAGAGCTCTCTTCTTCGAACCATGAGGTTGAAGTTCGATTTTCATTTTACTCCCTCCAACCTCATGGTTCAGTCCTTTATAATTTTTCTAACTAAGAAAACGCGCTATTATCAGTTTTTTTATAAGAGTTTCTCTTGGTGTGTTTCATAAATTGAAATCCCGTCCTACTTTTTGTTGAACCTTAAAGGGACGTTCCCTTCGAGGCTCGACCCAGTAAATAATAAAAAAGAATAATTATATACCTTCTTTAGTATGCATTTTTCATACTTTTAAGTCTCAAAAACAATGCAATTTCATATAAAGAAAATTCTAATTTTTTAAATGTGTGTATACTTATTTCTTTTATTTCTTTAGGAATCAAGGTGGCAGAAAGCTCCTCACTGAACCACCATCATCATAATCATCATCATCATCATAAGCATCATCATGATACAAAGAAGCTGTTTGTATTTGGAGATTCATATGCTGACACAGGGAATAACAGAATTTCAATTGGTCAATCATGGAAGGAACCATATGGTATCACCTTTCCCGGGAAACCTTCTGGCCGTTTCTCTGATGGTCGTGTCTTCACTGATTTCCTAGGTACCTTTCTTTTCACCTCTTTCATTAATTAGTTAGTTTTTGAGAGTAAAGTTTCTATGCTACTTTTGTATATTTGATTCTACTATATATTTAAAATTATACACTAAACTTTTCCTTCAAATTTTCTCATTGCTTTATGGAGTTATTTCTTTTTTATTATTGGTCGTTTGTTATTTTTACTTTGGACAAACTATGAGGTAAACTTGATTTTTTATACCACTTACCTACAAACAACTAACACCTTTTGATAGTATGCAAACAACTACATAAGAATATACTTAATGAAGATTGTAAGTTCTCTTTTAATCTAGAAAAAAAAGAGTCTATTTTGATGATAATTATATATATATATATATACCCTTACTCATCAAAATAAATAAAAATTACTGAATGAGCACTTATAGTTAAATGGTTTTGTGAAATTTTATACCATAATTATGCATGGCCGTAAATATTTTCCCTTCCATTTCCAACTTTCATGCTAATTGAACAAATTAAATTTTATTTACATTTTTTAAAAGATAGGAGTAGTCAATTTGTATTTTGTAAAAAGATTGTCATTTTCGAAAGTGGCATATACAAAATTTATCCTTTTTCTTTCTCTAAACTACAAATTAATTTCATTAATCAATCGTTACTAATTAAAATATGAAATCAATGAAATAATATATGCGTGGAGTGCATTGCAATAATTGTAATATATTATGGAGTATAAAGATTTTGGGAATCAAAGAATTGAAAAATTATAATGTAGTTTGATTAAACGTGACATTAAAATATAAGTTCTTAGTTATTACTAGCTAACTAAGTAACTAAGAATGTGATATTGTGCTTAAAAGTACCTAGCTAACTTTTGCGTACAATATCACACTCTCAACTGATCTTTCATTCGTTTATTTTATATTCTTAAGTACTAGTAGTAGTACATGAGTTTGAGTATATCACTAAGCAAATAAGTGAATGATGAGTAAGATCCGTCGTATTAAGAGATTATTACACGTCTTGGTAATAGACAACTAGACAAATACGTAATTTTATTGTCATATACAAGTATTTCTCTTTTTATATATGATGTCGAGTGCACGTATAAACTAAATACTTTCTTTGGCTAAATTCATAATATTCTCCCATATTTTGTTAAAAACAAATCTTCATAACGAGTATCTTATATTATATACTTGGCTAATGAAGCTTGCTCAAACAGTCAACATCAATGATGTAATGATCAGTATAGTAGGTTTAGATATGGAATTTTAATATAAATAATGAACATTTTTTTTCCTTATCCTTTATATTTGTCTACATCTCGTTGTCACGTTAATAATTTTGATCACACAATAATAAGGATGATTGTGTCTTCTTGGATTAGCCTTCACAAAGTCATATCGTTAACCTTTTTTAAGAAAAAGAACGAGAGACAATAAATTTAAACTTTGGTGTTATTATTGTAGCAATCTTGAAGGTGTAAGAGCCTAAGAGGAGTACTTGTTGATAAATAAAAATTAGCTTGAGTCTTGAAGATGTCAACTTATAGCTACAATGATTCTGAAAGGATTCACCAACTACATGACTTATTTTTGAACAAAGAACAATTAGACGATGCATATACCCTTTAAAAAGTCAGCCTCTTAACATCTTTATTCCAGTAAAACTGTTTCTCTTATTTTTGTTTTTAAGAAAAGGATTCTTAATAATGATACAATCTGACTTAGGTGGACCCGATTCATATTAACATTAGTGTGCCGCATTGTGCTAAAATCACGTATCATTTTTGAACAATCCATTATATCATTCGAAACCCTTTATATCACGCAGAAACCCACAATATCATGCGAAATACACTATATCATTCGAAACATACTATATTATGCGAATCTTTACATCATTTCTAAACAATCTACTATATCATTCGAAACTCACTCTATCATTCACAAACATACTATGCCATGCAGAAACTACTTTTATGAACAATCAACTATATCATTCAAACACTCACTATATCATGCAGAAACTCACTATATCATTCAGACACTCTTTATAGCATGCAAAAACTACATCTTTCAATATGTCAAAGCACGTGTCACGATATATATACTACACAACGTACATCTGCTGCATGTTAGAACATTAAAAATAAATCCTCCACTATATTGCATATAATCTCACTATATGTTTTCCGTTAATAAAATCCACTATATTGTATATAAGTTCACTATATCTCTATAAAAATCACTATATGAAGTTAATATCAATTACCAACCCGGTGCACACTAAGTTAGTGTGCACCGGGTCCATTTGAGTTTTTTTAATAGTGATATGATGTCATGAATCCATAAGAAAAAAAAGAAGATAAAACTTGGTTTACTCCTAGTAGGTTGTGTTATCCACTACTAACATAATTTAATATGTGTCAGAATCTAATTCACCGTAATTTTTTTTTTATGTTGTATTAGGAGTGGGTAACCTACCCAATAAATAAATGTAGTTATATCTATAAAAAAAAGACTTGAATTGTTCAAATCAAAATTTGCATACAACTATACGGTATAAAATGTATTTCAACTTTCAAGTCCTAACTCAATCTAGAAGTAGGTCAAGGTATGCCCATTATTGTTACAATAATATCTAAGATGGTCTTTAAAATAAATAAAATATTAGAGAGTTAGGTGATTATTTGCAAAATGTTCATAATTTCATTACTAAAACTTTTTAACCTGTCAAAAGAAAAGAAGCTTGTTTAGAATAAAGAGTCTTGTCAAAAGAGTATCCACCACGTATTACTATCCATTTTGTAATGTCTCTCACTCTACATCATCCTCACACAACTAATAAGAAACACAAATATTGTCAATATAAAACCTCAAACTTGCAACTTTAAACATAGATAAAAGAGACTCGCGGAAGTATTTTTTGTCGTGGTTACATATGACACTTGGTAATGTAGTTTTCTCACAAACAGAAGAGTTTTGGTAATGAATTAGATAAATAATTTTATAATTATTTTTTTGATTGGTTAATAATGGTTGCACAGTCGCACCATATTTAATATACAACCGTTAAATCGAAAAAGAATTTGCATACCAATCCTCTAGAATCTTATTGCTTTGATTTGTTTCCCCTTAAAAGTAAAGCTTGTAATATTGATGTTTGATGAAAATCAAGTATTTAGGCTACAATGTATTAATAAGCGTAATAATGGTCGCACCTCAGGATGTTGGATAAGAAATACTTTTGTACATAATATAGAATAAGTCATTTTTCCCTCTATTTCAATAACATTTTCTATACTACACTACATGTGAAGTGATCATAATACTTGTTATTCACTCGCCAAATACAAAACATACAACAAGGCAAAGCATCCACAAGGTCAATAACTGGTTTTCCTTAAATATGCGTGTGTGTTGAACCCCATATATGTTGTGCACATGTGAGTTGTCCCACATTGAAGAAAGAGGAGGAAAAGTTCCACAATATAAGCTATAGGAGCTACTCCTACTATTGCCAATTGGTTTTAGTATGAAACCTCTTTTGGGCTTGTGTGTGGACCGAACTCTCCTCCTCCGTATTGGGTTGCCCATGCCTATTTTCAGTCATATCAAATTTATCATGGTATCAGAGCCCAGGTTGTTGGGCCTTTCATATTGGGCATTTGTCATGCAACTGGATAAATCCCTCTATTGGACGATCATTCCCAATGAGGATTGCCTTAACAGTATGCTATAATTCTAAGGACTATCACATGTGAGGGGGAGTATTGAACCCCATATATGTTGTGCACATGTGAGTTGTCCCACATTGGAGAAAGAGGAGGGAAAGTTCCACAATATAAGTTTATAGGAGCCTCTCCTACTATTGCTAATTGGTTTTAGTATGGAGCATTCTTTGGGGCTGTGTGTGGGCCAGAACTCTCTCCTCCGTATTGGGTTCTTGCATTCATTTTGGTCATATCAAATTTATCAGTGTGATATTAGAGTACACAAACTTAGTTTCTTAGCTTTTTTTTATTTTTATTATTCATAATTATCAATATATCACAAAAAATGTCTAACATTTTACATTACCATATTTCCATTCATTATCAAAAACCTATTTTTTACTACAAATAAAAGGACGAATATATAAGAAATTGATATACAATTCAATTTAGTAATCAAATGATGGCTAGTCAACAAAGGATGAAAGGACTTCTCTGAAATCCCCACCTCTCTTTTTCTAGCTAAGTTACACTTTTCCTTTTTGTTTTTCCTTTGGTGAAGTATAGTAGGATCCACCTTTTCAAAAAGAAAAGAAGAAAATAAAAAACCTTATAAGTTGCACACTTGCACCTCTCTCTTCTTCCAGAATTACAATATCTTAGCTAGCGCCAAAAAAAAACAATGACATCTTTTCGTGGCTCTGCTTCCTTTAACCATTTTTCTTTTACTTCTTTTTTTTATCAGTTTCTTCAAAGTTTGAGCTTGTAGTAGGGGAGAGATGAGATTCCCTCTTGTGTTTTTCATATGATTATATCTCTACGGCTGTAAAAATTTGCATTATTTTCTCATCTTTACAGATTTTTTTTATAGTGGGGCTAATCTTTACAGATGGTGTGTCTTGATACTTTATTGTTAGTTTGTTACATTTTGTTACTTTGTTATGTGGACCTACCTCTTTTACTATTCTATGGTTTTCATACACATTATAACCATTAACTAGCTAATATTAGGGCCTAAACAATGTCTTAGTGAGAAAAAGAATTACTCGGGGAGTTGGGTGAAAAATCAGTAAAAAAAAAAAAAAAGAAATATAATGTTGACAATATTGCCATTCACTGTAAAACATATAATACTAATTAGCATCGAATGGTATAAAAGAAACACAAATATCTTCAACACCAAAAAACAAAAAAAAAAAAAAATCAATAGTCATAATTTAGAAACAACCAAAAAAACTTTCACCTCTAGGCTCTATGTATCTACTATCTACAATCATGTTACTGAAAAACCCTTAAAGCTATGAATAGTCATATTCTACTCTGTATTTTAAAGACCATGTGCACCCACACAAGTACTTTATTTTAATTTGCCACTTTGAGGCAGCTTGTCTCGTCAGCTAGCTTTCAACCTTAAAGCTATCACATCCCAAAAGTTCAGACAAGCTTGAAGATTTATGTTCATGACATTTATATATTCAGTATTCTAATCTCAAAGAATTAATGCATGAGAGTGTGAATTATTTGTGCACTAGTGAAGAAATTACTACAAATATGTACGAGAATTGAACTGAATAGCTCAACCTAACCCTCCTAATTATGTTGTTCTTGGTTGGCATTATGCAGCTAAATATTTGGGATCAAAATCCCCAGTACCTTACAAGTTTAGAAAGTACAAACCCAACAATTTGAAGTATGGGATGAACTTTGCATTTGGAGGGACCGGAGTATTTGAT
Source organism: Beta corolliflora (assembly GCA_947648045.1). NCBI lineage: Eukaryota > Viridiplantae > Streptophyta > Magnoliopsida > Caryophyllales > Amaranthaceae > Beta > Beta corolliflora. The sequence goes on from CANSZD010001394.1 coordinate 927,992, forward strand.
ACACCCGCACCGTACCCGAACATGACAACCCAGATTGATTTCTTTGAACGCCTTCACAAAGACTCCTTATTTACACATTCTGATCTACAAAATTCTATTGCTCATGTTAGTCTTGTTGGCAACGACTACTCAGCTTACCTTTCTCGAGGTGGTACCATTCAGGTAACTTACAATATATACTTCCTCCGTTTAAAAATATTTGAAACCGTTTGACTTTTCTAGTATTCACACACTCTCACTTGACTGTGCTTTGTGAATTCAAAATATAGTCATGTGGGATCTTGTTAGACTCGTATCGACTTATACTTTCATAACATCAAATAGTTATAATTTGGGTTCATAGGAAATTAGAGTTATTGATTGTTTTAAATTAGGGTTTTTCTACGTAGTGTCATGTGTTCTGCGAAATTATATGTTATATCCGACCTTTTTATACACGTTGTAACCCTAATGATATATTTAAGGGTATTTTGTGTGATGTTTAAAAAGTTTAGGGGTACATGTGGAGAGTTCAAAAAGGCATAGTACAACGTAGAATTTCATGAAACACAGGGATACTATGTTTTCAATTTTAGTTTTCTTGTAAATTTAACTAATGATAAATGTAAACTTAGAAATCATAGCCTCTAGATTTTCAAAATAAAGATAATCATTGATACATGTAAGCTTTTATGTTCATTAACAATATTGTATATCAAATGACACTATGATTTTTAATATCAAAATCAGAAATGGACAACAATAATACTTAGCTTTATCTAATCAAACCAGCCTTCTAATTACCAAATCGATCAACCTCCTATGACATGCATAACTAACCATGTCATAATTGTTTGAAAAATATAGGACAATTGATTTTTGAGATGAAAGATGAAAACATGCGTGCTCATACGACGTATCATTGATAAAGGATATTGTGAAGAATAATATTAGGGCAAAGTTGTGTTATCATTGATGCCATCCAAACCATATATATGATACAGAGTTTAGGAAACTAAATAATCCTAGAACTCTAAGTAAGGTAAACTTCCCTTATACACAATCTTTCCTAACACCCCCCTCAAGTTGGAGCAAGGGAGGGATCGAAAATGCCCAACTTGGACAATAACAAATCAAACTGAGACTTGCCTAGAGCCTTTAGTGAAAATATCAGCAAGTTGAGCCTTAGTGGACACATAGGAGGGAAGAATGAGACCCTCAGTGATGGCATCACGCACAAAATGGCAATCAACCTCAATGTGCTTCGTACGTTCATGAAAGACAGGGTTCTTAGCAATGTGGAGAGCAGACTGACTGTCACAAAATAGAGGAATAGCTTTGGGATGATTGATCCCCAAGCTCAACAACAAAGCCTTTAACCATTTTAATTCACAAGTAATGGAAGCCATGGAACGATATTCAGCTTCGGCAGATGAACGAGAAACAGTGTGTTGCTTCTTAGTCTTCCATGAAATAGGAGAGTGACCTAAGAAGACAATCCAACCTGATAAAGAGCGACGAGTGACAGGGCAAGCAGCCCAATCAGAATCACACCAACCCTGCAGAGAGAGATCACAATCAGCCCGAAGAAGAATACCCTGCCCGGGAGTACCCTTCAAGTAGCGGACCACACGCAAGGCGGCCTCCCAGTGCTCAACACGAGGCTCCTGCATGAACTGGGATAAAACATGGACCGAGTAGGCCAAATCTGGTCGAGTGACAGCCAAATAAATAAGACGACCCACGAGTCGTCGATAAGTAGCTGCGTCAGAGAAAAGAGGGCCTTCAGCATGGGCCAGACGATGATGCTGCTCAATAGGAAAGATAGCGGGCTTGGCACCCAGCAAGCCGGCCTCAGAAATAATATCCAAAGTGTATTTGCGTTGACAAAGAAAGAGACCAGTAGCACTGCGAGCAACCTCAATGCCAAGAAAGTACTTGAGAGAGCCCAAATCTTTCATCTTAAAGCAATCACTCAAGTATGCTTTGAAAGATGAAAGAGCTGCAGAATCATTGCCGGAAATGATAAGATCATCAACATATACTAGTACATTGATTTGAACAGAGCGACTAGTATAAGTAAAGGGAGAATAGTCAGAATAGGACTGCAGAAAACCATAGTCCTTCAAGGCAGTGACCAGTTTGGCAAACCAACAACGGGGAGCCTGTTTCAAACCATATAAAGATTTCTTCAACCTACAAACAAGATTGGGATTAGAGCACTCAAACCCAGGAGGAAGCTTCATATACACCTCTTCATCCAAATCACCATGTAGAAAGGCATTGTGAACGTCCATCTGATGAAGCTCCCAATTTTTGGAAGCAGCAATAGCAAGAAAGGTACGAACTGTGGTCATTTTGGCCACGGGAGCAAAAGTTTCAGTGTAGTCAATACCAGCCTCTTGATGATTCCCCAACACAACCAAACGGGACTTAAGGCGTTCAACAGCACCATTAGACAAGTACTTGGTGCGAAACACCCACTGACTCCCCAAGGCCCGTTTACCGGACGGTAACTCTGTCAAAGTCCATGTGTCATTATTTTCTAAAGCACGAATCTCATCCTGCATAGATGCTTTCCACCCATCATACTTCATGGCCTCTTTAAATGATTTAGGATCTGTGTTAGTAACAACAGCCGCAAGAAACTTGCGATAAGAAGGTGAAAATTTTGTACAATTAACATAGTGAGCTATAGGATAAGGAGTACCTGAGGAAGTAGATGGAGAGGATGCAGATAGAGATGGACTTTGCGAAACAACGGAGTGAGTGACAAAGTCTTTCAAGCGAACAGAGTGAATTGTATCCCTTAACCCTCGGCCCAAATGCGAAGGAGCGGCTGGAGAGGGATCCAAAACAGGATCTGGGTCGGGCGCTGCAGTAGAAATGGGCCCAGCAGGGGAGGAGCTAGAGCTGGACGGATCAGGTAAAGGGCTGGAATGATGCGGGTGGGCCTGTTGGGCCGGTAAAGAGTCAGCGCTCATGTAGGAGCTGCTGGTGGGAAAATGAGAGGAAGATAGTGGGCTTGGATTTGCGGGTGGGCTGATGGCCAATGGTGCAGAGGATTTTTGTGGTGAGGAATTAATTGTAAAAGATGTGGGAGGTGAAGATGTTTGTGGTTGAGGTGGGCTAATAGGCGTGGGAGAGGGAGAAAAATATGGGCCTGGGCTTGTAACGTGAGGTGTGGAATTTGGAGGAGGAGAATTAAGAGGGGAAGCAGGGTGGGAGGATGCAACGGAATCAATGAAATAATCATCCATAAAATCATCATGAATCAAACCATCAAGGGGCACCAAATTTTCAGGAACAATGTTCACATCTTCCGGGTTCAAAAAAGGATACACATCTTCAAAGAATTTAACATCACGAGATACAAAAAATTCCTTGGAATCAAGATCAAACAACCTCCACCCCTTTTTGCCAAAGGGATATCCCACAAACACACATTTCCGACTTCGAGTCTCAAACTTATCACCCTTAGTTTTGTGATTGTGAGCAAAACAAAGACACCCAAAGGTTCTAAGAGCATCATAAGCAGGTGGAGAACCAAAAAGAATGTCAAAAGGAGATTTGTTATCTAAGAGAGGGGAAGGAGTTCTATTGATTAAGTGAGCAGCAGCAAGCACACTTTCACCCCAAAAATATATAGGAAGATTGGCTTGAAACCTTAAAGCACGTCCCACATTCAAAATGTGTTGATGTTTACGCTCAACTCTCCCATTTTGTTGAGGAGTAGCAACACAAGAGGTTTGAAAAATAATGCCAGTAGCAGAGAAAAAATCAAGCAAACAATTAAATTCAGTTCCATTATCACTTTGAATCACTTTTATTGGTTGAGAAAATTGTCTATCAACCATAGCCACAAACATCATAAACATACGAAACACCTTAGTTTTATCCTCCATCAAATAAATCCAAACAGCACGGGAAAAATCATCAACAAGAGTAAAAAAATAACGAGCCCCACAAGAAGATACATGTCTGTAAGGACCCCACAAATCACAATGAATTTTCTCAAATGTTCTAGTAGCCCTACTATCACTCAAAGAAAACTTGTCTCTAGAATGTTTAGCACGAAAACAGATTTCACATGCTTTATTCAAACTACCCTTATGACCACAGAGAGGGGGAAGTAACTTTACAACTTTCTCCGAAGGATGACCCATTCGTCGATGCCAGAGATCAAAATCAGAAGAAGCACCATGAACAGAAACCAACTGCACTTTGTCACCGCCGTTGAAATAGTAAAGTCCATCCTGTCTACGACCCGTTCCAATCAGCTCCCTCGTGTGGTCCTGTATAGCACACATGGAAGAGTTAAATTGTACAATGCAGTTTAAATCATGTGTCAGTTGAGTAACAGAGAGCAAACTACAACTGAACTGAGGAACTAAAAGAACATCAGTGAGAGTAATAGTAGATGACAGCCGAACATACCCTTTTTGAGTTGCCAGAACAGAAGCCCCATTAGGAAGGCCAACAGGACAAGGAGCAATAGAAATTAAATCATACATCCAAGATTTCTCACCAGTAACATGGTGTGTGGCACCAGTATCAATGATCCAGGAAGTAGAATCAAACTTACCACTTAAACTATCATCAGACAATTTTGTAGTACCAATAAGCCCAGCCAGAGCTTTCCATTGATCAGGAGTGAAGAGAGATGATGAAGTAGAGGGAGTAGATGGTGAAGAAGTGCCCACGGCAGGAGCACCCACTGCGGAGGTGGCATGAGCCTTGACGGACCCTCGACCTCGACCCGGGCCACGACCCGAGCTAGAATTACGGTTTGCCTCCCAACCTTCCGGATAACCCACAAGTTCAAAACATTGACCAACCTCGTGACCATTCTTCTTGCAATGAGAACAAACTAACAAGGACCAACATCGAGCCGCCTCGTGCCCGACTTTGTGACAGTGACTGCAAGTGGGTCTCTCGGCTAGCCCACGGCCACGACCAGCAGCCACCTTGACCGAGAACCCCAACACATCAGAGGTGAACTCGACAGTGGGTATTTTAGCGAGACGAACACGTTCGTCTTGCACTGCCAGTTGATACACACGGTCCAAAGTAGGCATGGGTTCAGTAGACAATATTTGAGTACGTAATCTACTGTAATATTCAGTGTTGAGACCCATTAAAAAATCATGTAGCTTTTGATTTTCGCGACGATGTTCATGCAAAGAGCCAGCAGTACACTTACTACAACATTGACATGAGATTAAAGGCTCGTGTTTAAACAACTCCTCCCACAAAACATTCAATTTACCATAATATGTAGAAATAGACATGGTTTTTGGTTGTTCACATTTTGCAATGGCTGATTTTAATTGATGTATGCGCGGGCCATTGATGGTGGCAAACCGGGTTTTTAAATGAGCCCATAGTTTATGTGCTTCACGAAATTTACTCAACGTACCTTTAACCTCCGGGTCGATTGTGTTGAGCAGCCATGAAACAATCATGGCATTCACGGTAGTCCAATCGGAGGTGGTGTATGGCGCGGAAGCGGAAGTGATGGTGCCATCCACGAAGCAGAACTTCCGGCGAGCCTCAAGGGCTAGCTGCACGTCTCCTGCCCAGTCATCATAATTGTCGGCACGGAGTCGCGTTGGTGTGATAAAATCCCCAGGCCTGTCGCCAGTGCCAAGGAAGTAGGGGTTTGTGATGTCGTGTTTGATAGAGGAAGATTCTGATGGCTTCTCTTGATCGCCAGTCATGGCGTTGGGAGAAAAAAATTTGGATCTTGACTCTCACGGCTCTGGTACCATGTGAAGAATAATATTAGGGCAAAGTTGTGTTATCATTGATGCCATCCAAACCATATATATGATACAGAGTTTAGGAAACTAAATAATCCTAGAACTCTAAGTAAGGTAAACTTCCCTTATACACAATCTTTCCTAACAGATATATAGGACAATTAATTTTAAAGAGTCTGCCCAATTTTCTGTTGATTAGGATTTATATATATAACTTCATTATAAATAGTAAACTAACTATTACCCTTGTATTTGAAATAGGGATTTCAAACATTCATTCCCCAAGTTGTTAATCAACTAGTTGTGGATATTCAACGTATTTACAACTTAGGAGTGAAGAAAATCTCAGTGACAGCGTTACAGCCTTTGGGATGTCTACCTCGAAACGCAGTAGATGAACAATGCAATGACACATTCAACCAGGCAGTTGTCTTCCATAATCTCTTATTACAACAAGCAATTACCAGGATAAACAATCAAACTACTCATGATCATGGCTCTCCGATCGTCATTATTGATTTATACACTGCTTTTTTCTCTATCTTTCAAGAAAGAGAAAATAATCAAGGTGAGTCATTGCTTAATATCGACTTATTTCAATTAGTAGCATACATAGTACTCCCTTTGTTTTGAAATAAGTTTTATATTTTATATTCTGCATGAAGGTCAACTAGTATACTAGCTAATTAGGTTGATTGATTGAAAGGATGTTTCATTGCTAAGTTGGATTTCATTTTGAATCAATAATGTCTACATGTAATCTAGTGTCGTGTGGAATTCGGATCCTCTAGAGTTTTAATAAAAACTTATATCTGAACCATACATTTTAAAATCAAGGGCTCATATTAGTGGGGAGGGGAAAATAAAGGGGTGGATTTTGATGAGAAAAAATAAGGGGAATTTTGGAAGATAATATATGAGTCATTGATTTTTTATTCAATGGTTGATATTGCTCAAACTCTATATTGTAGAGATTTTTTGAGAACTCTAAAGGATCCAAACACGTACGGTGTGTAAATACCCATAGGATAGAAATATATAGTTTTATTCCGTCCTGAGGTTGATAGTTTAGACATTGAGTATTTCATTTAATTAATTTAGTCTTGCGAACCCGTAAATTTTAAATGGGCTAAAACTTAATTAACTATGACACAAGTCTCATTTAAGTCTGAGATTGTGTCATGTCATATAGAATTATCAACTTTTACTTCCTCATTTAGTTAAACTCTTGAAAATTAGGAAAACTTATTTTAGTTGCAAATATCCTACATCTTATAAACTAAGGTAGCCCATTTACATTTCGAGGAGTGCTGGTTACCAATTATTATTAGAGACGTGAGTATTCGACCATGCAATAATTTCTCAAATTAAAGCACTTTGCTTCTTTGATGCAGGAATTAATTCGAAATTTGACAACACAATGAAGTCATGCTGCACTGGCATAAGTCAAAATTATACCTGTGGAAGTGTGGATGAAAAGGGCAATAAGATGTACAAGGTATGCCAAAACCCCGAGTCTTTCTTCTTTTGGGATGAAGTACACCCTACACAAGCAGGTTGGGAAGCTCTAATCTTAGCTTTACAAGCTAATCTTGAAGAACTACAACGTTAATTAGCTAAGGCTTTCTTGTTTCTAAGGAAAGTGGTCAATAATTTTCAGAGTAATAAAAATTGTACAAGTGATTGTATAAAAATTTCATTAGTGTTTATAATTGTGTTTTTCATTGATGTAAGATGTGTGAATGAGATCGATTCTTTGTTTGTTCCTTTATCTATTTTCACACTTATTGTCATGAGATTGGCATCAAAGGCACATATTAATGTGCCTTCTTTCAACTTCCAGCAAAATTTTGTGATTCATTGATGTAAAAAGACTAACGCTTTAATAAGATATAAAGAAGTCAGCAACTTGGTGGCAAATAAGAATTTAGGTTTCTTAATTCTTCATAAAACCTAATACTCCCTTTGATTCACAATTTCATGATTCAATCAACTAAAATCACTATTAAGTATGAAGATATGCAGAACTATTGAATAGAAAATAGAAGAGAATCATGAACTTTATTTTATTCATAGAACTCTTACAGCTTGTTTTTTTTTTTGGGTAACTGGGGCAATATATTTAAATAACTATGCAATCAAGTTTAGCTAGCCTGGCTAGCAGAGGGATCTACGATCCCATCATTACAGCAAAAACATAAGTGTTCAAAAGTAATATCTTCTAGATTAATTCATAGTTTCACCCATAGGGCAATACAAAATTGGCGAAATACATTCACTTCCCCACTTCCCTGGCGAACCGTTCTAGCTAAGATGTCAGCCTCTCGAACTTGATGCCGTTCCACTTTTTGCAGCTGAATTTGAACTTCCCCCTGCAGCAACTCCCTGGACATGGTAGTATAATTGTTATATCGATCCCTGATCCTTGTACTTCAATTTATACTATCTACAGCAACCAGAGAGTCTGAGAGAATAAGGCACTTTGACCACTGTTTTGCTTTTAACCACAACAAGGTTTCGTAAATAGCAAGGATCTCCGCAAGATTAACATCGTTGCTCACAATATTCCCGCATATTCCTTCCATCCATTGACCTGTTTTGTTCCTACATATAGCTCCCATACCTGCATGGAGGTTAGAAGTACAGAAGGAGGCATCCACTATTATAGTAAAATCATGGTTTTGTGAAATCTGGAGAGATTGCAGGGGTTTTGGATTAGGGATGGATTAAGTCTTGAGCAAGCATATTCAGTGGCTAGAAAAACTGACTGGTGCCAAAAATGATATTGAGCAAGCATCTTACAACTTGTTTGATAGAAAGGATTTGGAAGGAAAAGAAAGGAAGTGCAAGGATATTTATTAATTTTCAATGTTTGGTTCAAAAAAAAAAATTTAAACGAAAGGAAATGGAAGAAATTGGACGAAAAGACTTTTTAATAAAAAATTCACTTTCCCTCCCCCCTCCACCAAAAAAAAGTGGAGGAATTTGGGAGTAAAGAGAAATTTAAACCAAACATGAGAAGTAAAGGTTTTTTTTATCCTTTCTCTTCTCTTCCTTTACTAAAAATGAACCAAACAGGCTGTTAAGAGAGAAAAACAACTCTCATTTAGGAAACACTAGTAGAAAAAAGTTGATTTGCGTCGTACAACAGGTAAAACGACGTAGATACATCATTTGCATCGGGCATTCATGATGCCCGACTCAAATCATAATTTATATGCGTCGGATGTGTCCCGCATTCGACTCAAAAAATTAAAGCAAATGGGTACAAGATACATGTGCGTCGGACCCCGATCAATGTTCGACGCAGATTATGAAAGACAATTTTGCGTCGAAGGTAAGTTAAATTTGATGCAAATGGTTGTATCCAACGATTTGCGTCGGATCTAGAGGCCCATCCGACGCAAATGTATTTCAGGGCCTTATTCATGAATTGCATCAGGGTATACGATGTGCGTCGCACCTCTTAGTCCATGCGACGCACATATCCACGAGGCCCGCTTCCCCTTATATTTTCAAACCCTAACAAACGCAAGTTATTTTTCCCATGCAACCGTCACTCATGATCTCCTTCTCTCTCTCTCTCTCTCTCTCTCTCTCTCTCTCTCTCTCTCCTCTCTCTCTCTCTCTCTCCCTCTCTCTTTCTCATACCACAAGTTCTTCTCCTCTGTCTTCCTTCACAATTCACGAATGCATCAACACAATTAATCAATTCATCAACACATTTAATTGATTTTCCCCAAATTGAAGGAGACGTTCGAATTCACTACTATTTTCTCAAATTCAAGAACGAGAATTGAAGAAGAACGAGAACGAAGTTCGATTTGATTTTGGTGATTTAGGTTTTTTTAATATATTTAGTGCAATTTCATTCTTGTATGTTAGATTTGATTTAGTTTTTTTAGGTTCAGTTTTTTAATTTCGTTTTTTGTATGTTAGATCTGAATATTTAATTTTTTAATTTTGTTTTTTAATTTCTTTAATTTTGTATAGATTATGGTTCAATAGTTTTAGCTGCATCGTTTTGTCATCCTCTTCAACCTGATTAGTCGAGCGAGAATTTAGTGTTGGATTATGAGTTGATTAGTCGAGCATCAAGTTTGAAAGATTACGAAGTTCTTCAACTGATTTCTGACAACAAAAATGACGGAAAAGGAGGTTTCTTCAGTTGTGCTGATTGTTGTAAAATCATCAACGCTGCTCTTTTGTGCAACAATTCAGATTTAGCGTTGTCTATCTTCGCTGCTATGCGTTCTTCTGCCTTCGATCAAGGTCTTTTACATATACTTTTTTTTATAAATCTCTGTTAATCGAAAAAAGCATATTTCATTCTTTAATTTTGTATCACACGAATTCTAGGCAGTGTATCTTATTCAGAAATTTCATTCTTGTATTTTAGGTTTAATTTTGTATAGATTCAGACTTTGTATTCCATTCTTGTATTTCATTCCTGTATACATGAATTTATTTATTTTAACAAAAATTACCCATTTGCGTCGGATGTAAGACAAAGTCCGACGCAAATGGACTTTTTTTTAAATAAAAAAAATGGTTGATTTGCGTCAAACATTGACTAACGTGCGACGCAAATGAGTCTGGGATTGATGGGCTGCTGTGGCTTGGTGTCTCCATCTGTGTCGCATGTTGAGCAATGTGCGATGCAGATGATAGACCATTTGTGTCATACATTGCTTAGCATGCGATGCAGATGGGAGACGCAAATGCCTATTGTATGCAACGAGGCGTCATGTGCGCCACACGTTGGTCAGGGTTCGACGCAAATAGCTCATCAACTGCGTCGTGTCCTTGTCCGATGCAGATCCTGTATCCTTAATTTGCGTCGAGACCTGTGCCGTCGGACCCATGTCCGACACAAATGGTGGTCCAAGGTCCAACGCAAATCGTTAATTCTGTACTAGTGAGAGAAAGAATGAAAATGAATTACAATCTGAATTATTACACCCTCATATGATTATATATGACGAACTAGAAAGGAGAGGGAGAGAGCGAAAGTTGTAGCTTGTGAAAGAAGCTAGCTAACTAACTTCAGCTGAGCTGGACACAACTAGTTACAAGTTATTAGGCTTGCAGTTAAGCTGGCAAGTTTAGTTACAAGCTGTTGATTAGCTGAGTTGGCAGGAGGCCAGGTGAAGTGATAAATTCAACACCCCCCTCAAACTAGGAGAGATGGTGAGAGAGGAACTAATCCTAGTTTGGAAAGAAGTTCTTTCTGTTTTGTAGTTGGTAGGACTTTTGTACAAACATCTACAAGCTGACTTTGAGTAGGATGGTAACTCAATTATAGTAACCCTTCAAGAATGTTGTCTCTTGTGAAATGACAATCCATCTTTATGTGTTTTGTTCTTTCATGGAAGACGGGATTCTTGGTTGTGTGTAGAGCAGTCATGTTATCATAGTGCAAGGTTACGGGAGTAAGAGAAGAGATGCCAAGCTCCGTAAGCAACCTTACTAACCAACAAACTTCAGATGCAACTTGTGCCATTGCCTTGTACTTAGCTTCTAAGGAGGACTTGTAAGTGGTGCCTTGTTTCTTAGGTTAAACATGTGGTGATTAACCCCTACAACTTCACCCAAATGTGAGATTTCACAGTTATTAATATATTTAACCAATAAAGTATTTATTTTAGCAAAAATACCTAGAAAAAAAATCATAAAATATCTTAAATACATAAATTATACATATTAAGTACAAACATACATAAACCTAAAAAAAATCATAACGCGCGTCTCCTCTTCCTTGAACGTGCGACTCTCCTCTTCCTCATAGCTTACCAGATTATGCTCTATCACTCTGTAATTCTCATCTTCCATGGCTGAATCAACTCAAACAGATATCTAGTAAACATCATCTTCTTAAATTGCAAAATCATTTGAAAGCATCTTCTCATTAATTGACTGAAGCAGCAACAAATAACAAACGGTTTTTTCACCATATACCCCCGACAAATTGGAAAATTCACCATATACCCTCAATGTTTCAAATATGCACCATATACCCCTGAGTTTTCGAAAACGTTCACCATATACCCTTTTTCTAACTTCCGTTAACTCACCGTTAGCTTTATTTACCATTTTGCCATTATTAACCCTAAACCCTAATTCTAATCTAACCCTAACCCTAATCTAACTCTAACCTCAATCCTAATCTAACCCCTAACCCACTATCCTCTCCCTCCACATCACCCCAGGCCCCCACCCCTCCCTCTCCACCTCAGGCCGGCGGCCCAGCCCCCCTCTACTCCACGCCATCGCCTCCCACCCCCCCACCCCATCCCCATTCTCGTCGCTGCTTCCCTCCCCCTCCCCCCTCCCCTCCGCCGCACTCTCCCCGAAACCTCTCCTCTATCACATGGCGTTTCCTGCTAGGAAAAGGCACAAAAATGGTTCGAAAATTTCGAGCCTCCAAACCTCACAAAACCGCACAAAAGTGTGCAAAAACCACACAAAATTTGCAACCAAGTGTAAATAAAGACTCCCCTAGCTCAAATCTGAAAGAATTTTCAAGTTTCAAGCCAAAATCGGAGCTCAAAATATTCAAAATGGAGGTTTGAGGTTCGAGAAAGAATTCGAGTCGGGGAGAGAGAAATCGCGGGGAGGGGTGGGGGAGAGAGAGAAATCGCGGGGAGGGGGTGGGGGAGAGAGAAATCGCGGGGAGGGGGTGGGGGAGAGAGAGAAATCGCGAGGAGGGGGTGGGAGAGAGAGAAATCGCGAGGAGGGGGTGGGGGGAGAGAAATCGCGGGGAGGGGGTGGGGGCCGGGGTGGGGAAATCGCGGGCGGGGGGGGAAATCGCAGGGGAGGGGTGCGGGTGGGGGCTGCGGCGGGGAGGGGGTGAGGAAATCGCTACTGTCGAGGAGGGGGTGGGAGTAGGGGGTGGGGGCGCCTGGGGTGGGTTGGGGTGCGGCGGTGGAGGGGGGTGGAGGGGGAGTGGAGGGCTGGTGGGGGGAGGGGGAGGGGGGTGGGGGTGGGGGTGGGTTAGGGTTTAGATTTTAGGGTTAGGGTTTAGATTAGATGTTAGGGTTTAGATTAAGGTTTACATTTTAGGGTTAGGGCTTAATGATGGCAAAATCGTAAATAAAGCTAACGGTGAGTTAACGGCAGTTAGAAAAAGGGCATATGGTGAACGTTTTCGAAAACTTAGGGGTATATGGTGCATATCTGAAACATTGAGGGTATATGGTGAATTTTCCAATTTGTCGGGGTATATGGTGAAAAAACCGAATAACAAATGACGGTAAGAACTAAGAAGCATAAATTATTTTTGTAACCTTGTAGAACCCAAATTGCAAAATTGTGTTGTATTAAGATCAAGCAATTATATGTATAACAATGTCGATTAATTTTTCGGTTTTTCACCATATACCCCGACAAATTAAAAAATTCACCATATACCCTCAATGTTCCAAAAATTCACCATATACCCTTGAGTTTTCGGAAACGTTCATGAAAAGCCCTTTTTCTAACTTCCGTTAACTCTCCGTTAGCTTTATTTACGATTTTGGCATTACTAACCCTAAACCCTAATTCTAATCTAACCCTAACCCTAATCTAACCCTTACCCTTACCCTAATCCTAAACCTAAACCCTTACCCTTACACTAAACCCTAACCCACCGGCCCACCACCCCTCCACCTCGGCCCAACCCCCCACCTCCCCTCCTCCTCCACCGCCGCATCCCCTCTCCCTTCCACCGCCGCATCCCCTCTCCCTTCCACCGCCGCATCCCCCCTCCCTCCTCCCTCTCCCCTCCGCCGCCCCCTCCCCACTCTCTCCGCGGCCCCGCAACCCGCGTAGCCTGTAAGTTGAAACCCCCCACCCCTCCTCATCCCTCCACCGCCGCATCCCCCTGCCCCCTCCCTCCACCCAAGACACGCAGCGCCACACGGCTTCCCCCTACCCCTCGCAGTCCGCGAGTCCACCCTACGAAGCCGCAGTGGTCATGATTGGTGGTGCGGCCGGGTGCCTGGTGGTCGTGGCCAGGCTAGGGACGACGACGAATGAGAAAGGGGAGAGAGAGGGGGAAGCGAAGTGACGAGATGACGCGACGGAGGGAGAAGGTGAAGGTCATCGAGGGTCGGTGGTCGTGCAATGTCGTTCTTTGGTGGTGGGTTGGCTACTTGGTACAGGGCGGGATGAATGGCGAGAGAGAGGGGGTGGGGTGGGGAAATCGACGGGGAGAGGGGAGGGGGTGGGGTTAGGGGAATTCGACGGGGGAGAGGGGAAGGGTGGGGTTAGGGGGTCGACGGGGGGGGGAGGCGGTGGGGTAATCGACGGAGAGGGGGGGTGGGGGAATCGACGGGGAGGGGGAAGGGAGTGGGGGAATCGACTGGGGAGGGGGAGGGGTGGGGGCCGAGCTAGGTGGAGTAGAGGGGGAGGGGTGGGGGGCTGGGCTAGGGTGGAGGGAGGGGGAGGGGGTGGGGGGTTGGGCTGGTGTGGAGGAAATTTGGGTTAGATTAGGGTTTAGATTAGGGTTAGGGTAAGGGTTAGGGTTAGATTAGGGTTAGGGTTAGATTAGAATTAGGGTTAGGGCTTAATGATGGCAAAATCGTAAATAAAGCTAACGGTGAGTTAACGGAAGTTAGAAAAAGGGCATTTGGTGAACGTTTTCAAAAACTCAAGGGTATATGGTGAATTTTTGAAACATTGAGGGTATATGGTGAATTTTTTAATTTGTCGGGGGTATATGGTGAAAAAACCGTTAATTTTTTAAGACTGATGAACAAAAGCCACTGCAAATTTCATTGAGAAGTGTAAACTAAAATTAGTGATCGCAGCACGAGAAAATGCAACTAATCCTCCAGGCCTACTTGGGCCGACCTAAATATAGCACATGAAGCATCGAAACAATATGCTACCAAGTTTGGCGGGATCCGAAGAAACAACAAGGTTGAGATACATTTTTTTGAGGTCTTAGTATAAAAAAAAAATACAATTTTTTTTGAGGGGCATAAAAAAATACTTTACTGAAGGGAAAATGGCTAAATATTGTAATAAGTGTGTAATCTCACCTTTGGGTAAAGTTGTGGGGGTTAATCACCACAAGTGAAATTTGATGGACCTAATCTCACTTTTGACAAAACTTAGGGGGGTTAATCACCACTTTTGCGAAATATAAAGTATGAAGCATAAAAGATAAACATGTCTATGTAGGAATTTGTTAGATCTATTCTAAAATTCAAAATAATCTAACACCCAAATTACTAAGAACCCAACTAACCCGACTCAAAATTCAATAGAACGCCATAAATTAGGTCCATTGGCTAGAACCATAAATTGAGTCGATTTAGGAATTTAAGGGTTAATTGGCTAGAATAGCACAACCTTGGGCTCTGGTGCAAGAAACAACACAACCTTTAACGGGTGCAATGCGTAGCACCAACTTAAACACGAGGTGCACAGAATAGCATAAATGACGCCTGAGATCAGAGATTCCACCGGAGCTAGGGAATCTTCAATTTTTTGGAATTTTCTTTTAATTCCCTCCCCTTTTATTATTATAGTCACGTGCCCCCACCCCATTTTAAATTTTTTTTCCCCTCTTTCAAAACTGCTTGTTTTCTTCAAGCTCCATCAATGGAGTTTATGCAATATCTACTAATCTCGCTCTTCTCTAATTTTTTCTTTTTTACGAATAAATACTCGAATTTCCTCCATCTCTTCTTTCCCTTCTTTCAAAACTGCTTGTTTTCTTCAAGCTCCATCAATGGAGTTTATGGAATCTCTACCAATCTCTTCTCGAATTTTTTTTTTAACGAAAACTACTCGAATTTCATCTGAATTGGTACTCGAGATCACTGCTTTGAATATTGAAATTAAAGTTCAAAATTTGGTTAAGATTTCAATAAATTTATGATACTAAGAGGTCCAAATCTCTGCATTTTTGCTCTTATACAAATATTGCAGTAGGTGAAAATTTTTTTAGAGAGGAAGAAGATAAACGTTGCTGGTTTGGCTGGATTTCAGTGAGAAAAGGGTGTTTCAAAGGGGGAGGTTTGGGTGGGATTGATGGTGGGCCGGGTTTTGCGGTGGATCGTGTCTTGGCGACGAGGGAGAAGAGAGAAAGAGGTTTATGGTTTGATTTGCATTAGATTCCAAAAGGCATGCCGCCAACAAGTGTACAACATGTGCAAAAAGTGGTAAAGTTTGTCCCACATTTCAATTACAAAAGTTTGGTGCAACTGGTTGGGGTGGTGCAACCGCCTTAGGAGGAGCTCTTGCTTTTTTTTGCCTTTTGTTGGAGATGTTGCTGACTTCCCTAGAGGTTGATGCGGTGGCGGGGCCTTTGTTTTTGGTTGTAGGGCGGCCTCTTTTGTTGTGGATTTTGCCTTTGCACAAGCTACATGTCATTTGCATGCCATGTTTGCTTAATTTTCCAGCCTTGTCCTCCCTCTCATGTGGGGCTTTCTTCCTCATTTGGGATGATGTTTTCCTTGGCTCAAGTGGCAGAGATGATGTTTGAAGTTCAAGTGGAGAAGAAAGAAGAAGACAAGAGAGAGAATTAGAAAAGATTTGGGGGCACGTGACTATAATAATAAAAGGGAGGGAATTAAAAGAAAATTCCAAAAAATTGAAGATTCCCTAGCTCAGGTGGAATCTCCGATCTCGGGCGTCATTTATCTTATTCGTGCACCTCGTGTTTAAGTTAGTCTACTGCATTGCACCGATTAAAGGTTGTCTTATTTTGCCTTTGAGGCCCAAGGTTGTCTTTGTTTCTAGCCAATTAACCCTTAATTTAACCCTGCTCAACCTTATCTAGCCTAAATCGATAACCCAAATCTGTGGTAAACCAAATCCGAAAATACTCCACCCAAATTCAACTCGAACTTTTCACCGTACCTACAATATATATAAACCCCCACCAAGAAAAGAAACAAAAAAGGATGAACCCAAAAAGTAATTAGGAGATAAACGTTATATATTAGTTCCACTATTACAAATAGAATTTGGCTAAACATAAGAACTTAATTTTTTTTGTAGACACGGTTTCGGAATTGCTTAAATCCCAAACCTTTTGTTAAGAGTATATTTTGTTAAGGATACTTACGTTGTTTTCTAAACCTATTCTTGTTCGGTTTACTCGGGGTACTATATATAATAACTCAAATAACACTAATTCTCGTCTTTCTCAATTATCAACTTCTCAGTTCTCACCCTAACTAAGAAGAGCTTCAACTATAATCTATAATAATGGCGCCACTAGTTAGAATGATGAAGAGAAAGAGAAAATCTCCTACTGTGCTACCTACAGAAATCTTAATGGAAATGGCACCACTAGTTAGAATGATGAAGAGAAAGAGAAAATCACCTACTGTGCTACCTACAGAAATGTTAATGGAAATTATAAGTTGGTTACCTGTTTCTACCATCCTTCAATGTTCCCGTCCTTCATCATTACGCCGTATTACTGGTGTTAATATCGAGTTTAACCGTATTGTCAAAACCCCTCACTTTGCTAAGTTATTCCAACGCCATCACAATAATAATATAACTTCTCCATGCACTTTCATAGGTTTCTATGACAATTCCAATACCTCCTATCTCATAGAGTACGAGAGGAAAAATAACACCCTTGTCTTTACTCATGAACTCGACACGAATTGTCTTGTATCACATTATAACAAAGACTCTATAATGATAATGTCAAATTTGCACGTTTTGTGTTCTTGCAACGGTGTGCTTCTTGTTAGGTACATACACAAGATTGATGATGGTACTATTATTGGTCGTCTTTACGAGTCTTTGCTTTTGGTAAATCCCGTCACACGTCGTTGTTACACTGCTTCTGAGTATGATGAAGTACGACTTGAACCAGGAATAATGGATCCAATATATGGGCTGGGTTATAGCCAGAAGTCGGGGGCAGTACAAAGTGGTTAGGTTTACAGGAAATATATTTACAAATTCCCGAGTTCTTGAGGTCTTAACTGTATTAGGCGGTAACAAAATTTGGAGAAGGGTTAGTATATATGATGATCATGATAGTTTTTGTAATGTGTTAAGTGCTCCGGTTTTGGTGAATGATTCTTTGCATTGGCTAAGTCTAACAAGTTATGGAAATTCGATCTTAAGGTTCGACATCGATACAGAGGTTTTCGAGTTCTTTCCTACACCCTACAGCGGACAGCGAGACGACATGGTTGTTAGCTTCTTTAGCTTGTTAGATGGATTACTTTGTGTTGGAGCCTCCAATATATGCACATATAGTAACGGTCTTGAAATTTGGGTGATGAAGGAGTATGGAGTGAAGAGTTCTTGGATTCGTGTTTCGGTGATAGATGGTTATCGTTATGCTGCATCGTTGGAGTTTATCCAAGTCCTCAACAATGGCAAGATATTGATGATATCGCGTTTCGAAAACAATTTTCTGGTTATTGATATCGGAACAGGGAAGAAAGAGTCTATTGTGATGGAGGGGATTAATCCAGATTTGATGCGTAGGATCAGATTACTACCTTTTATTTCCAACTTCTTGTCATTAGATGATCGATACAAATCTATAACATAACTATATGTAAGGAAAGATACAATTAAGTCTGATATGTAGCATGAGATTGCTATCCTTTGTTCCAAGCTTCTTGTAATAATAATAATCTATGATGATATTTAAGAAAGTCAGTTCAATAATTGTATGGAAATTGAGTATATAATTTTTTGGTGTTTTTTTTTGCTCTATCTAATTCGATCTTTTACGTTGTCTCGTGTGTTGAGGATGTGAATGAGTGCACGAAAAACTATATCATGAATTACCTCTCAAAATATATTTTCTAACCTATGTATGCCTTGTGGCATAGGTTAAGAATTTCAAGATTTCATTAGAAAAAATCTATAATACAATATGATTATATTTGAGGATAATAAATAAAGGATAGATAGTGAAGGTATATAAATCATGTAAGATTTTTTGATTTGACTGGCTTTTGAAATGAAAACTTTTTGTACAATAATAATACGGTTTTTTTCACCATATATCCCTGGCAAATTTTTTTTTGCACCATATACCTTTTCGAGTTTCCTAATTCACCATATACCCTTGACGTTTAAAAAAATACATCAACCTACCCTTATGACTAACGGAAGTCTAACACCGTTAGTCATTAACCCCTAATCCCCCCTCTAACCCTAATTAACTAACCTAAACTAAACCTAACTTTAACCCTAATCCCTAATCTAATACCCTAACCTTAACCCTAACCCTAGCCACCCACCCACCACCCCTCCCACCACCCCACCCCTTCCCCCACCCACCCCTTTCCCCCACCACCCACCCACCACCCCTCCCCCACCCCACCTCTTCCCCCCCACCACACCCATGACCCCCCCCCCCCTTTCCTTCCCCCCCCGCGCCCTCCCCCCTCCCCTTCCCCTCGCAACCCCCCCCCCCCCCTTCCCCTAAATGCCGCCCAACCCCCTCCTCCCATTCCCCCTGAAAGCGTTTGCAGCCCCCTCCCCTTCCCTGAAATGAAAAAAAAAATCGTTGCGGGGGTTTCGGGGGTGCGCGAAGGGAAAGGGAGGGGAGGGGGTTGCGCGGTGCGGGGAAGGGGGAGGGGAGGAGAGGCTACGTGGCTGCGGGGAAGGGGGGGAGGGGCGGCGCGACTAGCGGGGAAGGGGAGGGGAGGGAGGGCTGCGGTGGAGGTGGAGGGGGAGGGGCTGGGTGGTGGGCCGGTGAGTGGCTAGGGGTAAAGGGTGGGGGGAGGGGCTGGGTGGTGGGGCGATGGGTGGCTAGGGGTAAGGAGTGGGGGAGGGGTGGTGGCTAGGGTTAGGGTATTAGATTAGGGGGTTAAGGTTAAGGTTTGACTTAGCCTTATGTTAGTTAATTAGGGTTAGGGGGGATTAGGGCATAATGACTAATGGAAGTCTAACACCGTTAGTCATAAGGGCAAGTTGATGTATTTTTTGAAAAGTGGAGGGTATGTGGTGAATTTGGAAACTTGCGAGGGTGTATGGTGCAAAAAAAAAAATTTGTTAGGGGTATATGGTGAAAAAACCGATAATAATATCATATAGGAATTTTAATGCTCTTAATTTATACCTTGTGGTATAGGTTAGAAAAAAAATTCCAAATCTTAAATCAAAATTAGAAAAATCATCGAGCAAATAAGGAAATTGTAAAGATTTGCAATGTTTGTCGTTCCAATATTCTAAGTTCTTACCGTTATAAAGATGAAAATACAAATTACAATGCATAAAATAATTTCGAGAATCTTACGCTCCAATGATATTTAACCACTAATGATAGGCGTGTCGCGCACCTAACAAAAATAAATAACCTAACTAATCCTCCTAACTATGTAGTAGGGTAAGTCAGGGTCGATCCCACAGAGAGAAAGTTGTTATATAATTAGTTCTTAAACAATGGTAAGACTTAAGGAGATTGATATCAATGATGGTGGAATAAACTATACTAATCAATATCAAATTAAAATAAAAGACTCTAGAGTTAAGTATCCCCACTAGCATGAATTAATACAATAATACATCCTACCCCAAACTAATTGATTAAATGATCACAAGGAAAAGTACACCCTATAAAATACCATAAACCTCTCCCGAGTATCAATGGCTTCCCTAATATGCACTCAAGCCTACTCCCGTGGAATCATGCAAATTAAAGATATTAAACGCGGCACTCTAACTTCCTAACAATCCATTCTACCTACTCTCGTGGAGAACTTCATGTCCTTAATTGAAATATTCAAATCCGTCAAAACCCAACTCTCGTTGTGATCAAGACAATGGAATCATAACAATACTAGGTATCCCTAATCTAGTATTGGAATATGCACAATCAATTAAGCAAGAACAATTAAGCAATTAATTTGAGAATGTAAAGAAATAATCATGAATTAAATCATAATAGGGTTCAACTTAACCATAGATTATAAAACTATGAAAGCATAATTGAAATAAATAAATAAATATATAGAAGAATAATAAAACATTATAATAGACAACAAGGAGAAGAGAAGAAGAAAAGAGATACTTGAATTAATGGAAGAAAGGTGGAGTCTTGAAGAACTATGAAGATCTACGAGTTTCTCTCTCTAACTTCTCTCTCTAAAAACCCTAGGCATAAATTAATAATGATGATATAATATCTAAGCTGCTCAAAATAATGTTTAAAGTCCTATTTATAAGCTAAGATTAATATAAATCGACATAAGTTAGGTCACGCGGAAGATACGACATTACAGCAGGTTGTACGGGCAAGCAACTACGCGCACGGGCGTGCAGGGTCGTGCACGGTCGTGCGAGCAAGGCAGAACCATTCGTGGATTTTGATTGCAGGTTGCACGGTCGAGCATAAATTCGCACGGGCGTGCGGGCGAGGCAGTGGCTTCAGCTCAACTTTGAACAGCTATAACTTTTGATCCACAGCTTTGTTTTGCACATGTAATATAACGTTGGAAAGCTCTTGAAGTATAGATTCGAACCCGGTTGGAATTACCTTATTATCATTCTTGTGTCAAAATTTATGGGTAAAATAGTGTAGAGGTGTCATATTTCACACAAGTACACAAAGTCGTGTGTATCTTCTTCACTTCCAATCCGTTTTGGGTACATGATATATCGTTTTGAAGGTCATCCAAGTGCCTTAATCATCATATCCTCAAATAGGAGTCCAAAGTACCTGAGATTACATCAAAAGACCAAACAACCCGTGAAAGTATTGTAGGTTATAAAAAAGGACCTATATATGCATATATATAAATGCAATGTAAATGCTCTAATGCTACATGAAAATGCACCCTAATATGCAACTAAATGATGTTAGAATATGCACTTATCAACTAACACTAAGGTGCTCATGTAATTCTTGGTAGATGATCTTGATGAAGCTAACACGATATGAATGCACGCTAACACAGCCCATGGAAGAGCACTCTTGCTCAACAAATTAAATAATTAACCAAATAATTTATACAGCCGATCTAACATAAATGCGGATAACAAAATTGGACCAAAAGAAGATTAGCAGCGAAGAGATAATCTACCTCTTCGTTGAAAAGTATCGATTTTGTGGTTTTGATTGGTGACTTTATTGATTTCAGCTGAAGTTGTGTAATTCTTCACCTCCATCGTAACCTTCTTTTAGTTTTCTGAGAGAAGCCTTCATCAGTGCTCAATAACAACAACAACAACAACAACAACAACAACAACAACAACAACAACAACAACATAATAATAATAATAATAATAATAATAATAATAATAATAATAATAATAATAATAATAATAATAATAATAATAATAATAATAATAATAATAATAATAATAATAATAATAATAATAATAATAATAATAATAATAATAATAATAATAATAATAATAATAATAATAATAATAATAATAATAATAATAATAATAATAATAACAATAATAATAATAATAATAATAATAATAATAATAATAATAATAATAAGCTGCATTTGAAATGAAGGCCGAACCGAATTGAATTGAAATGTGAGCAACTAAAGCCGAATTGAAATAAGGCCGAAAGAACAGGGCCTAACTGAGCTTCCCTAGGTCTTTAATGCTGAAACTTTCATGAAGATAAGCTTTGATAGAATCAACAGTAGCCAAATTAGTATATGTGATGATAATATCATCAACATAAACAGCTAGGATAGTGATATTAGAAGAATCCTTTTTGATGAATTTGGAATAATCATTCTTAGATTGAATGAAACCCTGAGAAACCAAGCTTGAATGTAGCTTCTCAAATCACTGTCTACTGGCTTGTTTTAAGCCATAAAGAGAGATTTTCTAAGTCTGCAAACTTGATTCTCTGGATCTGGCACACCATATGGAATTTTCATATAAACTTCTTCATGGAGATCTCCATGTAAGAAGCCATTGTTATACACATATAAACTTCTTAAAAATCATAAATATCATAAAAGTATCATTCATCTCAAAAATATTCATCAAAGGGATGCCACCCGCCTTATACCCACAATTCATCAATAGTTATCTATTCAAAATTCCTCAAATTAGTAACTTACAAATTTACAACAAATACCTCAACCAACAAATACTTTGAACACAATTAAGCACAAATAATGATAATTAAAGAGTTTTACAGCACCAACAATATCAACCAGAAATGAGTCACATCATACAAGAACACTAACTCCATGTAAAACATACATTCAAGCACATACGAAAATCATGCAACACAAAACTGTGCGCTCAGCACCAACCTGTGTGTCTAGCGCACGAACCACCCTGCGTCTGACGCATCTGCGTGCGTCAGACGCCACCAAATAACAGTACCAGTTAACCCAAAACTTATTAATTCAGCAAAACGTACACAATTAATCATTTTTACACTAACTGAACGTAAATATAATGACACCCAATCATAACCACAGTAACTTAAAAGTCATCAGCCTTCAAAGAATATACTCCCTCCGTCCCAAAATATAGTTCATGATTCTATTTGTTCACAGGAATTAAGGCAAGTAGAATCTAAGAGGGATTATAATTTTTTTTTGTTTATTTAAATAAATGTTGTATGGGAAAAGATGATTTTAGGAGAGAGAATGGAGAATAATTGGCGAAAGAGCATTAAATGTAACCCTAAGAGCACTAATTTCAAGAAGCAAATAAATGATGGGGACACGGTTTTTCTAGGCAAATTACGGAAAAATGTGTAACTAAATAAAGAAACCAAGAACTATATTTTGGGACACCCAAAATGAAAACATGAACTATATTTTAGGACGGAGGGAGTAAAAGATTTCATTTTAATCCTGATTATTAATCCCTTAAATAAATAAAAAGAATAAACTCAAACCCTTAACAAAATCACAATAAAAATTATTTAACAACTTAAACCGAACCGTAAATTCTCACAAAAATTGAAATACAACCATCATAGCTCTACTAACATATTACAAATTTTATTTCTAATTTTCCGATTCTAAAAGTAATTTTCCACAATAATGTACAGATTACTCAATAAAGCCAATAAAATACTTAAAATTAAAAATAGACGCTAAAAAATTACCAAAAATTCACATAACATGAATAAACCCATAGTAATACAGATTATGTAGAGAAACAGATTTTTATGCCTTAAAATATAATATTCACGAATTAATTACTAACAATCACGAAAATGCAAAAATAGATAATTTAATTAATTAAATACGAAAATAGTAAGAAAAAATTATTATAAGGCATGACAACCATACTACACACATAACATGCTCCAATAAAAATATTTTCGGTAATCATCAAACTCATTCACTAATTATTTAATAATTAAACTATAAACACACAAATTACCAATTTAATTAATAAAATAGGAAAACTCAAATAAAAATTATCTTGCTGCACATAATATACATACAGCACACATAATGAACACTCACAAAAATTTTCATCAATAATTTCATATAAAGAGTAATTAAAACAATTTCCTAAAGAAATAATCTACTACCGAAATATACTCTAATCTCTAGCGTTCTAAGATAACTACTAGTTAACTGGAACGTCGGGAGAAGGGGCGGATGCGAGATTTTAAATTTGGTGGGGCCTTAAATTACAAGGATATTCATAATACCGTATGTTATTGCTCCTTCAAATAAGGAAAAAGAACTCTATCTACCCAGAAACCCAATGAATAATCACTCAGATAATTAACCATATATTCCTTTCAAAAAAAAACTAACATATATGTAGTAACTTACAATATTAGTAACCTAGCCCAAAAGGGCTACCAGAATAATCTCATTTAGCGACAACATTCACCTTACTATTAGTAACTTACAATATTTTATAAGACGTTATTGTACACTTTTAGTTATACTTTGAAAGAAACCCAACATGTTAGATAATATCATTTTTTTTTCTATATTCTCAATCAAAACACAATATTTATATAAGTATTATACAAAATCAAGTCGTTCAAATTATTTGAAAAAGTAGTGAGTCATTATGAGAAATATGTACTATAAGAAACATGATTAGAGTCTTAGAAACTTAAAGCTGGACATAAAATAAAAGAAAAGGTTGCAATCATATAAGTAATGAAGAAAATAAATGGAAATGAAAAGAGGAAGAGTAAAAACAAAAGTAAAATAAAAGAAAAGATTGCAATTATACTTCCTACGTTCCAAAATAAGTGAAACACTTGTCTCAAAAAGCTCTCACATAAATAAGAGAAGTGTTTCACTTATTTTGAAACGGAGGAAGTATAAGTTATGAAGAAAAGAAATGGAAATGAAAAGAGGAAGAGTAAAAGACAAAAGTATAAAGAAGTCAGCTAGAAAAATGGAAATAAAAAAGGAAGGGAAAAGAGTATAAAGAAGTCAACTAGAAAATTTGGTAACGAGGCAAAAAATGTTCACAATGTGAAAATCATTTGTGGCAAAGGGAGTCGAACCATGGACTCTTCAGCAAGCTACCAACGCGGAAGAAGGAACCACTGTGCCAAAGGCTTGTAAATGTATTTATCTACGTGCGAAATTCTATTTATTGCTTTACTTGAATATGCCTGACTTACGAAAAAGGAAAAAAAAAATTGGGGGGTCCCAGACCACCCAGGACCCCAAATAGATTTGCCCCTGGTCGGGAGGAGAGTTGAGTCTAAAGAGATTCGAAAAATATGCGTGCAATCCAAGTCCTCCACGAACGATAATTGTAGCAACAAGTCACTAGGCGTTTTCTTCTTGAACATTGAAAAATCTCTTTTCGTCTTCGTTACGTTCAGACCATGATTCCCGGGCGACGAAAGCTCAGATTCACAATCACTCCGGTCAAAGTGAAGACCAAGATGTCCTAAACGTCTTGTCCAAATTTCGGGAAGGTGTGATAGGAAAAACCGGGATGAATTTTTTCTCGTCTTTTTCTCTTCCTTTTCTTGAAAATGGTGTGGGTTAAATGAGAATGATCTTTGAATTTCTACGATTAAAAATCGAGAATTTATTGGCAAGGAAAAATGAAGGGTTTAAGAGAGTGTTAATGAGGGATTAAATGGGGAGTTACAAGAGATCCAAAGGTTAGCTTAATAAGCACCAAAACTCTTCATCATCCACTCCATAATTGCTGATTTTCGGCCAGCATGACACGACACATGTGATGCAACATTTCATAACCAAGTCGGTCCATCAACGTTACAAAAACGCTACGCGACAAAACCGCATCCAAAACGCTTAAATAAATAACGAAACTAATATAACTTTTAAAATAAATAACTAACCTTTAAAAATATTTATATATATATATATATATATATATATATATATATACACAACATATAAAAATATATACACATTTTCACAACATGTTCCAAAATAATTTTAATAATAAATTATTTTATTTTTACGAAAAATATCATTTTAATGTAAACAAACGCCAAAAATAAATGATGAAAATTACGGGGTGTTACAGTTTGAGTCTTAAAACACACATATTTATTGTTTAATATGTCTCATTTGGTTATGTGGGGAAGGGGGAGTACATGTGCCAACATGATATATATATATATATATATATATATATATAGACTAGTTTTAACCCTGGGATATTCCCCGAGTAATTATAATTTTCATTTATTAATGTTTTACTTTAATATTATAACACCAAACATTACTTGGTCTAATGGTCAAGACTTTAGTATATAAGTTTGAAGTCATGTGATCAAATCTTATATCATGCATTTTCTAATTTTTTTATTGTAATGTGAAGTATACGAAGTAAACACTCTAAGGGATAGGGCCATTTTTTTTACCATTAACTTTTGATTCATCCAGATAGTGGTGTTATTTTATGGTTGTGTTCTTTTTGCATGAATTAAGCTATAACATGAAAAATTGTGATCCAAACTTATTAGTTCTAAACTTATTATATTAAAATTTATTGGAGCTAATATCTAAACTTATTGGAACTAATTAAAACTTATTGTGCCTGAAACCTATTATCTTATATTGGAGAGAACGCAACCCAATGTTTTCGCATTTTAGAAATTTCCCAGAATACTTTTGCATACATTTTGATCATAATGTACATTAATAATTTTATTTTTTTACCTTCTGTATATTTCATTATCAATAAGTAAAAATTTTGAAAATATGTATTGAGACAATACACGTGACGATATTTCCCTTAGGTGTGAATCATCAATAATATTTAAAATAGATAGAATATGTGAACAATGCAAAAGTAATACAAAATGTGAAGAGTATTAGAAAATCTTGGAGTATTTTATATAGGGATCAATGCTTGAAATAAACACATGTTAACCAAATTTTATCATACATATATCTTATCAATTATGAACAAACCTTATCAGTTCATGATTCTGCTTCTCATTCTTACCCCCTCTCTCTCTTTCTTCCTCTTTTAATGATTCTGCTTGCGAGCTTAATGATATTTTTTTTGGTACATGAGTAATGTTAGGACACCCTTCTCTTAAGGGAGAACCCTAACGAATCAAGTAAGATAATTTTTTGTAGATCAGGATCAATGGAGACATCCATGTCAACCGAGGCAACAGAACTATTGTGATCTTTTTTTTATAGAAGATCCGCTACTCGATTGGCTTCTCGAAAAATATGCTTAATAGTGTAGAATCTAAATTGACGAAGCATATGACGAATGTCATCCATGTATTTGAATGGTCCAAGGGCAAGCATAGTGCCCTTGTAAAACTCTTGTAACTACTTGGTTATCTCTTTCAATATATAGATCTTGGATATCTTTGATGAATGGCAAGAAGAAGCCCATTTCGTAATCCTCGGGCTTGAGCTACAAGAGCTGAGGTTTGACCAAAATGATATACTTGAGCAGCCACAAGTTCTCCAGCAGAGTCATGGATGGCCACACCCACAACAGTTGAGGAGCCACTAACTGAACCATTAAAATGTAACTTGAAACAGGCAGAGGGAGGTGGTTGCCAACTGACAACAATGGACTTGTGAGACCTGCAAGGAGGAAGAGAATAGATAGTAAACGAAAAATCCATCATAGTTCGAGCATTCCATTCCAAATACAGATGTCAGGCTCTATAATAAATACGATTGAAATTAAGCATATTCTTTGCAAAGACAATTGCATTGCGCTCCTTCCAAATACTCCATAGATTATAACAAAATATTTGTAAGGCTTTAGGGTAGGAACGGAGATAAGCAAGGCAATGAGCAAGATCTTAGAGCACTATATTACGAATTTTTTGTCATATAAATTGTGAATTCCAATATTGACAAATGGATGGGCAAGAGAAGAATAATGATTATGTATATATAAAAATATACTCCCTCCGTCCCAAAAAGATCTGAATACTAGTTGGGACACGTATTTTAAGGTGATAAGTTGTAGTGTGGTTATCAAATTTATTTTATTTAAAAAGTAGATGTGATAGGAATTGGTGGGGCATTTTTTTATTAGAGGAGAGAAAGTAGGTAACTTTTTATTGATAAAAGGTAGAGTGTGGGCCAAAGGAGTATAAAATAAATAATATATTAATAGTGGGACCATGCCAAAAATGGAAGTGTTCGGACTAATTTGGGATAAACATAAAAGGAAAGTGTTAAGACTATTCCGGGACGGAGGGAGTACAATTTTCTCCTCAGTCAACCTATGGAGCTTCGTTTGATAATGGTGGCCGCCACGGCGCCACCAATGCCACATGCATCATCTCCGTTTTAATATCAAAAGAGTAGGCATATTAAAGAAAGCATCAGATCATCCACTCGAGATAACATGACAATCAGTGTTGGAAAAATCAAAAGAATTACTCCCTTCGTCCCTAAATAGATTCCCTATTTCTAATTTTGGCACTATTCATAAGTAAGGCTAAATTTTTTTCCAATATATATATAAGAAAGAAATATAGTCATGTGGAGTCTTGTTTGATTCATCTCATTATATACACTACGAAAATCAAACTTCTATAATTTTTACTATAATTATGTAATTAAAGATATTAATGATATAAAATATGCATTGGCAAACGTGAAAAGGCGAAATGGAAAGTCTATTAAGGGACGTAAGGAGTAGATATGAAAGTGACGTGGGAGGAGAGAGGGAATGAGAGGAATTGAAGGAGAAAGAAGAACACTCAAAAAAGAGAAGACGAGATTTAGGGTTGAGGCTTTTCAGTCAAGTAATTGACTGAGACGTTTTCATGCAAGATTTTAGAAATCTCAACTCTAATATTTTTCTTTACATAGTCAAAAAGTTGATGGATAAGATCGTTCATCATCAGGACTCAAAGGTTTAGATGTTGAACAATTACGATATCTATAATTTATTTTGGTACCCGCGCATTATAAAACCACCCTGTGTTAAAGTAAGGATATTTTTTTTGGATTATAGCTTGATAAACATTTTGATAATAAAATTTGATTGTGGAGGGTTTTAAAATTATTTGAAATTATCTGATTGTGCAATTTAACTATTGCTATTATTAGTACTATCTTTGGTGGATGACAAAATGGTCACTTATATTTTAGCCCACGTGCTCCAAAACCAACTTTAAAAATTGCTAGACAATCAATTTATATATGTTAGTGGAGGCACCATCATCAATTAAAGTAGTGAACCAAGATTAAGATCTCGCTCGTAATGAGTATTAAAACACTATCACATTGAAGTAAATATATTGATTATTGATGGAACTTTTCAATAGTACACAGTACCAATCACTTAGATTATAAAATTCAAAGCATATATTTGCTGTCATTACTTCCTTTTTCTCTATTTTTAACTCTCAAGCTTTTCTCTTTCGTCCCACTTCATTTTCACATCTCTCCTTTCCTCCCCTCAAAAAAAAGATTCTTGTATTCTCCAACTGATGGAACGTAAACTTTTCTTAAGCTGGTATGATTTAATTGTTCTACTTTTCTTGCTTCTTTGCTCTCTTATTATTGTGTTAATTATTTTGGTAACTTCTATATTACTCAAAAGAAGATATTTTCATTGCAAGTGTGATATATGTCATACTTATGTTACTTCAAATTGGTCCAAAATTTTTCCAAATATATGTGATTGGTACACCGATCTCCTCCAAAACTCTCCCTCCAAGACCATTCATATTCATGTCTTAGACAACATAATCACGGCCAATCCCAAGAACGTTGAGTACATGTTGAAGACCAATTTCAACAATTACCCTAAAGGAAAACCCTTCTCCACTATCTTGGGTGATCTCTTAGGGCATGGAATCTTCAACGTTGATGGTGATGCATGGAGATTCCAGAGGAAGATGGCGAGCCTCGAGCTCGATAGGTACTCGGTCCGATCATATTCCTTCCAGGTTAGGGCAGGAGCTAGCTGTTTTAGCTTATATATTCATCCTGTTAGAGTTATATGTCTACCTATCTCATTCGTTTCTTTCTACTTGCAACCGAGCTTATTGACACACATGTTAAGAAAGAGGAGAAAAAGTAGGGTGGTATATAGGTACTTTTCACGAAGAAAAGGTTGCTAATTAATCTATGTGGCATGGTCATAAGTATCTCATATAATTGTTTAAGTATTTGAAAAGGAGAAAATATTTTATATATATTATACTTTCATTTCAGAATATATGCAAATCAAACTCGTCTAACAAGTAACAAGGAGCTTGGTTACAACCTGTGATTTGTAGGACAAACCCTGAGGAAAAAAATTAAAGGCTTGGGACCTGTTCTAGCTCCCCGAACTTATTTTTTCGATTCGATTCGATTCGGTTCGATTCCAATCGATTCGATTCCAAATCAGTTCAATTCGATTCGGTTCCTAAATTATTATCATTACTATTAGTTATAATTTAATTGGTTCGGTTCGATTGCAATCATTTCGGTTCGGTTCGGTTCAATTGATTCCGGTTCGATTGCAATCGGTTCGGTTCATTTCGGTTGCAATCGTTCGATTCGATTGTTTTTAAGCCGAAAAAAAATGGCCCTTGATTTGTATATTTCAATACCTTTTTATCGAGTAGAAGCTAGTCAAATATATCATAGAGATCTTTTAAATTGGTGTTGTTTCGGGGTGGTGAAGGAGCAAATAGACAACCATCTTTTGCCCTACCTTTATGCAAAAATGGAGGGCCAAATAGTAGACTTGCAAGAGATTTTTAGGGCATTCTCACTTAGCACAATCTCTAAATTCTCCTTTGGTGTGAAAATTGAGCCACTACATGACCTTGTTGGTCCCTTCAAAGACTTCTCTTCTTCTTTTGATCTAGCAACCACGCTCTCAGCTAAACGAGCATTAGAGGTATGCTCGATTGCTTGGAGGCTAAAACGGTTCCTAGGAATAGGAGAAGAGAAGAATCTAAGAGACGCCATTAAGGAAATTGATGTGATAGCAATGGAAGTCATCAAGCAAAGGCGTAAGAAACTAAGCTCGCCTTCTTTAATCCATGAAGAAGACAACCTCCTTTCAAGATTTATGAAAAGTGTAAAGGATAATGATCAATATCTTAGGGACATCATTGTTAGTTTCTTACTAGCAGGCCGAGATTCAGTAGCCTCAGCTCTAACAAGCATTTTTTTGTTAATGGCTCAACACCCTCAAGTCGAATCCACCATCTTATTAGAGGCAAATAGAGTTCTTGGACAAGGGCAACATGTTTCCTCATATGATCAATTAGGTGAACTAAACTACCTACAAGCAGTAATTTTCGAGAGTATGAGGCTTTACCCTCCTGTTCAATTTGACTCAAAATATGCTCTACACAATGATGTTTTTCCGGATAAGATCACCAAAGTGACGAAAGGAACTAGGGTTACTTACCATCCATATGCCATGGGAAGGATGAAAGAAATATGGGGTAAAGATTGTTTGGAGTTTAAGCCTGAAAGATGGCTCAAAGATGGGGTGTTCATACATGAAAATGCTTACAAATATCCTGTTTTTCAAGCTGGAGTTAGGGTTTGCTTGGGCAAAGAAATGGCACTCATGGAGATCAAATGTGTAGTTCTTTCTCTTCTAAGAGAATTTCATTTTGAGTTAGCAAACACTTCTTATTGCCAAACACCACGCTTCTCCCCTGGTTTAACTGCTAGCTTAAGTGGTGGATTGCCCGTCACTTTTTGTACAAGGGAAAAAATGTACCTCATGGAAAATAAGTACTAATCTTGAAGAAGTTGAAAATGTCGTTTATATATTTAGAATACTTTTATGAATTCCTAATGATGCCAAATTATGCATCTTGGATTCCTAGTATGCAAATATTTGGAATCTGAATCATTTGCAAATGACAGCTATTTCTTTGTGCCTCACAATGTGATCCAATTGCAGATTTCAGGGGTTCCACGAGGAAGAATAATGCATGTACTATATAGATCAGTCCAACATTTTATACACAAACTTTGCTTCAATATGTATATGATTCCTTAAAAAATAGTCCTGATTGTATGGGAATAATAATGTTGCCAATTAAAGCAGTCTATATTCCCGATTACATTAACAATATCATACCGGCCCAATACGAGTATGATCATTCCTCTATTGGGAATGACTCGTTATACGGTCCATAGGCCCTAAGCGGCTCATTTACTCTATTTAACCTAATAAGTCACCATTATAAATAATGGACTAAGGGTCAAGGTAAAGGGATCTTTCTCCACTCTCTAAAAACTACCCTGCTTTCTCTCTGATATTTATCTATCTTGGGTACTGACTTGAGCGTAGGAGGCTCCGCCACGGGGATCCCACCCCAGTGTTTGTAGTTCATCTTGCAGACACA
Organism: Beta corolliflora; assembly: GCA_947648045.1. Taxonomy (NCBI): domain Eukaryota; kingdom Viridiplantae; phylum Streptophyta; class Magnoliopsida; order Caryophyllales; family Amaranthaceae; genus Beta; species Beta corolliflora. The sequence continues at coordinate 960,431 of CANSZD010001394.1, forward strand.
TCTTACCGGCGAGGTTCAAGGATTGTTATACATAACAGCCTGGTAATATCAGGTACCCTTTTGTTCGATACCGAAACACTGATATTGTTTATGATTTCAATATAATGTACAAAGTAATAATGATGCTCTGTGAAGGTGTTAGAGGAGCATAATTTCAAGGTAATAATCACCTCATTATTAAAGGCTATAACTTAACAGTTGCTATGGCAATCAAAAGGCAACGGAAAACTTCTTGGGAGCTATCTCCACCATTATTGAAGAACGATGGACCTTATTAGAGGCATAGCACGGGCCAAAAAATTAATATCTCCTCCGTTTCTAAATAAGTGTTATGTTGAGGAAATTGACACTATTCATCAACTAACTTTGACTCTATTTTCTCGCTATTATATGAAGAAAAACATAATCAACTCAGATATTGTTAGATTTGTCTCAATATCAACTTTTTATAATTTTACTTATGCACAATTTAAGATATTAATGATAGAAAAGGCGCATAGGATTACTTGAAAAAGTGAATGTAACACTTGTTTAGAAATAAAAAAAGTATATTATTTAAATATGTGAGCAAGAATTATAGCCTGTCACATGTTGCCACTTGCCATCTTCCTCTCAAATAATTAGGATGTCATATCATCTATATTCAATATTCTCTATCTCTATTTCTATTCTCTATCATATAACTAATATATAAAGCAGAGTACAAAAGTCGGATCACGAGGCCGCGACATTTGGTGTCCTAATTAGACGTAAAATTATAATTTTTGTATCATTGAAAAGTGTTTAAAAAGTACTTTAAAATAAGATCCATTTATAGTATATCTAAAATTTCATATTAAAGTAACGTATAAAAAGAAATATTGACTATACTAACGTATTAAAGTAAGCTACTGCAATTGGAATTAGCGATCGAATTAGAATTTCGCGACATTTGGCGTCCTCATTGGACGCCATTTGTCGCGCTCATTAAGTGTCATGTCATATTTTTTTTGAATATAAATAGAGTTCTAAATTGATTAACATACAAATAGAGTTTAGGATGAGAATAAATAAAGTTGGGTTCACAATGAAAAACTTAAATATAGTAAATAGATTATAACTTTTAATATATAGTTCGTAAAATTATAATTTTTGTACCATTGAAAAGTGTTTAAAAAGTACTTTAAAATAAGATCCATTTATACTATTTATAGAATTTTATATTAAAGTAGCATATAAAAGGAAATATTGACTACACTAACGTATTAAAGTAACCTACTACAATTGGAATGAGCTATTCAATTAGAATTTGGGTTAAAGTATTAAAGTAACCTACTACAATTGGAATTAGGGGTTCAATTAGAATTAGGGTTGTTATAAGAGATTCAATTAGAATTAGGGTTGTTCTACAAAACCTATTCAGGTTAGAATTAGAATATTCAAAGTTATATATATTAAATTGTCAGCGGTCAACTTTGCACATTGAGTTTTTATCCCTATATTTTATTTCTACTTAAGCTAATTACATGAACTACATGTTATAGATTGTTAGCAATCAGCTTTGCACATTGAGTTCTTCCCAAAGGTACGGTTTGCACCGTAGCAACTTACCTTAGCAACATACCGTAGCAATATTACCAATCCTTCATAATTTAACAAATTGGTTCATATCAATATGACAGATGCTTTTATTTGATTTGTAAACACAATGAGTACTAAAGAAAGGAAGCTAACTCACGAGGTCCCGACATTTGGCGTCCTCATTCGACGCCATTTGTCGCGCTCATTAAGTGTCATGTCATATTTTTTTTGAATATAAATAGAGTTTTAAATTGATTAAAATACAAATAGAATTTAGGATAAGGATAAATAGAATTGGGTTCACAATGAAAAACTTAAATATAGTAAATTGATTATAACTTTTAATGTATAGTTCGTAAAAATTATAATTTTTGTACCATTAGAAAGTGTTTAAAAAGTACTTTAAAATAAGATCCATCTATACTATATTTAAAATTTTATATTAAAGTAACATATAAAAGAAAATATTGACTATACAAACGTATTAAAGTAACCTACTACAATTGGAATTAGCGATTCAATTAGAATTAGGGTTAAAGTATTAAAGTAACCTAATGCAATTAGAATTAGGGATTCAATTAGAATTAGGGTTGTTATAAGAGATTCAATTAGAATTAGGGTTGTTCTACAAAACCTATTCATGTTAGAATTAGAATATTCAAAGTTATATATATTAGATTGTCAGCGGTCAACTTTGCACATTGCTAATGAATTATGGATTAGGGTTTTATTTTTAATATTTTAACATGCAAGAAGATGTAGGTTGTGTAGTATATCGTGACATGTGCTTTTAACATATAAAAATATGTGGTTTCTGCATGATATAGTGAGTTTTTGCATGATATAGTGAGTGTCCAAATGATATAGTGGATTGTTCAGAAATGATGTAGTTTTTGCATGATAAAGTGAGTTTCTTCATGACATATAAATTAAAAACCAACGTCAAGGATAATGACAAAATCATATTATAACTTTTAGTTGTTCTATGTCAGACAAAAATAACGGCCAAAAATAAGGGTGTAAATATTTAAAAAGGGTTGTTGCCCGGGTCCCAATACTAGTATATATATAAATCAAGAATAATAAGTCTACGTGTCGCAACCTTATTCACTTCGCCACAATGTCAGCTTCTAATCAACCTTCACGCTTAATCTGCCACATGTAGCCTTTTGCGTGGCTTGCGCTGATGTGCCGATTGGATGTTAATCTTGAATCATATCGATTACAATAAATTGATATTGCTTGATTGAAATCCGGTTCCTAGAATCAAACAAAGGTATATCTTAATATACCTGTTTAATAAAGCTTTCCTTTACACTTGCCAAAGGATTTATGCCACAAATCACAAATCACAAATCACAATGCAAATGAAGTAAGTTGGAGATCCATTACAAAACGAATCATTTCAAATGAACCAGAATCACATTATACCATTTGTATATTGCTGATTTTCTTCTCTATTCATTTCAAACGCCAATTTTAATTTTCTTAATCCATATTCAAATTTTAAAGAATGAAATTGCAAAGGATATGAAAATGAGGAAAAAGATTGGACCTTTGGTTTTAGCCTTTAGGTTGTTTCTTGGTCGATAATAACAGAGGAATAGGAAAAAGAAAAATCAAGGAACAAACCAGATATGCGTTTCCATCTTCCAGTCTTACTATAGAAAGTAACCCCAATCCATGATACTATGAACTATCACCGATTACCGATTACCGATTACCGATCTCACCTCATCCATTACGGGCCCCGCAGCCTGTCCCAGTGGGCTGGCCTGACCCGGAGCAGGCGGGAATTGGGTTGGAACAGAAGAGCAAGGAGGAAGAAATTGAGAGGAAAGAAGAGAGTAATTTTTAAGTGTCCAATTAGGGGTGTCAGAAACAGACTTGCGAGCCGTGGGCCAACTCGGACATCGACCGACTTGAGAACCTGTTCAGCCTGTGCGAGGTCGGTCCCGACTCGACTGAAACCCGACCTTGGGATTACCTGCAGACCCGACCTAAGATCTAGATTATATTCGACCCGATCACACGACCTGCATTGGCCGAACCCGACCGAACTAAACCAGATATTAACCCAAAACTCAATTAGGCTCAGTAAATACTTGGTTCAACTCGAATTCTAATTGATCTGAAAATAAAATCTACCTAATTTTACGCAATTTTTCAAACCAACTTATTTTGACGACTAAACTCAACAAAATTACTAAAATTCAATTATTTTTCTATATCTACAAAATCATTTCAATATGGTAATTTATAAAATTACTTACATTTAATAATAATTTAATAAAAAAATAAATTACATTCTCAATTAAATTATTTTTGATGTAATTTTGGTTCATGTCATAGTGTTTTAACTATTGATGAGATTATAATGGTTACTTTTTAACTGCTAGTTTTTTAGTGCATATTATTATAAAATGTCTTCTTATTAATTTTTCAGTTGCTTTGTATAATGCAAATGCTTCCATAAAATACTATACTTTAATTTTTCCACAACATATAATTAAAATCGTAACTTGTTTGAGTGAAGAACAAAGTTTGATAATTGGGTCGAGTTAATATAATATCATAAATTCATTCAAAATACATGTGTTAATGTCAAACGAAATTACAAAAATCAAATTGCTGAATTTATTATAACAGCAAGCCAGCAACAGCAACACCAACAGCAACATCAACAGCAACAACCACAAGCACAAGCACAAGCACAAGCACAAGCAGCAAACCAGCAGAAGCAAGCCAGCAGCAAACCACAAGAAGAAAACCAGCAACAACCACAAAGCAGAAGGCAAGAGTAGCAACCACAAAGCGGCAAGCCAACGAGCGCAACGGCATCTCAAAAGCAACGGCGGAGCCACAAGCTATACCAACTTGTTCATGAGAGCACCGCATAAGGGTTCGAGAAGGCTCGAAGCAAAACGATCGAGTTATTCATTAAGAGGCAAGATTTGAGTGAGAAACATTGTTGGACTTGCAGCTATTCATCATCGTTTATTTACTTTCCCAATTATATAGCTCATAAATTCGAAGCTATTAAACAATATTCAGCTTTACCTTTATTCAGATTAAGATTGTGCGACAATTAATCAACCATACAGTTCAAATCCATTCAAGCTTCAAGTACCTCGCAGCCCCGAATCAAACCAAAATGATGTCATCAGCTTTGGCCATCAAAACAAAAATTGAAGCATGAGAGTTATGTACCATACTTAGAAAGTCGATTGGTATCTTCATTCTTTGTTGAGCTTCTTCTTAGCCTAATCAAGTTGTCCTACATATTGTTAATCAAGGACCTTAGAAAGGAAAAATAAAATGAGAAAAGCTAAAATGGTTGAAATTTGCCCACCATAAAAAGTAAAAACTAAAGCAATTCTCTCTTGCATCATTTTGCTTACTCGCTCGGGATGTAATTGCTTTTTGGATAGTTGTACCGAAGAATATGTTTCCTTTCTTCGGATAGACGAGTTGAAAAAATAAAAATTGAGGTAATTTCGGACGCCGAGTAAGTGAACGTCACCGGTGAATCAATGAAGTGCACTCACTTGAAGTCATATAACAAGAAAGCTTCAAAAAGCATACTTAGCACCAAAAATAATACCAGAGTATCTATATGGGGTCTCATATGAGTTAAGTTCTTTTGGAATGAAAGAGGAGAGTTCATAGCGAGATTATTTAGAGTTTTAGACTTCTTATGTGATAAATTCTACTAGCGTTTTAAAAATTAGCATGTTGTTCATTATTAGCAATGGGTTATAGAACTCTCCATCATCCGACTTCAAATAGAAAGAAACTTTTTTCCTTCTGAGTCTTTTAGGATTCACAACATCAAACTATCCAGAAAAACGAAAATCTTAAAATCAAACCTTTAAAGCGAGAATCAAAACAACCAACTTAAGCGCGAGATCTCAACATCTAGCAACTAAAATGAAGCACATTAAAGAAAAAGCAACTTACAACATTGCCAAGTGCGACAGCATTGAGGAAAGTGGAGTTACGGCGAGACGACGACACAGAAGTATCATCAACATCTTCATCAGCGGGGCGCACGGCAACAAGAGCGAGTTTCTCATTACGCCAAGAACACAAAGTTAGCAAAAGCAAGCCCTAAAAGCTTAGGGTTCCGACGAGGGAGAGTGAGAGACTTTGATTTCCGACGATGGAGAGTGAGAGACTTTGAGAGAGAGAGGGGGCTGAGATCAGGGTTCGGATTTGAGAAGAGGGAAAATGAGGGGGTTTTAGGTTAGGGTTTTCGGGGGGATTTAGGATCGTTGGATGAAAATATTGAATGGCTCGGATTAGATTTAAGGTTAGTGAGTAAGAGACTAAAGAGAGTAGAGAAATGAAGGGATCAGATTTGCTCTTCTCTAATCAATGGTCTCAATTCATGATCCATGACTTTTTTTTTGGACCAATGAGCATTGATAGTCAACAAGCACATGGATTGAAAAATATCAATGGTTCAATTTTAATCTTTCTCAAATCAATGGTCTTAAGTATTCTAAATTTGTAATTCTGGTATTGATTTATTTAGTAATCTACTTAACTTCCTAAACTAGTATTATTGTTATAAATTAATAAAATTATGAACTTTAGAAGTTTAATTAATATTATTAATTTTAAACAAGTTGGAAAATTCATGTAAAGATGATTATGAATGACGTGAAAATGTTAAGGCAAAGCTGTAATAGCGTAATTACCATAATACCGATACGGCGATACGTATAGCAACTCAAAGAGATACTGAATCAAATAGACTCGAGACTCTTATATTATTATCTTTTGAGATCCACAACTGAAACATCAACGATGAAAGTCGATCAATCTAATGATGCTTTGATTATTGTTAACGTAAAGTGATTTTCCTAATATGAATCGTCTAATAAGATCGCCTCCTATGTTGCTATTTTTTATTATCAACAACCGAAACATCAACGATCTTGATCCTCCACTATCATACATGAGGAAGGTTATGATTGGTAGTTGGTATTAACTATGATCTACTTTGATCCTCCACTGATATGATTGGTATTAACCATGATCTACTTTGATCCTCCACTGATATGATTGGTATTAACTATGATTTACTTTCATAGTTTCATCCTATACTGATATGATTATGTATCATCTTGATCACAGTCATCATCTTCATATTCGATTAATGTTGATCATTTTTGTTCCATGAACGATGAAAGTTGAAGAATTTCATAATTACGATGCTTTCATTAATGTCAACCTAATAAGATATTAATGACAACATAATAACTTCATCACTTCATGTCTCCATCTTCGTACGATCATTTTAGGCTTCAACTCTACATATTATTAACTTATTATATCTAATATTCTAATCTCAGATTTTCATTTCTTAATTTCTTAATTTCTAAAATTCTTTAATTCAACTCATCTTTTAACTCTTTTTGTTGCTATATAGTGACTCAGTGAGAGTGAGTAAGTCATTAACTAACTAAATATTTGAGTTTAATAGTTTATTAACTCTAATCAATAATCGGTATGGACTTATGCCTTAACCCTTATGGTTGTTACTTGAATACTTATTAGACATGATAGTTGTCACAAATGACAAATCCAAACTAGTAGTACCAACTCTAAGTATTAATCATGCGATCATTAATGTGTATGTAATAACTTTAAATCTTTAATGTGTATGTAATAATGCAATTATGCAATATAAAGAGTCGTTCTACTCCTTTACTCATTAGAGTGGTGTTACGCAATTGATTATTCGAAATAAGAGTTGACTAAGAGAATACACTAAACATCACGGTAATCTATATAGTGTTTTTATTGGTTTTTCGTTGTCATCCATATATTTATCGCACACACACATATGTATATATATGTCGATCTTAATACTTTTATTAATATGATTCGTTTACAAAATCCATAACAAAATCAAGATGGCCCGATCAGGAGTTACCCGAAGTTGAATTGACGTTCAATAGCGAATGGACCCGATGTTTCACAATGATCGAACTAAGGTCATTACTAATTCAACCCGAGTACATTTGACTTAACTCAACCGTACATGAAACCTAAATATGACCTGCGGAAACCCGGCAAAAAAATGTCAACGGGCGATCATATCCGGGAATGGATCGACTTGTAAATGGAACGCTTAGACCTGTCCGACACCCGGGAATCCAATGATTCAATTGTGTTCGACCCAGTTGAACAAAACCTGACCAATCATGACCTGGGGCACTGACAATCAGATTCCTGACCTGTCCGGGTCTGACCTGGTTCACCGTGGGTATACCCATAACCTGTTTGAGAACCTGTTTTGACACCCCTATGTCCAATGTCCAAGCAAGTCTAAATGCTTATGGAATTGACTGTAATTGACTCTAGGTTCTTCTACATAACCCACCAAGTGGAAATGTGTGAACTTTAGGATAGTTTACAACATGATAAACCATAATTTATGGCTTTTAATTTGGATTAGAGGTTCCACCTTAAAACCATATGGCAATAAAGGAAGTAGCCCATTTGCATTATAAAGTGAACTCATCTCTCTTTTTTTATCAATGTGGGACACTCACATGTATTGTGCGTTATACATCATAGCTTCAACAGTACTTGAACTCTTTAGTACTTATACTATTGGATTTGGGTTTATAAAATCCAATATAGCTTTACCCTATAACTTCAAAGACTTGAATTTAGTAAGTTGCAAGTACAATATATATTACAACTATATTTAGATAATAACTAGTTCTTGTCCCGGGCGTATTTACCAACGTGCATTTGAAATTTTGAAAAATAGAATTATTATATTGTCTTTAAATGATTATTTCCCACACAAAGACCAACATGTGTATTGTAGTGTAGTTGGTTAGTGCATTAGTGTAACGAATGAGAGGTCATGGGTTCGAGTCTTGAAACACACATTTTTATTGTTTATTGTCTCATTTGATTGTGTGGGGAAAGGGAGAGTACATGTGGCAACATAGCATTTATTTGTCTTGGGTTTTAGATATATATACACTTTCATATTTCCTAAACTACTTTCAAGAAATTTAATGTGATCACATGATTAAACTAATAAAATATACTTAACTTTGCGTTAAAACTGCTTAAAGATTGGGTATTACACCCTGAGTTGGGGAATGGGACCATCTAAGGCTCAGGCTATAAGGGGGGCCAAATTAAAACTATTTTTGCCTCCAAGTTAAATTGCAACAAAGTTTAGGTGAAATTAAAGTCAAATTATCTAAAGTAAAAAGTTAATGTATTAAGTGCTAAATATTTGTCTTGCAACTTATTTACCTTCTACTTTAGTCCCTAAGCTTCCCAAATCAACAAATCATTCCAAATTCCAAATTTTCTCCCTCTGTTATTTTTTCCAACTTCCCAAAATTTTAACCATCTAAAAGTTCAATTCTTGCTGCTTCCCCTTTTCTCCAATCTTGAATTCCCTAATGTCAAGATTCTCAAATGAATACCATGGCAATGGATAAAAATCAACAAGATTAATATGGGCAAAAATAATTCAACTATCACCAATTATTTGTCTTAAGCTAATTAGTCAGCTTTCATTATTACAAAAAAAACTAATATAAATTAAACATGAAGAAGTTGGTGAAGATTTAAGTAATATATATTATTTTAAGTAAAATCGTGCATGATTTTATAAATCTCTCTTATCAAGTCAGAGATTAAGCTGTCCATATATATTTTGTTGATTTCTATAATATGAATTTTATGAAATATATTGGATATGTCAATCTAAGTAATCATATAATCAGTACTAGATATTACAATAGAGAAACAAAGGGATAAATTTTTGACAACTTCTTGAATAGAATTTTTTACAAAAGTAAAAAAAATCAAATTTATAGGATCTTTGGCAAAGATATATCCATGGATTTAATAATTTCAATGCAGTATCATGTTGTATGCCATAGTGATACTTATATATAGGAGAATATATGTTTGGTTTAAGGTCTCAGTTATTATATTTCTCCACTAATTGAATAATGTTGGAGATGGCAAAGTAGGAGAAATAAATGATGGGGAATCCGATATAGAAATTCCTGATGAAACATTAGCAGATGGGGGAGATGACCCTATTGCGGCTATAATCGAGAGCACTTATTCTCACCTAGCGGGTCACTTACGCGAACCTACTTATGAGAGTTATTCTTGCTCCAACTAATGAGATTGCTCAGAGCGTCAATGATCGTGTTTTGTCTCTGTTGCCAAGGGAAGAAATAACTTACTTGAGCTCAGATGCAATTTCGAAAGAAGAAGCGAATTTTGGAGTACATGTGATATGCTTTACCGAATTCTTAAACACAATTAGATGCTCCAAATTACCAAATCATAGTACAAAACTGGTAGGGGCACTGATTATGCTACTAAGGAATGTCGACCAGGACGACCACACTTCTGGGATGTGCTGGCATGAGGTTGGTTGTTAAGCACCTTGACAATCGCATCATTGAGGCTGTGTGGTGGTATCTGAAAGTAATGTTGGAGATAAGGTTCTTATTCTACGAATGACACTCATCCCATCAGATGGAATAAGATTCCACATTAAGTTCCAAAGAAGACAATTCCCTTTGGTTGGGTGCTTCACGATGGCGATAAATAAGAATTAATGGCATGGTGGGTGGTGGCCAGTGTGTGGGCCTGGTGCAGTATAGCGGGGTGTAAGACAACAAGAGTGAGGGGGTGATTGAGACTTTGTAAAGCGGGAGCCAAAGTAGTTGCATGATTGAGTGCCAATAGTGATGTGAATTGTGATTTAATCAAAGCTTGTGAGTGAAGCAATGAGCAGAGCGAAAACTTTTCCACTCACATTATGTTACAATAAAATTGTTGGTCACGTGTTCCACCATAATACTAACTACACCAGTTACTAAATGTACGGGTCATAAGCCAACTTTAAAATTTTCTAAATACACGATATGATTATAAAAATTTTAAATGACGAGCTAACATTTAGAAACATCCTAAAATCTTAAGTATATAAAATAAAAAAATTCCCGTGTATTTGGAGGAGTGTTGACACTTGAATGATAGTCAAAACTTTTGTGAATATGAAGAGTTGTATTTTGAAGGTAAGATATGGAGGTTTGAGGGAGAAACGGTGGATTATGGTGGATGGTTTAGAGGAAGAGACAAAAGTGAATATAAAGAGTTTTGTTTTGAGCGAGACATTTAAGAACCTATAGTCTTCTTTCTTTTTGGGGTTGGCATGTGAAAAATTGTGTATTATATTAACTTTGTTTGATTATTTTTTGTCAAAAGATTAAGGAATCTTACTTGAAACAGGATATAGTAGTATAAGAGTACTATTTAAATAGTGGAATGTTTAATTCAGCTTATTCTAACTATTTTAAGTAAAAAATAACTTCATATAATATAAATTTAAAGTAAGTTCTATTTAGATGATATAAGTTCAGATATTATAAAATACTATCAGATAGAACAAGTTAAATTAAGGTGAGATCAAATAATTCTAATATAATAATACAAAATTATTAAGGTTTAATAAATTCAGATAAGATGAGGTAATTTCAAGAAAATAAAAAAAGTTAAGATAATATAAGATAAGTTTATATTTAGATAACGTAAGTTCGAATGGGATGTAGCACCACCCAAATCTAATCCAATGTGTCACTAGCTCCATCCATCACTGGCTTTTCATCTATTTACTATGGGTTTTCATTCGTTTTAGAAATTTGGGTGAAACAGATAATTGAATAGCAAAAATAATTTTTCCGTGCAATTTGCACGTGCCTAGAAGCTAGGAAAGTCTTTTAAATCTCAATGAGAAGGAAAAAAGGCAACTATTAGATTAAATAAAGTTAGCGGGTATTTAGAATATTTCATTTCTGCAATTATGGTAGATTAAAGAAGAAAGTATATTAGGTTACACTTTAGATTTCAATGAATATATGTTAGGATTATACCATAACCAGGATAACCAGGTTTATTCTATCACTTGAAATTTTCAAATCTATAGAATTCGGTTGATTATTTTAGGTAAGCATTTATAAATCCTATTAATCATATCTCTATTATATGAGCCAAGGGGGGAGCTATGGTGTCCCCTCTTGAAAAGACTTATATACCCTTAATCTCACAAAATAATAAAGAAAAGATTTTCTTAATTCTTTCCTCATTTACAAATATGGGTATAAGGAAAGTTCTACATTATCAAAAATAATTACATAAAAATGTGGAAAAAGAGGAAACTCACAATTAAAAATATAAACTGATGACTAAAATCAATTTTTAAACAATTATAAAAGCAAAGATTTACAGAGATTATTATTATCTAAACTCTCAGTTGCAATAAAAATTTCAAATAACATGCATTAACAAACCATAAAAGAATTAAGAAACTTTAGAGAATATTCATTTTTATTTTATTGTTTTGGGGTTCACAATCAGTTGGGATAATAAATAATTAAAGAGATAAACATATATACATCATCAGATAATACCAATTTATAATTTTTTTTATTAAAGCACTACTTACCATGGTATGCCTAAAAACCTCAATTAGCCAGTGAAATTAAATTGAACTACTACTCATAAAATACGCCTATAAAGTATATGTATTTTAAATAAATAAAAAAAACATAACATAGATCATTGTTTAAAAGGAGAGTTGTTGAATTATCTACCAAATACAAGATAACATGTCCTACCTCGACATAGTCCATTAAATTTCTGGAAAACATTACTTTTTACACTACATCAATGCAAATAAAAAATCATAACGCTCATCAATATTCACCATAAATATTACACTCTTAAGTTAGTTTTTTTAACACATTTTGATGTTACTATTAATATTAATATACTGTCGCATGCATCACGTGCATATAGTGCTATTTTTGCTTATATGAACTGATTTGAACTTATTTTTGCTGAAAATAACTTCTAATAAGTTGAACAAAACAGAGTCTTTTATTGAAAAAACTGTCAACTTAAACTACTATAATGAGTTGTCGCTGCATGTAAAACTAACTACCCGATATTACGAAATATCACAATGAAAAATTTATCGTCGCACGCATCGCGTGCTTAGAAAACTAGTTATACATATTTAAACAGTAGTGGATCTAAACTTGACGTGCTAACTTTATTTTAATATAAGTAATATTTAGATCATGATATTATATGGAACTAAATAAATAATATCTATAATACTCCATTTTTCCTAAAGGTAGGCTATAGGTTGTAGTGGGTATATTCTAATTTAATTAATAAATAGATATGATATAAGATAGCGAGGCATATATTAGGATGAGAGAGTGTGTGAGACCTTAAGTTTTTAGTAGTGGTAAGAAATTATTTTAGTATTCCCACAAAAAAATAATCAATAACTAGAGAACATAATGGATACCAAATGAAAAATCACATAATGCAAGTGAGTCACATGTTTTACCATGACATGAGCTACATGAGTCACTGAACGCACGGGTCATAAGCCAATTTTAAAATATATATTCTTAATACACGATATAATTATAAGAACTTTAAATCACAAGATGTTCAAACTATGATTTTAGGAGAAACATCCTAAAATCTTAAATTTATAAAATAAAAAATTCTCATGCATTTTGATGTGTCTTTTTTGTTTTATTTACGTATTTATAAATTTATATATCACGATTATAAGATTTTTAAACTTTAAAAGGTTATAACAAAGGATTTTTATATATCATGAATATAATTTTACATTTTATATTCTTTGAACTTTAAACGCATAGATTCTAATAATTATGCGATCAATAAATTTGGAATAAGAAGAACGACTACTTAACCGAAGCGACCCCAACTAAATTGGGCGAATCGAACCGAACTAAATTATAACTAATTAATAGTAATGATAATAATTTAGGAACCTAACCGAACCGAACCGACCCGGGTGAACCGAACGGGCGGAATTGAATTGAATTGAGCCGAGCGAAAATAAGCTGAGGAGAACAGGCCTTAATAAACAAAACAGTATTATGCACGGGTTCAAATCATATCTACATAAAACCTCCCGTGCAAACGGGTTAAAAAACTAGTAGGTAAATTGAGGTGGTAAAAATTGACACGACCTATTAACTCGCCCCGAGCCCGACACGAAATTAGCGGGTTTGGGTTGAGATTTTCAACTATTTTAAGTAAGTGGGATGACCCGACACGATCCGTTTATTAAATGGGTTGGGTTAAAATTGAACTTTCAAACCCAAATTGGACACGACAACCCATTTAGTTCTTAAATTTCTATGATAATATCAATATTATTAGTTTTGCTTGTGATAATTTTAAAAAATATTTTCTTAATTTTTACTAATAAAATAGAATTATTAGAGATAGTAATGATTAAAATTATGTATGGGCAAGGCCGCAAATTAAGCCTGGAGATTGGTGCATCATGATGGCTCGTTTTCAGAAAGGAAGGCTAAACACTACCTCAACAAGTCTTTTCTCGAGGCTTGTTTGGGGTATGCTTGAAGTTTTTCTTGGCCGGCGAAGTGTTTCCTCATCACAAGCAACGAAGTCGCAAATGTCACCCATGTTCATGAATCACGAGCTCGTTGACTTCACAAGGGTGGAGTGGGGTGTAGTCATGTAGAACTGATTCTAATATCTTCAATGATAGAGACCTTAGACCTACAATATATTCTTCCTATTCCGTTTAGGGCCCGTTTGGTTCCCAATTTTCAGAGGTTAGAAACGGATTGAAATAGTGGAATCCTTTACAAGTTGTTTGGTTGGGAGTATGGGACTCCAATTTTTTTAAACTGTTGCTAAGTCAAATCTCAACCCCCCATATTGTTACCTTAATCCACCCCAAGGTATCATATTTAGTAACTGGTCGGAATAAAAATCTAAGCCACCACCACATCATTGCAGAAACCACCTACCGCAATCCCACAGTGGCTTCTTAATACCCGTGTCACCACCAATATCTAGAAATAATATTTAATGGTTTCAAGAACAATTTTTATAAATTTTACCGGTGTCAAGTAGTCAATTTTTTGAAGAGCAAACTGAAAAATCCAAAATTGTATAAAGAAAATTTTTCATTTTTTCATTTTCAAGTGGGGTCAAGAGACCCCATTTGGTCTAATGTGGCTCCGCCACTGGTCACCACCTATGTACATTGGCCACCTCGATACCCATGCCACCACCATGCTGAATTTATCTTTAAAAAAACAATCTATGGCTGGAATTAGATGTGATCATGAGCGAGGTTGGGCGGAAAACGGGTCGGGCTTACTCCCAAAATTTTGTCCAACGGGTCAGGAATCGCAAAGCTTTCAAGCAGGCATATCTTTTTTGCCGCTACCCACCCTTTTATTAGCGGACAGTTCCCCACGGGTAAACAGGCTTCAAAAGACTTTTTTTAGGGGGAAAGACATGCGAATCATTGTCTAATAAGCGAAATTTATACACAACTCTTAACGCAATGAGAATTAATGTTAAAAAATTATATAATGTTCAATTGTCAATGAGTATAAAAAAATATGAAAGAAGATATTGATTAAAGTGAAAGAGAAGACATGTGAGAGGAATTAAAATTTGAAATATACCTAAATGAACATTCAAAATAATGTAACTCAAATTATGCTTTAATATATGTCAAATAGTTGTTAATTGTAATGGTAGTAATATTTAATGTAATTCAAGAAAAATATAACATTAAAAGTTAACGGGCCAGGCAGACTTGTCCGTTGGGTATTTTTTATTGCCACTACACGCCCATTTACGTTAACGGATAGGCTTGGCTCGTCCAAATTTTCAAATTTTTTTAAAAAAAAACTATCGAAGCCAGCCCAATTTTGCGGGTCGGATGGGCGGGCCTAGCGGATTGTCCAGTCCATAATCAACTCTAGCTGGAATTACATGAAGATGAGAGAGAAAGAGATACGATAGATCTCGAAAACAAAGTCAAAGTGTAACTATTATTTAGGAATGTAGATAGTATGACAAACTAAAAGTCTAAAACACTCTTCTCAAAACTCCATCTTTTTTGCCCAAACTTTCTCTCCAAAATCCTCTTTTAATATTTTATAAGTTACAACAGTTAAGGCCCTGTTCTTTTGGACTTATTTTCAATTCCCATTATTCTTTTCTCAGTTCGTTAATCCAAAAAGCTAACAACTTGTCCCTCTTGTCATCGCCTTCTATTTGTCCCCTAAAAGAAAAACATAAAAACAGTTGGTGATTCAAGATTCGAACTTTTGACCTCAACTGCAACTTCTTCATCATAATATCTCGACTTTGATTCGAACCCCTGACCTCACCAACAAAACACTAAACCCCTAAATTACACCACCATAGCGCGACGGCGTTTGATCTCACGCGCCTTCTGAAAAACCTCGAGAAGCGCAACAATGGTGATCGAGATCATCCACAATCAATCAGCAGAAAACGAGGAGAAGAAGAAGAAAAGAGGAGAGAGAAAATCAAAAAAAGCAGCAGAGAAGAGGACTAAGGATTATGAAGCTGAAGCAGCAACTGTAACTTTGATTGAAGTTACTAACAATGCTACTACTAACGATGATGGTTCGGTAATTAGGGTTTCGATGTTCGATAATTCTGTTGAGAATCACTTTAGCGCAATGAATTTGATCTATAAGATTTGTGGTGAAAACGGAAATTTTGGTTTGGTTGATTCAGAGATCGAACGTTTAGCTTCTACCATTACTTTCTTGAGGTAATTTTGATGCTTGTGTTTATTTTAGGTAATTTGAATTTGTGTTGTTAGTTTGAGAAATTCAGGGAAAATCATTGTTTTTTTGTGCTTTTTGATGGATTGGAAAATTAGTACTGTTATATAGAAATTTGCTGGAAATTCAGAGATGGAAATTTTGTAGGTACTTAAATGTTTTAAGTTAATTTAGTGAGTGCAATACTAAAGATCTTATATAGGTTGTGAAAATTAGAATATCTGGAATCTGAATAGGGATGTTCAATCTTAAGGCGAAGTGTAGAAGATGAAAGGCAAGCTTTTTCGACATAAATTTTCGGCGAAAAAGATACTTGAATAGATATGTAAAAGTTAGGAAAGGTTAGCATTTTGGAGGGAGCAAAAGGGGGATACACCTTCTTCTGTATTTTCTCTTGTTGCTGCTTGATGAAGTTAAGTCCATCTAGAGGCACAAAAGTATTCAACGTTGAGGGTGTAGGGATTTAGGATTGTAGCTGTGGTAACTTAGATGGCTGTGGTCATAATATGGTTGTGGTGGTAACTGTTAATTAGGGTGACTGTGGTATTAAGCACCGTAAGTTTCTTGTGGTTGTCATAACTATGGTGGATGTAATGGCTTTGGGATGGTGTATGGTCATAAGTTCATAACTATGGTGGATGTAGGGAGTTAGTATTTTGATTGTAAGGAACTTTATGTTCATCTTTTCCTTCATGGGAGGAATTAAAGTTCTAATCCCAGGGTTTGTAGGAGGGATGTGGTGGTGCAAATGGTGGTGGTGTAATGGTATATATCTGGATAGCTGAGTCTTAGTGGAGGGTGATGATTTTGTGATGGGGGCAGTCTTGCAGGGGTTTATGCTCTAGGATGGCAGTTCTTTGCATATCCCTTGGAGGTATATTGCTATTTCTTTTTGAAATGAAAGGTAGGCATATTATTAATTAGATATGTTCAGAGAGTCCGATACAATCAAGACGGAGATCCAGGAGGCAGGGAGGACCACCCCTATGCCAACCTCATCACAAAAGCTAGAAGTAGCCCATGTAGCAAGACGATGAGCTATTTCATTACACACTCTATAGCAAAAGGTAAAAAAACAATTGCTTAAACTCCGAACACAAATGGTTGACATCATCCAGCAACAGCACCTGCACCTGCACGGTTGTGGGCTTGTGGCTGCCTTGTAGTGCCTGAATTGCCACCTAAGAGCTTCTTTTTTAATCGTCTGATAGATCTTACGTAGAGAACCTTTTTTTCCAGGTAATAAAATTAAGTTAAACAACAGTTTGGTGAATAGCTGTTGAGTGGATTCTTGAGGAAAAAGCTTTTTCTATTAATCAAAATATAGGAAGTCAAAATAGCAGAGAGGGTGTATGTTGGTAAGTGTTCCTCCATCATTTTTATGATTACATCTAGCAAGTTTCCTTTTTTTTTGGTGTGCTGTGGCTGACCAACACTTCTCTTGACTGGCAAATGAAGCTTTGCTGATAACAGAGCCAGTGACTTGATTATCAATAGCAAGTACTTGTCTAGGAGAACGTAGTACACTACTACCACCCTTATCTTTTTTAACAACCCCTGCCTATATGTTTTCTTGTGACATTAACCTATAATTGCTTCCTGCTCAGTAACGCCAAGCTGAGAAATTAACAAGTGCTGTGCTCTTTTTTTTTTAATGTAATTTTTTGTGATTCAGGTCGGAGATCAGGATTTTGAGTTTGAGACATGTGACTGTGTACTTGCCTTTACAGTTGCTACTTGTTTCTTCCTCTCTACTGCATACGTGCTTCTTTAACATTATTTGTGTGCATGCAGGGAGTGGAGATATTTCAATTACAATCCAAGAACTATTCGCTTTGTGTCTGAAACAGGACGTCCTAATGGGACTGAAGCTCATAATGAGATAACTTTACCTCAGTTCTCAGCTGCTATGGTGCCAAAGTGTGGTATGGAGGTAATCCTTGCTTCTGCATACACAGGACACAAATTTGACTAGTTAACAATAACTTGCTGATGCTGATTCTTATTCATACATTTCAGGGGGATGGTGCTCTGTTGTCTGATTCGAGGTATGCTAAATAGTCTTGTACTATCTGCCTGTCCCAAATTAATGTCCTTATTGACTTCCATGGCCCCACCTAAGGAGTGAGACTACATGCTTCTGGACCTTTTATGACCCACTGGAGGCGTGTTTCATATTAGCGGTTGTTCAAATTGTAATCGTGAAAGGCAGAATATAATTAGCTTCAGCACCTATTAAACTTTTTTTATTTTTTTAAAACCAAAATTGTTAACTATGTTAGTTTCTGAGTAGGTCTATTGGTAGATATTTTGTTATTCGCTAATTCATAAATAGAAAATACGTGCAAGATCATATACAGACCAACCACCAAGAAGTCTGGAATATTACTGCTCTTATTATTGATTATGATTGAAGCTTTGCTAGTCGCAGACATCACAATTTTAAATCATACTTCTCTTACATAAAAAAAAGAATTGTTTGATGCTAAGTTTTGAAAGGCTTGAGTTGCACTTAGGAGACAGGGGCTTATCACCTAGGCATGAGGTGAGGGGTGAAATATAATATGAGTCAAAATGAGGTGTACATGTCCATGATTAAAATGTAGTCACTTATTGCAGACAATTCAAATTCATGTTTTATGCAATTGACTAACAAGTAACAAGTTATGAATATTGCTTAGTCTTCCATAGCAATGTGTCAGACTGTCAATTAGACCATATCAGCACCTTTCTCTCCAAAAGACTTGAAGCTACCTTAGCGCAAATAAGCATGGGAGTTAGGACGCCTCAATTGTGCCTCGGTAAAATCTAGTCATATACCAATCTTACTGTGTGCGTAGTGCTTTTGGCATATCTTTTCATAACTTAGCTCCTACATATACATTTTGTTACGTTTCAAATATGCTAGAGTTGTCTCTAAATTTGAAGCTTGTTGCAGGAAAGATTTTGTATTTTATGTTGGTGGACTTGTTTGGTCACTGGATTGGTGTCCTAGGACAGATGAAGGAACAAACTCTGATGCAAAATGTGAGGTACCGATATTGTGCCTCCTTTCACTTTTTCATCTCCAGTAAATTTTCTTTTCCTTTCCTATTTGATTTTTCAAAAAAAAAGATTGACCTCTTCTTTCATTGGGTTGTACTGATGGTTATGAAGCAAGCAAGTATTGGTGTCAGTTCTTTATCTTTTGGGGTTTCACTTTCTTTCATGATGTACTTATATCTATATATTTATACTTCTTGTTGCAGCCCTTCTGTGTGTTACTCTTATAGAGTTTTGAGTTTACTCACTCTAATTTTCACGTGGAACAAAGCAAATAGAGAGAGGAAGAGAAAAGCAAGAGAGACAAGATTAAGGGAGATTAAGGGGTTGGTCACGTATGTCTTTTAAAAGATCAAGCTGTAAATAAGGTGGTGGGTCTCATTTCTTTGACAAGAAACAGTAATCACGGTGAAATTATAAAATTACATTCCAAAAGGGGGAAGTGAGTAAAGTATCACAAAATGTAGGGAGTATTAGACAGTAAATACTATCAGTAAGCTTTCTAGTTTCATGGCTATAGTATGCTATAGATGAAGAATCCTTGAGGCCAAAATATTAAGAAAAAGCAGAATGGGCTAAATGAAGGCAGGTAATTCAATATATTCACTAATCTATATCTCTAATTGGAAGGTCTTGTTCAATTTTACTCTTTCCCCTTCTTCTGCTGCCCCCCCTTGTAATAAACTCTGCCACCTCATAACTCTCCTAACACAACCATCGTTATCCAGTAGAATCAAGTGTCAGTTGCTCCACACGTTGCCCTTGAGCTTTATTCTCGCTGCTCGCATACTTCAGGTGAATAGGAGCCTTGGGTGTCAGGGTAACATAGTGGTCCATTTCAACTGATATGTGGATGAAGGATTTGTAGACCTTAACAAGCTGTATAGTTTGTAGACGTGTGGTAGGTGTTCATTTGGCTCAAGCTCTTTTATGCCTGGGCAAATCTTTGAAGGATTTTTTTGACCTATACCATAAGGCATAGGTTAAGAGCATCAAAATTCCTATATAAGATACCGTTATACAAAAAGTTTCCATTTAAAAAACCAATCAAACTAAAAAAATCTTACGTGATTCTCTCTATCTTTAGTATCTATCCTTATTTATTAAATTATTATCTTCAAATAGAATCTTGTTGTGTTATTTTTTTTTAATAAAATCTTGAAATTCTTAACCTATGCCTTGTGGCATAGGTTAGAAAAGTCCATGTTTGGATATTTATGCTCGAAGTTTGAAACAATTATACTTGTCAGAACTTTCCATCGGAAGATCTTGACTTATACATCTGGAGTTCATAAAAAACTCGAAGTTGCTCCACTGTATCATGAAGTTGTCGTTGCGTGTACTTGAAGTTTGAAGTCATGTTGTCTTAGCTCCAGTGTTTGTATTCAAACTACGGATTTGCTGGCATAATTCATTAATTCTTTCAATTGAACGTAAAAGAGGGAGGGTGGATCCAATACATTGAAGCATAGTTCGAAAATATGGTTTCGGTCACGATCGCGGTAACGGTCACAGTGATGCGGGAACGGGGATGATGCGGTTGTCATACCGCTAAATATCGGCTTAAACCATGATATATCCCTAGAACCCGCCTAAAATGCGGTTTTTTTACACCTTTACAATGTGGGTAATATCGGTTCGGTAGATTTGAAAACCTTTACGACACGGGCGATACGATACGATGCGGCCTTGTTTTGACACCATGCATTGAAGAGATTCTAATTACCATTGGTCCATGGCATGCTTGTTCTGGAGTCACCAAGTCCCATCACTGGCAGGGACTATAACAATGAGTGATTTTAATCTCATACATTGGCTCATTGTCGAATTCTTGTCTTTTCTTTCAGTTTATTGCTGTTGCTGCCCATCCTCCTGATTCGACGCACCACAAGCTAGGAGCTCCTCTTAGTGGCCGAGGGATGATTCAGATTTGGTGCCTGTTAAACTCTATGACTGAGGAAGATACACAAGCTCCTGTTGGGATCATAAAACGGAGATATCAAAGGAACAAGGTTGCAAAGAAGGAAGAGAATAAACCTGTGAAGCCGAGAGGAAGACCTAGAAAGACTCCAGTGGAGAAAACTCCTGTCATGCATCCTGAAGGGCTAATTTCTCAGGCTCTTGTTGTTCAGCCTGCAGAAGATATTTTAGGAGTCCCTCCTGCTGACGAAATGATGCTATGTGCTCACACCTCCGAGGACATATCAACTCCTGTCAATAAAACGAAAGAAAAACACCAGAATTATGTTACGTCAAAGGAAGAAAATATAAAAAAGAAACCCAGAGGAAAAGGTAAAATGAAATCAATAAATAAAGCTTCAATTGAAGATTCCGAAGGCCAGTTTATTCCGGCACTTGCTGTTCAGCTTCCTGAACATACATTAAGTGTGCCTCCTGTGGATGAGAATATAGTTAGTCACCCTGCCCTGAAGAAAGCAAAACAAAGGAAAAGGAAAGCTGTGTATAATGAAAAGATAGCAATGGATGAAGCTGGAATTCGAAATTTTGAAGGGTCGACCTTTAATGTTCTTGCCATTGAGTTTCCGGAAAGTATGAAAAACGCTTCTCCAGCAACTGACGGCCTAGTTAAGACGTCAGGGTCTCTTGAACAAACAGACAAAAGGCATACCAGTAAAAGAGTGGTTGCAACTGATTTGGAATGCACCCTTGCAGTGTTAAGGAGAAGGTCGAGAAAGTCAAAAGCATGTAATAGCCTGGATCGTGACAACAGTGGTTTACTATCTGAAAATATGGGTGAGGGACCTTCCGTTGCAAGCCTAGGCGAAAATTACTTGCAAAAAGACAACACGGTATTAAAAGAAAATGTTGTCGGTGACAGTTCTACAGATCTGGGTTCTGGTGCTGGTCATGTTCTAAAGGATGATGTTCTCCCTAGAGCTGTCTTGTGCCTGGGTCATGATGGAAAGGTTGCATGGGATGTGAAATGGCGGCCCCTTAATACTGACGAATCTGTTAACAAGCATAGATTGGGCTATCTTGCTGTTGTTCTTGGCAATGGATCTGTGGAAGTGTAAGTTCCCTGTGTCTACCTCTCATCTGCATCTACAAAATAATGACGTTGTTGAGATTTTTCTGTTCTCCCTTCCTCCTGTTGTTTGGCTGCACAAGTTTGGTACACTCTTGCCTAGAGGCGAAAAAGGTGTAAGCCACGTGCAAGATTCACAACTTTCTCGTGTATTTGGCGCAAGCAAGAGAATTGAGTTGTGTGTCAGCTAGACTATTATGTGAGGGTCCAGTTTGATTTTCATTCGTCATGACAACAATCTAAAGGAACATGTATTAAATTAACCTACTTGGACCCAAGTACTTGTGTCTGATATGGGTATGCATCTGAGTGTTCAACACGACTATATTGCGAATATTTTCCATAACTTTGGCTCAAATGAAGTGTCAAAGTGTCCATACTCCATACCCATGTTGGAGTGTCGAGACTCTGACACAAGTACTTGAGATAAAACGAAGAGTGCAAAGTAACATAGGAATTAACACTAGAGCCAAATGAAAAGATCGAATCCTCATTGACTTGACTCTGTCTATCGACAGAAAGATCATTACTCATTAGCATCACATGCGATTGATGACTGGGAAATGTAGGTCCTACAAATCTCTCCCCAGAATCGGTCCTAAACTTGAAGTCCCCTATGATCAACATCTTTCCTATTTTGCTTATGCCGCAGAATTCCAACTCTACATATTATGGATCTGTAAAGTAGTTATAGTGGACATTTGGATTGACCCCAACTAAAACTAGATCTTGTGTGAAGGCTTTTGATTGTCAATAGTTGATACCTCCACCAAAGGCTTATAAAAAGCTGTTCGTGTCTGATATCCAAAGAATCTAGAAATCTTACTTTAACCATGCCTAAAAGTCAACACAGAAGAAGCACCCAACATGCATATCACAAATACCCACATGGCATTTAATTTTAAATTCAGTCAAGCTAATAGGGTGAATCTAAGACATAAGTAGTACTGTGCTTAATGACTGAACCTCAGGCTGGAGATATGCTATTAAGCTAGATGTACCTTTCTATAGGTGTCATGCCATTTGTTTTTATGTTTATGATTTTTCAAATCATTGGTCTAACATTCGACCTATTTCTCGCTACAAGAGAGTTCTCCAAATTTGAAACTCCTCAAAACGTATAAGAGCTAAAAGCTATTCATGCCATTGAGATTTGTCACTTTTTTTAAAACTGCTGTGAAACTATTATCTATTTTCTTAACCACTTTTGCCATTATTGCTTGCAGAAGAGCATAAAAATTCCACTAGGAACCCTCTGTAGGTCTACCATCAGTAGGCTTTTTTTTCTTAATTATAGTCGCTTTGCTATATTAATTTGTAATAAATATTGGCACTGCTGAGAAAGAAATCATGAGCGGACCATCGGGTCATTCCATTTTGAAGTTACTGGAGCCAAAGCCTCATTGTAGTGTTCTTAAAATAAAGTTGTCATAATTGTTTGTTTTCTGCAATCTGCTAATTGTTTTCTGTCCTTGATGAAAGTTTCTTGTATTTAGAATTTATATAATTACTTTTTCTGGGCAGATTAGCTGTATGTTTCATCCTCTTGTTGTGAACTGCAATCTATAAATCCTATCCTAATATTTTATGTGCTGCTTCTTTATATGACACCACAATATTGAAAACAGAACTTGGTTTTACACTAATATATCTGCTTCCTGAATGCCTGATGTCCCGTCGAAGCAATTTGTTGCCATGAGTTACTAAGGTTGGCGATGTCAGCTCTTATTTTAGCACAATTTCTTTATGTCTCTTACATTATATGCAGGTGGGAAGTTCCTTCTCCTCAAGTAATCAATTGTATATATGCATCTCGACATGCAAAGGGTACAGATCCTCGCTTTGCAAAATTGAAGCCGGTATTTCGATGCTCAATACTGAAGTATGGTGATAGACAGAGGTAAAGTACATCTGATGCCCCTCAGTACACTTGAATATTATAATCTAAGCAGTTATTGTGAGTGGTGGGAATTTCTTATGTTTAAGTTTTATATATTTCAGCCAGTCATCTTTTGATCCACGTTTCAAGCCCATTGTATATATATATATGTTATGAGTACATAATGCTGCGTTGATGATTGAACAAAAAACAAGTGCATTTTCTGATGTTTGTTTTACTACACATGTGGAGTATTAGATGCTCTACACTATTTTAGATCTCTATTATATAAGGCAACACATGGGGGACACAAAAAAATAATAAAAGGAAAAAAAAAGAAAAATAAAAAGAGAAGGGTAACTGCCAAGTGTCAACCATATTTACAAAAAAGAAAAAAAATCCCTAATTTATCTCTTATCCCAAAACAAGTTACACTACAACATCTTCTTCCTCATCATTATATTCTCTTCTTCATCATTTGCAAACAAAAAACGCATAACTACAATTGCCCTTTTCAAGTTTTGTAAACAATTTTTGACGAAAATTATTACTGAAGTAATAAAGAATACTATATGATTTCGCACGCGTAGCGTGCATATGAAGGCTAGTAGATAAGAACTGGATGTGCTTTAGGACACAAAGGATCAGAAGATAATCAAATTTTTGGAACTATTTGTCTCTTGAACAAACACCCAATCCTCAAGTTAATCTTAATGAGAGAAAGTTATGCTAGCCAGTTAATTATCTGACGTGTTCTGATTTTTGTAATCTTATACTACCTCTGTTTCTAAATAAATGCAAGTTTGCAACATTTGAAATTATGCACTATTCAGATACTGACTTTGACTGCATTTCAAAGCTAATATATATATATACAAATGCTATCATATAATACATTGCTAGATTAGTCTCAAAATGTATTTTGAAAATATCAACTTTTTGTAAGTTTTAATAATCGATAATTAAAGATATTAACAGTCAAAGTAGTGCATTGACATCTGTGAAAATCAACATGTTGCATGTATCTAGAAATGGAGGTAAGTATATCAATTGTATATTTCTTGAGAGGGAGTTGGAATAGGTTTGTAACGTAGTCCAACATCATCCTAATCACTCATGCCTGGACACAAGCTGCACCGTATGTTATGGCGTTATGCTACGAGTGGCTAAAGGGGATTGTATCATGGTCTGAAATCTATCTTCTTGACTTTCTAATTAGGGCATTGGGAAACAATATGGCCAGTTATGGTTATAGATAGATGGAGTTCCTGCTAAACTTGTTCTGGACATTTAATCGTCTTCATTATTTTGAAAATAGAACTTTCTACACGTGTCTTTGCTCTTTGGCAACTTGTACTTAACCTTTGTCAGCTTTTGCAGTATGCCTCTGACTGTGGAATGGTCGGCTTCCCCTCCACACGATTTGATATTGGCTGGATGTCATGATGGAGTGGTAGGAATTTAATCAATTTGGCTTTGCATGTCAATTTCTTGGCATATTCATCTCATCATAGAGCCTTTACTTTTTCTTTGTGGTGCCTGACTGGTGATTGTGACATCTGCTATCCCAGTTCTCTCTTTTAAATAATTTGAAGATCAATTTCCCTATGACCCTAATTATGTTTTTATTATTTGTGCTTCTAATTTTAAAAGTTAATGCAGGTTGCTTTGTGGAAGTTTTCTGCAGATGTTCCATCTGAAGGTACAGTTATTATGAGTGATAGATCTAGTCTTCTTCATCATGTCCCCCTCTCTTATTTTTATCAAATGATAGGCAACTGTCGCTTTTCTAATTTGCAGAATACATTTGGGTTTGAGCTAAGTGAGCTTCGGCATGAAGCCACCTAGTAACTAGTTATGCCATCCACAGGAATGGTTAACCTATAGAATTAAACTTGGAAAGGAGATGTCTATACTGTTTGTGCCGTTCACAGATTTGATTTGCTAACTTTAAACGCTGCTTTTGACTACAGATGCCAGGCCTCTGCTATGCTTTAGTGCAGAGACGGGTCCTATCAGATCCCTTACTTGGGCTTCGTATGAAGGGTAGGTTACTTTGATTGATACACCAACAATGTTATCTTGTCATTTTTCCTGACCATGTCGGGGCAGGATGAAACATTGGAGATTAATAGTTGTAGGTTCCAGAATTTAAAATAATGCCTTGTTTGCAATTGCATATGTTGTAATTGGGGTATATTTTTTTAGGATGGTGTTCTGTGACTCCCATTACTGATGGTGTTCTGTGACTCCAGTTACTGATGAAACATTGGAGATTAATAGTTGTAGGTTCCAGAATTTAAAATAATGCCTTGCTTGCAATTGCATATGTTGTAATTGGGGTATATTTTCTTAGGATGGCGTTCTGTGACTCCCATTACTGATGTATTACTGGTTAGTTGCTCAGGTCTGTCTTTCGGGAAACTTCATTGTGTATCATTATAATCTGTTAAAATAAGCTGACTTTACTATGTGAAAAACTATTGTTAATAGTGTTTTAGGTTGTATAATGGCAACTGGCTAGATAAATGCACTCCTACTCATTTGGATGAGCAATGACTGAGAAGTTATTGCCTTCAATCTTGATCAGATATGGCAACAAATAATTGCTATGTAGCAATATATAAAAAATAAAGAAGCATAGTAGTTGAACCAATTTGTTTATTTTAATAATTCTTTCTGCGATAGTGTGATCCCATTCCCAGCAAAGAAGTTATCTTTCTTTTGTCTACAACTTTTCGCGTTAGTAGTTTAGATGTGTACTTTTTTTAGATACCTAATATCCTTTCTTTTGTTTCAGTGACCCTGAGAGTTCAAATATTATTGTCACTGCTGGTCATGGAGGGCTGAAATTTTGGGACTTGCGGTAACCTAGTAACTGTTTACTTTAAAAGTAAAAATCATTTTATATCATGTTACTTTCTCAAGAAAATTGTTTGAATGATGACTGAATAAAATACTGCAAAGAATGATGACATCAATCCATTAGTGTAAAGTGAAGCGCTTGTGGTAGCCTAGATTAAGATAAATGAACTAGAAAGTGACTAGTGAGTACCTCAATAAGATTCGTTTTGGTCACTGTTCAATTATGTGGACCTTGGCCTATACTGTGTACCTCGATAAACTGACTAATAATTACTACTTGCTGTCATCTGCAGTGATCCGTTCCGGCCTTTGTGGGATGCACATCCTTCGCAGCGTTATATATATGGTCTTGATTGGGTGCCTGATCCAAGGTATGGTGGGATTCTTCTTCGAAACACATTCTACTAATTTGCGCTGCTAATATTTTTCTATCATTCACGTTTCTATTTGTGTGTTACTGCTATTATCTTCTTATTCATAACATCATCTCTTTATTTGTGTGTGTTTAAAAAGTTTATTGTTTAGAATAGCGATGGATAAGAGTATAAGACTGACTATATATGGACCTCCCCCAAGCTTTACTTGTAGCAGGATCTACACTAATCCGCTTTGGTTGGGTCACTGTTCTTAAGATTAGCAATGTGCCTAATATGTTGGAACTTACGATGTGGGTGCTAAAGGGACATCCAAACTTAATTATTTAGTTGGACTTTATAATATTAAAATGGCCCATGCTGTTTGCTGGATCATTAGCAATTTTTATAATATTATTTTTAGGTAAAGTTTTTTGTTAGGCTTTTTTTTTATTAGAAAAAATAGTTACAAATAGAAGTAACAATAAAATACAAAGAATAGATCCCACCTTTGTCAAAAATTGAGGGTTTCTTGTCAATTGCAGTCAACAAGATCAGCACAAACCATGGTGTCAAAACAAGGCTTCATCGTATCGTATCGCCCGTGTCGTAAAGGTTTTCAATTCTACCGAACCAATATTACCCGCATCGTAAAGGTGTAAAAAAACTGCGTTCTAGGCGAGTTCTAGGGATATCTCATGGTTTAAGTCGATATTTGGCGGTACGACAACCGCATCATCCCCGTTCCCGCATCACTGTGAACGTTACCGCAATCGTGACCGAAACCGCATTTTCGAACTATGGCACAAACAGTCAAACACAATAAGTATTTTTGGTTTTTACAAAACCTAAAGATAGCACATAAGCTCATCAATTTCCATAAACTCAGCTCTCCCCAATATATAATACAATGACCCTTTATGTGAGGTTATTAGACTAACATAAACCCTAGGGAAAAAAAAAAACAAATCTCTTAACCTAAAAACAATAAAAATTATAAGATAAAGCCCTAATGATCCAACTCACAACATGGGCCTTCATCAACTTAAACCCACAAAATACACCATTTATATTTCTGACTCAAAAAATCACCCAAACCCATAGTTCGAAAATGCGGTTTCAGTCATGATCGCGGTAATGGTCACGGCGATGCGGGAACAGGGATGATGCGGTTGTCGTACCGCCAAATATCGGCTGAAACCATGAGATATCCCTAGAACCCGCCTAAAACGCGGTTTTTTTACACCTTTACAATGCGGGTAATGTCGGTTCGGTAGATTTGAAAACCTTTACGATACGGGCGATACGATGCGGCCTTGTTTTGATACCATGCCCAAACCCAAGTATTATATAGTCCAATTAAATAATTAATTGGATTCCCATTTTGGACCCACATCATTCTTGGACTTCCCTTTTGCACCCACATTAACCTAGGTAGGCATGGCACCTTTCCTACCATTTCTCCACGGGCTAATGCTCTTAGGCTGGCATTGGCGTACTTGTTGACATGATTAGCAAGTTCAAATGGGGAAGTTCTCCATCCATACACAAAGTGTACTCTTAGAATAATCCAATGAAAGTTATATTTATTACTAATCAACACTTTCTTATAAATTAAAACAAGCTTCTTTTACTAAGCCAACGATCAAAGTTTGACGAGAGAAATGCCTCCACTTATTATTGAATGAATGGAACATTTTTATAGGAAGGTCAACCTTACAAGAAAAAGAAGCTATATAGTCATATTATCATATAGATACTCATTTCATTCACAATTAAGGGTGTAATGCCAGTGCTCTTGGAATTCAAAGATTGAGAATAAAGAGTACCATCTCTTTGATAGAGTCAGCACTTTTGTCTCAAGATCTATCATCAACTGCTAATCCAAAGACCCTGTACTTCCTCTCTCTTTCTTTTTTCCATAGCATATAGGAAGTGGCTAGACAATATGCTGCTTTAATTCCAGGTCAAGATCCAGTATTCAATATATTAAGTTATTAAGAGAACCATATACAGCAACATGTCCAACTACAGTTGTTCATATCATGCTTTAGGTTATCCAAAGGCACCAATCTTTTTGCTTAAATTGCTCTCAAGGTTTCAATTGAACAGGATGCTCTTCTTGCACAAGACTATACCAGCACATTCAACTCCTTGCAAGCTCCTCATGACAATGGAATAATTTACAAATTATGATGACAATATTCCCTAACGGCCCATTTGTTGGATGATAATAAATGGTATTAAGCTAATGAATATTAGTGTAATTTTGTAAGAAAATTTCATGTCAATATCCATGGTAATGAAACTTCATCCCCAAATATATGTTTTTTTTTTAAAAAAAAAATTATTACCACTCAATGCCACGGTACCACCATCCCAAGTGGTAATGGAGAGTATTGAAGGGGATATATAGATGTTTTGGGGTAAAGTAGCATTGCCATGGATATTGACATGGAAATTACTTTACAAATTTACACTAGAATGCATTACCATTACCAACATGTATGATAGCTTACCAAACAGGCCGTAAGTAACTAAGTATTCTTCAACATCCACCAAATTAGAGAGTGACTGAGTTTGTGCCTCCACTAGTGCATTATCTTGGAAGTTTGTTTCTTAAGGCCTTTGGTTTTAATTATTAGGAGCTTGGCTGGAAGCATGGAGTCTTTCAAAATTTTGAAGCACTTCTCAGTTTGTGGAGCCACACTTTGACTTAATAAACTATGGAGATATTGCATAGCTCTGATTTTCACGTAATGTGCCTTTTTTCTGGTTATTATTTTTGCTCTTGTCAATATCTTCGTCATATATTCAGTATTGGTCAAATGTTATCTTTCCCTTCTGTTCTCTTAAACTGATTAATCTTGCTTTTCTGCTCTACTTACATGACATGCTTTTTTCTGTCAAGATGTGTCCTTGTATCCTATGATGACGGAACACTAAGGATGGTTAGCTTATCAAAAGCTGCGTATGATGTTCCAGTTACTGGACAGCCTTTTAGTGGGACTCAGCAACAAGGATTGCACAGTTTTTGTTGCTCATCATTTGCCGTATGGAGCATTCATGTGTCAAGACTAACAGGTGGGGTCGCTTTTTTTATTTTTATGGCATGTTTTTTTCATTTTAGCACAACTAAGAAAGTGTATTGGCCTCATCTTGTGTGTCTTGGAATTCTATAATATTGGTGTTGACGGATACATGCTAAGCTTCTCAGCTTTAAAGATTTCGTACATATTCCCATGCTTGAACTTTCTGGTCTAGTATTTTAATGATTTCTGAGTTTTCCGTATAGGAGCCCTTTTCAGTCACCTTATCTTGTTCAACTCAAGCAAAAGAAAGCCACATTCTATAACATTATGGATTTCATTTATTCTATCCAGTTCTTCTCTAGCGTAGCTATCCTTCTCCATATCTTTGATTGACATTACTATTCCTTATATAGGGATGGTTGCATATTGCTGTGCAGATGGAACTGTCCTTTATTTTCAGGTAAGTTGCACCTCTAATTCCTGTTAATTTCATTTATGTTCTCTTTGTTTTCCCTGAAGGTCCTTTTAATAATGTAACCATCATCACAAGCTTTTCGTCAATCTCTGCTCTTCTGCATTTCTTATCTTCCTTGAAAAGAATGGAACTGACATGACCCGGACTTTCTGTTCAACTCATAGATTTGCATCAGTAATTCCTTCTAGTGACATCTTTTTGCTGTCTTAGTATTGGGGTTTTGGATACCACCTGTTTACTAGTCCTGGAAGAAGATTTAGCCATGTTCCTTTGTCCCATTTTCTGTTATACCACCTCTCGACATGGTTATTCAATTAGTAGCTTCTAGTTCTATGTATATCTTTAGGTTGATAATGGATATATCTTTTTTACGTGGAAAGCTCACTTGTTAATAGCAGGATACATTATATTTTGAATGGTATGTCCTTTTGGACTGAGCTCTGCATCTCCGAAGTTGGCATCTATATGACTATATTAATAGATTAAATTATGTATCAGCCACGAATTCCCACTTTTGGATGGATCACTAGAAAACATGTTGAAGCTAGTTTTCAAGTTTCATTAAATTGCTGTAACCAATGGCAAGACAAGGAAATATACCTCTTATAACTGGGAGACAAGGCCTTGATTGGAGGTAAATTGTTTTGAATGCTGGTCTTCTGTGCTTATATGTCGGTGTTCTCGTGACCACATTGGATGGCCATCTAAACCAGGTCAATCAGGAGATAATTGACTATCTGGCGTAATAAATTAGCCAGAAATTATCAAAACCTGGTCAAACCAGGGAAACATGTTTTGAATCAAGTGTTTCAGTTCTGCTTAGAACTCGGAGTAACATTTGGAGCCTCTCCTTCGAGAGTATCCTTTTAAGTGCTGTTTTAGGGTTTGGAGCGGAGGGGGTGAGAAGCTGATTAAAGTCGAGCATGTGATGAGTCTAATTTCTGGGTTTTTTTTACTCAGTTCATCTCATTTGAGAAAGCTTCTTGCGCTACAGCTAAGCTTGATTATATTTGTGTAACCAGCTAACACACAAAGCAGTGGACAAAGACCCCTTAAGATACCGAGCCCCACATTTTCTCTGTGGCTCATTCGCTAGTGAAGAACCAGCAGTCACAATGAACACTCAACTACCAAGTTCTCCACACCGGATGAAAAAGTCAGCAACTGAATGGACAAATACACCTAGGCCCTCACGAACTGTTGCATCGGGCTTAAATCATGCTAAAAGGACTAGAAAAGGGACTGAAAAAAGCCAACAACCAGATGATCAGGCTCTTGGTAAGCTTTTATATATCTTTTCTGCTCCTCAGCTTGTTTTAGATTATTCTGTCATCTGCAGTAATGGAACCCCCCCACAATATTGCAGCACTGTGTTACGGTGAAGAGTCTGGAATTGGAGACACAATTGAGGCTCAGATGAATCCAAAAGGCGGACAAGAAAAAACAAGCAAATCGAGAAAGGAAAATCAAGATCTAGCATTGGTACGCGCTGACAGAGATGGGGACAATGTGAATGGGAAGCCTGAGGTTAAAGAGGAAGCAGGTAAGCAAGTGGAAGTTCCTCCTCCAAAGATTGTCTCTATGTACAAAGTCAGATGGAATATGAACAAGGGAAGTGAGAGATGGTTGTGCTATGGTGGAGCAGCTGGAATTGTGCGATGTCAAGAGATTGTTGCCCCTAAGTTTGATAATAAACTGTTAAGGAGGTGAACTCCTAGGTAAATTACTAAATTATTATGTACCTAAAGATATTTTAGATTATAGTTATGGTAGTGTTCTGATCTTAATCTTATTCTCCTCGCAATGATCCCAATTCGAAGAATCTCATGTTCGACTTGTTAATGTTGGGAAGCAACTTGTTTAAAACTCGTTGAATCTCAAAAAATCTTAAAAGATAAAATATTGTATATATGATCTTTAATGAACTTATATTTTGATATAGGTATCACGAGACTTTATTTATATAGATCAAGCTTGTTTGACCTTAGACATGAGCTAAAAAACAAACGAGCAAGATGGTTAGCTAAGCTCAAACAAGTTGAATGCTTAACGAGTCAATCACAAACTAGATATCTAATAGAATGATTGAGCTTTAATGTTCAAACTCGTAATTCTGATCAACCTTAGCTTGAACAAGTTACAACTGGACCTGAGAGTAAATCGATTGTGGAATATTATATATTTTCATTTTTACGAATTATTATCGTATCATTTTGGACATTTATTGACCTGTCTAATAATGGTTTTGTGTTTTGTCTATTAAAGTCCGCTTCAAATATAATCCTCCTAACTACCACGTTTATAAATCAGGTCTAGTAATTGGCCATCACCTTTCCCCTACCCCAACTATCACTTCTTTACAATTCTGGTGGCAAATATGGGGTTACTTCTAAAAAAAGAAACTGAAAATTTTGACACAATCTTGAGCTAAAAAAAAAGCTTCGGGAAAGAATGCATTCGACTGAAATTCCATTTTTGCTTTAGGCCTACACCTACTTGTCCTCAACTTGATTATGGCGGTTTAGGCCAAGACAAGAGTGGTGCTTATTTAGCCGGCTCGACTTGACCTAACTTTTTCTAAGAAGGTGATGCGATTTGCTTAGTTGGCACGATAGATTAGGTCTCAAATGGCGCATTCTCATACTGATTTTGGTTCCACTTCAAATAAATTTAATTAGAATAGATTTTTTTATGCAATGATTAGATTAGATTAGATATAAGTACTTGTTAAATTAGATATATTTGGTTGATTAGAAGAAGAAAAATCGAAAAAAAAGCTTAATCACACTATGCATATGAAATAAAGAATTATATATACATAGCTTAATGCATAATAATAAAACTGAATCTAGGGGTGACAAACTGACAACTCCTACTTCATTTCAAAATAACTGATATTGATATATTTTTAAGAGATTTTTTACCATAACTAATATATCTTCTCAAAATCTTTTAATCCCCATACACATCTTTAGATTAAAAAAATAATAATAAGCTAAAGAAAATAATCCTAACATAGAATTTCCACAATCCGCCTTAAATACATTTTGTGAAACGGACGTCCCGGTGTGCATGGCGGAGATCGAATAAGTATAAAAAAAATTGAGATCCTTTTTTTCTTTTTTTGAGTGCAACAATTTTGAGATCCTTAATGAAAGCCAAAAACAACTCTACTCAGCTACCTCGTCAACTACTATAAATACTATTTTTTTTTTTTGTGAATGTTTTACTGCTCAGATAAATTTCTCTTCACTTTTCAGTAGTGTGTGTATCTGATAAAGAGATTAAAAACAGAAAAATGAAGAATATAGTAATTCTTCTGTTAATTATAAACTTTGGAGTAACATTGATCCAGGGATTAAACGATGATGGAAGAAAGGTACTTCTACTCTTGGAATTTTGATATGTCTTACTATAGTATATACTATAATATATAGTCTCTTATTATAGTGTAAATGTGTGGATCTACTCTATTCTTTAAATATGTAATGGTTAACTTTTATTTCAATTCCACATTATTCGAACAAAATCTATTAAGGTAATTAGTTTAATCTACTATGAGTTTGTTATTCATGGTTGGAATGTGTCAACTGATTATCCTACTATTGGTTGTAAATTCTCACTAATATACATTATCAATTGCTAGGTTTTACTCAAAATGTAACATTAGAACATCAATATTCATAAAATGTGTAATTCAAGATATCAATGATTGAGTATGTATCGAAAACAGTTTAAAAACGCAGATTGAAATCTTTATAAATGTACGTTTGTATTAACACGTGTATTGTCTAGTGCTTTTGATATACTTCGTGTTTACATTGTATGACGAGAAAATTGAGAATAACGCTGAGAAGCTAAAAATTAAATCTGTATATATTTAGCTACTCTATTTTTTCTTTTAATTTACACAATTTGGAGTTTGGCACTATTTCACATACTTCACTTCTACCATCGTTTGTGATTTATGCACAAGGAAAATTATAGTCATATAGGATCGTGTTAGATTTGTCTCATCATATATATTTTTATATTTTTTACTTGTTTGTAGTTAAGGGTATTGATATTAACTGGCATTATGTTTAGTAAGTGTCAAAGTCACATTATGCAGATTAACAAGTGTAATAGAGGAACTAACATGTAATTTTATATTTTGGAATACCTTTGAAATGAAATAGTCGTATATAGTATACATGGGGGATGTGTCACAAGGGATAGAACGACTAGCTGTGGAGAAGCATCATCATAGCTTGCTTGCTGAAGCCATCGGAGAGTATGTGTTTTTATTCATTCTTTTTCATTGCTTTTTTCAGTTTGTCTAACATGATTTTATAGATTTCTCTGCGTTATATTAGTGTCAACATTTTTCTCCATCGTCAAATTTCATACACTTTGACCATATTTCACTATTTTATACTTCCTTTATTTTATGTATGCTGGGTACACAGATTAAGAAAGAGATTAGATAAGGTAAATGGACAAATTAATTTAGAAAAACACAAAGTCTTATATACCATTAATTAGTGGGTGTAATTAGGGCTAGTCCATATATATTGTTACCTATTATAGTATATTAGAAGTTACTTATAATTGTTGGATTATGTAGCCAGAGTTACTTATGTCCCCTGTTGGGATTCCTTGTCTTCAGAAACTATTAGGAGTTACTTATTAATACATTAGCGATTACTTATAATTATGAGTTACTTAGATGTTAATATTATTAGCTTGTTTTTCACGGGTGCGGCCACATAGTTGTTAATCATGCGGCCAACCACATAGAAGACTTGTTGTTACATCAATTTATTTCTCTAATATCTTCCTTAAATTATGTGTTTAGCTCACATGATATAAGTATTAACACACAGAAGGAGGAAATGCATGTATATAATAATTTTTCATCATGATGATCATTGATACTAACACACAATAGGAGATGTCATTGATCAAAGTTGCAACTTGCAACTAATAACAAAGTTGTCAAATATTGTAAATACTGGTCTATTATGATTGATTTATGAAATATGCCATGATTTTATTTTGGTGATTAGAACTAATTTAGAAGTAGATGCATATGGCATATCTGTAATTACGAGTAGGAATATGTCTATTTGTGACAGCTAAATAGGAACACATCGAGTTGTTTTTTAGAATGTTAAAGACTGCTTATATTATTTCTCTTAAAATTTTGACATGATACTTCTCATATGCAAATTTGTGTGCTGTTATTATTTCGAAATGTGCCAGTGAAAGTATAGCAAGAGAATCTAAGATACACAGCTATGGGAAGAGTTTTAACGGATTCGCAGCGAGATTATTACCTCATGAAGCAAGTAGATTATCAGGTAATTAGTTTTTTTAATAATTTAGTTTTAGTACATTTAAAAGTTGGAATTAGTTTTGCAAAGCTCATTGTTGGAAAAAATGCAGAGAAAAGTAATGTTGTATCAGTATTTCCAAACACGATGCGGAAACTTCTCACAACAAGATCATGGGATTTCTTGGGAATGCCTGAAGATTTGAGGCAACGGAATAATCAAACAGAAAGCAACATCATTGTTGGGCTCTTGGATACTGGTTTGTTAAATACTCGTGTTTCTTTTTAATTTACTCACGACAGTTTGAGTCTTTGAGAGGGAGAATCAAGGAAGGAGGTTAGGAGGGAAGCTGAAAAGTGAGAGAGAGGGAAATTGAAAAGTGAGAGAGATAACTAAAAAGGTGGAGAGAGATTTTTTATTGTGTTTTATTATAATTAAAAAGTAGATTACATGGATGGAAAATGGAGAAAATAAATTAGATATGTTACCAAAAATAGAATAAGTATTAGTTTGTAGATTAACAGCTTGTTTGGTAGAAACGATTTGGAAGGAAAAGAAAGGAAGTGGAAGGAAATTTGTTACTTTCCAATGTTTGGTTTATTAAAATCTTATTAAGTGAAAGGAAATGGAAGGAATTGGAAGGAAAAACTTTTTAATAAATTTTCATTTTCCTTTCCTCCCAAAATTTGGGGAATTTGGAAGGAAAGAGAAAATTTATACCAAACATGGGAAGTTAAGGTTTTTCTCTTCCATTCTTCTCCTTTCTCTTCCCTTCCTTTCTCTTCTCTTCCTTTCCTTTACTAAAAATGAACCAAACAAAGTGTAAAAGGAAAAGACTAATAAGAGAAATGTATAGATTAAAAAGAAATGGACGAAGGAAAGTGTGTAGATTAAAAAAAAACGGATGTAAGTTTTGCATGTGTCTCATTATAATTTGGTGAGAAAATTGAATAGGTGGGGTAGGACCATAGGAGAAAAGGGATAAAACTTGGTTTACCTATCACTACTGACAAAATAATGCATGATTTTTTAGGTGGATGGAAGACGGGTATTTTTTTTTTACTAGTAAGATGAATATCCCTTGCAGTGGGGGGAATTTGGGGATCCTATTTTGCAAGGAGGCAAATCTTAATTCTTAGTGAGACAAGTATATGGATTGTAATTATTAGTCATGTATGTGTCGCAATACTTTCTAATATTTTCATTTGTGAAAATAGGAATTTATATCGATGCTCCAAGCTTCAGTGACGAAGGATATGGTCCTCCCCCGTCCAAATGGAAAGGAACATGTGAGAAAGGCCTAAATTTCAGCGGATGTAATAGGTCAATTTCTCTTTACACATTTGCAAATCAAATGTTCATTTTCTAGTAAATTTATACTCTGTATCACATATATCGAATAGGTGAGTAGGAGAGAAGTAAGTCATCAAACTTATAAAGTTGTTTATTTTTGTTCCTTGATTGTTCAATATAGTACAACAAATCCACTCACATGTGGGTTTTTCATGAAATTTCAATATTCCCTCTCACATGCTAATCATCCATAATTTTGACCTAAAATATTCGGGCTCTAAGCTGATCTCTGATACTATGACAAAATATGGAGAAAATGATAAAAAAGGATCTTATTTATTCGAGTAATGACTAATGATGTTCCATTTACAGCAAAATATATACATACATACACTAGAAAAGTTAACACCAATCCTATGTTAATGAGGGAAACAATAAGCAACTAGGAAACTAAAATGACATAACATCATAACAAATCAGAATATATACTAACTCCTTGCATAATATGGATTCTAAACATTCAAGATACTTGTTGGGATGCAATTAGGAAAGATTCAATTCAGCTATGTGAACACAAATCATTGAGGGATCATTTGAGATTGAATGGATTATTGACAAGTTGAAGTTATATATATGCAGGAAGGTGATAGGAGCAAGGTACTACAACCTAGGACCAGACATCGGAATGGACCCAACCCCAGTCGACACAGACGGGCATGGAACTCACACATCATCGACAGCTGCAGGAAGATCAATGAAGGGTGCAAGCCTATTCGGGGTAGCCGAAGGAACAGCACGAGGCGGGGTGCCTAATAGCCGCATTGCAATGTATAAAGTGTGTGGCAACTTTGGGTGCTCGGACATGAGCTTGTTGGCTGGTTTCGACGATGCCATTGCTGATGGAGTAGACATCATCTCGATCTCGATTGGTGGTCCGACAAAGAACTTCATGGATGATGTCGTAGCCATAGGGTCGTTTCATGCCATGAAGAAGGGAATATTGACAGTTTGCGCAGGGGGGAATGAAGGACCTGATGAAGGGAGTGTAAATAATGTAGCCCCTTGGGTGTTGACGGTTGCTGCCACTAATGTTGATAGGGAATTCAGGACTGTGGTTGAGCTTGGAAATGGCATGAAACTCCAAGTAAATTCTAACTCCCTCTATATTTTTTTAGAGAAAGCCTAGATATCTAACTGTTAGTCGTTAGATATCTGAGTGTATGGGATAGTTTTGTAATTTCACTTAATGTGGGGTCTACTAACTTCTCTATTTCACATTTATAGATATCTAACAATTAGATATCTAGCCTTTCTCCTTCTTTATAGTTTGGTCGTTTGTCACTGTTATACTACTCAACTAATATATCTCCAAAACTTTAGGTACTCGTTATGATAAATATTTGTAGTACAAAGGCTTTTTAGATGAAAAACTCTAATTACCTAATTGTTCTTCATAGAGCAAAGTGTATATTAACAGACAATCTTAATCTTGCTTTGTGTGTGCTATTCTTTTGTTTATAAGCACAAGAAGTTTAATACACACCTGTTCTATATAGAAGAACTGTTGGGTAAATAACCTAACTCTTGGGCCTTGGCAGATGAGATGTAGAACTTTTTTATGGATGGCCAAAACATTGAATTTTGACTAATATTGACTAAAATTGATTGATGTTAGTAATTCTTTTATGGCTCAGGGGATGTCAATCAATACATTTTCACCTAAGAAAACCATGTATCCTTTAATAAGCGGTGCTTCTGCGTTTAACGGCACCGAAGGTCCTTTCACCAATGCAAGGTACGAGCTTTTTCTTTTCTTGTTTGTCCACGAAATAAGTTGTCATTTAATAATAAGTTCATGGCTCTTTAATAGAGTTCTTAAAGTGTTCTCTAACATATTAAAAAAAAAAAGTGTTCTCTAACATATTATAGCTCGTCGTCAAAAAAAAAAAACATATTATAGCTCAAACATTAGAGCAAAACCATTATTTTTCTCTATCGTCTTACATCATTTTTGCAATCATCGAACTTTTTGCTAATATAAATTATATTATAGTTTGTGGGTATTAATATATTATGTCCTTTCTGTATTTGTGAGCTCACTCAGTAACATTAACATAACCACACATTATTAAGCCAAATAAATATATAATCCTTAAATGCAATATTCAATAAACTTTTAAGTCAAATTAAGCTATAGGTAAATACTTGAATGATAACAATATACTAAACTTGTTTATATGGCAGCATGTGTGATACGGGTACTTTGTCGGAGAGTAAGGTGAAGGGGAAGATAGTGTTGTGTTTGGGGTTACTATCTGCTGATTGGACGGTGAGATCGACCCATGGAGCTGGCACTATCATTGCTCTTGATGAACTTCAAGATATGGCTTCCACCACTCTCCTCCCTGCTTCTTTTGTTTCTGCCAAGGATGGTCACCTCATCGGCCACTACATTAACACGACCAAGTATGTCGACAATTAGTCTTGCGTTAGACGGTTTGACCATTTAAAATGATGCATCCTAGCAAATTTTAAAACGAATAAAATAGTTACTTAATGATGATTGCTCAACTTATTATTAGAAACTAGTTTATTATGAGTAAGATTTCTTATGATATCATAATATACTTGGGATTGCAAGGTTCTTTTAATACTCATCATTTTTATTGGATTATATTGGAGTTGTTTTAATCTACAATTTGGTTACCATTAGTTTTAACTCGTGCATGACACATTTTTAAAAGCTATTACAAGTTTAAGGGTATATTATACATATTCGGTCTTTTCTTTTGAGCTTTCCATGATTTAAGTGATATTGAAATTGTGATTATAGGTCACCACAAGCTACCATATACAAAACAGTAACTGTGAAGACAACAAAAGCACCTGTGATTGCTTCATTTTCATCAAGAGGTCCCCAACTACTAGCTAGGAACATCCTCAAGGTAATAATTTCACTACTTCTTCCATCCTTTAGCTTGTTATAAGGCACTCACTGTTCTAAAATTTGTACTTTAACCACTATTATATCTATGTTAATAATAACTTTTAACAATTATGCCATTAAACTAGCATGGCATTATAAACATATATATATGACCATCCATATCCTAAGTGATTTTAAAATTTCACTAAGAAATTAATCTCGTGTAATAGATGTTACTCTTCTTATATGCCAAAAACTAAGTGTAAGTTGATGAAATTTTCAGCCACATCAATTTCCTCTTTGCAAAGTATCTACATTATTCTTGTGAATTTAGCAATATGTATTGCATAATAGTTCTCAAAACGAACATAATTAGTTAATATATAAGTATTTCTAAATCTATTATACTAAGCCCTGTTCTTTTGGGAAGGACTGATCTGATGTGAACTGAAGTGAAACTGTAAGAGGAAAGTAACTGAACTAAACTGAAAATGTGTCCAAAAGAACAGGGCCATAGTCTCAAACTATCATATTATAGACAGCAGTACTGAAACAAAAGCCCTTACATTTCACAAAGTAGACAATCTTTTTGAACAAGGGAGTGCATGCTGCATTTGATGAAATGAGATTTGTCATTGATGTAATCATGTAAATAAATGATACAGCCTGATATAAGTGCACCTGGGATGGATATTCTTGCTGCTTACTCAAAACTGGTGTCTGTCACAAACGAAAACATGGACAATCGTTTCAGCTATTTCAACATCATCTCAGGAACTTCCATGGCTTGCCCTCATGTCGCTGGTGCAGCTGCCTATGTCAAGACGTTCCATCCCGATTGGTCACCTGCCGCCATCAAATCCGCTCTCATGACCACTGGTGAGTAATCGCTATTCCCTACTAGAGGGTGTTCAATCATTTACTAATATGCTAGTTTTATCAATGCGTACATTGTATGTTCACTATTGCAGGCCATTTGCAGCTGTAAATGTGAAGTACAGTATGCTTGCACCACAAAACTGAATTTAAAATAAGTCATACCAGGGCATGTTTGACATGGTCATATGGTAGGAAATAGTAGTGATTACTATAAATTTATAGGTAGATTTATGAAAAAACAGTTCTATGCCAATGTTCATAACATTGCTCGTCCATCCACATATCTTTACCTTACCAATCTAGAGATATTATCAAGTCAAGGGAAAAAATTTATTACCATGACATTGGGATATAATTTTCTTCATAAAAATGACATGAATCCACAACCGCGACCACCTTATATTAGCGGGTATCAAACAAGCCCTTAGACTTCATGATTTATTTGAACATTGACAGTGAATATAAACTTAATTTTGTTGAAATCTAATGACTAAAGACCAAAGTTACTTTTCCTGCATCATGAAAGCTTCTTTTTAGTTTCTGGAGAACTTCAGCAAATATAAATTTTCAATATTTAAAACCAATTCTAATAAACAAAAAACAGTTTCAAGCAGTAAATTTATGTTCTATGGATATATGATTATCAACTTAATTATCAGTAAAAACTATTTCAATTTAGCATAAATCAGGAGAAATGAACAAAGTCTGAAAGTTTAACTAAGCCACTTGACATCACTATATTCATTTTCCTTGACATTGCATATTGATTTAAGTTCTGTTAAAAACTTGACAAAACAACAGGCCTTTACCACCACAGCGTTTTTCCTACAGCTAATATATGACACAAGATGCTGATTTGTTTTTCTTCTGTACACCCTGCAGCTAAACCAGTGAATGGCAATGGCACAGAGAACCCATTGGGCTCAGGATCCGGGTTGATCAACCCTGTCGCTGCAGTCCATCCGGGCCTGATCTATGACCTCTCAGGGAATGATTACATTCGGTACCTATGTAGGGAAGGGTACAACGGAACCGCCTTATCACTTGTCCAAGGATTGCACGAAAAGGTTCGTTTCAACTGCTCGAAAGTCAAGCCCGGTCTGGGTGCCGATGGCCTGAATTACCCGTCGATGCACCTACAACTTCAAGCCAGTGACACGAAAATTTCAAAAGTTTTCCATCGGTCTGTGACTCATGTAGGATTCGGACCTGCAGTTTACAAGGCCACAGTGACATCACCCAGGGGTTTAGCTATCAAAGTCATTCCTGATGTGCTGACATTCACAAAGCCACGCCAGAAAAAGTCCTTCAAGGTAATGGCGAAAGGGACTATAACTGATGATACACCTTATACTCTCTCTGCATTCTTAGAGTGGAATGACTCCAAATATAGAGTCAGAAGTCCTGTTGTCATTTACAGGTCAATAGTCTAAGAAAACGGATCGTCCGAGCCTACTTAGGAGCGTTAATTTAGGGGTCGAGGTCTCATAGATTGAACTTTATTGGTTCTTTGGTGCTAATTAGTCGCGTTTTCATACATTTCATCACCTGTAAATTTGAACTTGCATTGGCAATTACTACATGAAAACAGAAGAAAGCACTAACCCAGCTGTAAATTTGAACTTGTATCGACTTTTACTATGTGAAAAGAGAAGAAACCACTAACCCATAACACGAAGACAAGACGATGACATGTTATAGAGGCTGCAAAGGTCTAGAGCAGGTTAATTCCTATGTAGCATGGGAAACGGAAACGTTTCATCAAAACATCTCAGGTTTCAGCCATTTTCGGGCTTCATTAGCATGAATACGGCTAGGATTTCGAAAATGAAAACGTTGTGAAAACAGAAAAATCTTGGGTCCCATAACCTTGGGCTTCACTTCTATGCAGTCTTACCCCTACATGTAAAGACGAAAGCCAAACATAACAATCTTTCTTGAAAACGGCCTGCTAGACTGCTAATAGTACAGATCAATTTACAAACTATTAAAATCCTAACTTCTTCAACCAAATTCTTGCCTCAAGTGATCTTCAACTCTCCTTGTTTTGATGAAAGCCTACACAACAAAAATGGTTTCCCCTTACTAAATGCTCTTTTAGCCACCAACAGAAGCAATTAACTGCCAACCATACTGGAGTCTTGTCCAACCAACACGGTACACTATTAGGTCTTCACAGCCTTGTTCAACCAGCCCTGCACACCATTAGGTCCCTGTCGTGCATGGCTCCGAGAGGGAGGAAAGTATATTCCCTTAAAGATGAAAATAAAACCTCCATCAGTGAGTTGGGAAAAAATATAAGGAACATATAAGTTTATATCTTAGCCATTTTCTCGTTCTAACGGATGGCAGTGGAGGCGGCCCTTCAGTTTCATCAACTCCTTCCGCTTTCTCCTGGCCTCTGCTCCTGCAACTGTAATACTCTCTTTCTTTTTCAAAGTACGCTCTTTTTTCGTTTCTGGTGTAGTATGAAAATCGGGCTTCAGTTGAGAATGTGGAGTAATGCAATCGTCTCGCTTTAAGGAAAACCCACCTCTCGAGCAGCACGATAATGGACTTCTCTTATCTTCTGGCATAACCACAGAACAGTTGTGTAGGCAACGTATAACTGAACACGGACTATGAACATGTTTAGAATCAACAAAACTGCCTTCGTCTTTATCTTTCAAAAGGAAAGAAGGAAGTTGGTGGTTCCCGTTCTTGATGTTAGATACCGGAAGCAACACTGGACAGGGTAATATACACCAGGGCATATTTTGTCCATTGATATTCGGGGCATTCTCTTGCTCAGAAAACATGTTGGGATTATAAAATTGTTGGCTTGGTTGACATACTACGTTCAACTCTGAAGGCGGCACGCATGCAGGGAATACAAAAGAATTTGCTGATAAAGTGTTGTAATATTGTGACCAGTTTCCTAGATTGTGTGTTTCAGTACAGGATGATTCAGCTTGTTCCTTACTTTCTCCAAGTCTGAAGCCTAATGTTTGAGACAACTGCATAACATTATGGAATGTCAAATATGTGATAGTTTATGTCAAACCATATAACGGATTGTAATGAAGTATGATAATGATGAACAAATTTACCTGCCCCTTGAGATTTTTGTTTGTCACATGAAGAGACTGAAACTCCTTGATTGCCAACTCCTTGCTCTTTTGGACGCACAATAAGATTGTCATTTAAAGCCAGAAATGGAGAGATTGTCAGTTTCGGATCAGGCGGATAAATAGATATGTTATAATGCACAAGAAAACCATTGTTTGTAGCAATGTCACAGAGCTGAAAAGCATACTTACTCTTTTTAAACTCTCATTTTCAGAAGCCAACTCTGCAGCTTTTCTTGTTAGTTCTTCATAAAAAGCCTTGAAAAAGTGAATACTTAAAGAGTTAGACATCAGAACCACAATGGCATAAAGTCAAAATACAAACAGG
Source organism: Beta corolliflora (assembly GCA_947648045.1). Taxonomy (NCBI): domain Eukaryota; kingdom Viridiplantae; phylum Streptophyta; class Magnoliopsida; order Caryophyllales; family Amaranthaceae; genus Beta; species Beta corolliflora. The sequence continues at coordinate 1,005,245 of CANSZD010001394.1, forward strand.
CCGAGGCTCTGCATACAAGAACTCCATGTGAGCAACAAGGGCGGAGCTGATCCTTTCGTCTCACAAATACTATTAAGTTGACATCTCTTCTAGGTGCACAGAGATTGAGGGAGAAGAGGTAGTGAAAAAAAGTAATGTACTAGAAGATAAAATTAGCATAAGTATTGAATAAGTGTAGACTTAACTATGAAACATCCCATAATCGAAGATATCCACTTAATAGTGAGAAGAACGGATTAATCTTATGACATTCCAAAATCAAAGATGTTAGCTTTACAGTGGAATGAAAGTAGTATATGATAAACAAAACTCACATTATTTGTCTCACATTATGTCTACTATCTATATGCTACTTTGTCTTATTGGTTGAATATAATTAAAGATTACTGGGGCATAGTAATAATATCAACCAATACAATAAAGTGGCAAACAAGTAGCGGTAGGCAATTGGGGACTGAAAATTTAGATGTGGATAGAAACATGCTTTAACATGCATTTATCATTATGTTTACTTGTTATAAAGATTATTATGCAATGATAGGATATTCAGTATATATAGAAACGAATGCGTAAAGATTTTCCAAGGCAACTATGGTAGTAGGAAAAACTTGCAAGTGAATATTTGCCTTGGCAATAGTAAATAGTGCCTCGTCAATATCTCTAATTCTCTACCCAAAAAGAAAAATACCTGTCTCCTACGTATTGTTTGTCTAGCTGATTCCCTATTGGCTAATATTCTACGTACTCTTCGCGCTTCCTTCTCCGCCTAAGTCACAAAGTGCATCATAAAAACAAAACCGAAGCTAGTAAAGGTTAATCAGGTCACATATAAAAAAGAGAGATGTAAAGTATATGTTCTCTATTTCTTTGTTTTGTTTTGTAGAGAACAGTTTTCTAAATAGTCTAACTCAATATATATCAGCGAAATACCTCACTTAGATTATGTCTTGACCTCCCACCATTATACGGTGGATTGCGAGCAGGACCAGCTTCAGCTGATTCGTGAACTTCCTCAACTTTCACATCATTATCCAGACAAAACTCCTCTTGACATACAGTAGCTTGATCCTACATTCATAATAAAAGAACGTTAAAGTACTCCTGCATTATATAAATCATAGGTTCGGCACATGATTAAAATACTACTTTCTTATAAATATATATAATAAAAAAATTAAAAAGGAGTATTGCAAAGAATTTCATAATCTCGATGATCCAACACCCTTGTTAATGGTTGTTATATGTTACGTAGATCTTATGAGCATAGCTACTTAGCTAGTACAATGACCTGTGCAGTGATTTCATTGTGTTTCATCTAAGAGTCAAAAACACGGAAATATCTTGGCAATTAAATTGTTCACGTGAGGCCCAATATAAAATAAAATAGAACAGATTGTCACGAATTCACATCTACTTCTTTTTTCGGAAGCAAACAAGAATTCACATCTATACAGTAACCAATTATTCATTTATATAATCTACAAAATGGAATAAAAAGCGCCCTTGACTTGTTAGGTCTACCCGAAGGTCACGATCAAGCGATTGTCGACCCAATAACAAAGTTGAACCGACTCAAATTTGACCTAACATCGAATATATCTCATCTGAACTATCTTATTGACAAAAGTCTAGTCCCAACTACGTCACCTCTTATTTCAAGATCAGTCTAACTATTGGTTAACATTAATAATCGCAGCTTAGGAGTCTTTTCTATCCAAAGCATTCTTGTACGAGTTATAACTAATTACACATGTAAACTAAAACCTTCTATTTTGAAAATTATTACTTTTCTCTATCCTTTCTTCCTCTTTAATTTGGCTTTAACAGCTCCTTTTTTTTTCTTGTTAACAAGTCATGAATCACGGGGTCAATTAAGAAAAAAGGACTAATCTAACTTTATCAATATTAGGAATTGTTCGAAGGAGCGTTTGAAAAAAAAAAGTTAACCAATTATATCTCTGTCAAAAAAAAAAAGTTGACCAATAATACCCGTCAAAAAAAATGACCAACAACAAGAACCGTTTGAAAGAGGGATCCTACTTAACATTGTTGATCATGTCAATTTTTCCTTCCGGACATACCAACAACGAAGTAAACGAATCCACATATGCTTAACGATCATAATAGTGTAGACACATATCTTACATATTCCTTCCGTCCTTCAATAATAAACTATGCGCTTTTTTTCCCTATCAAATAAAAGTATACTCTTTTTGTTTCTCAAAAGATCTAAAACACTTGGCCTTTCATGGATGTTACTCTCTTTCTTTATTCTATCATAAGAGATACATACTACATAGTACAGTGCCGTTTCTTTTATTTTCTATGAATTTTTTTTTCTTAATTTTTGTGCAGAAAACGATTTAAGCTCTTTTTTTTTGAAGGGGATTTAAGCTCTTTGAGAAAAGGAGGATAACATATCGAGTTACAATTAATATTAAATAATTGAATGAAAATGCCCAAAATTTTACCATCTTATAAATGATGCTGAGCAGTATCAATTAGCCATAATATAAGCGATGTAAAATCATAAAATGTTAGTAATATAGCTGGAAAATATATTTAAGATTATTCAAGTTAGTATAAGATTTACTCAATATAGTTATCTCAAAAAGATAATACTATCAAATATCCTATAGATACTACTACATTTGTTAAATAATATATTGTTCCTTATTGGTGTTCTCAATTTGACTTGCACATATGCGATGCACATCTTTGACTATTAGGACATGTTCTCCTCGGCATAAAATAACTGAACTGAATTGAACTGAACTGAATTAAATTATAACTAATTAATAGTAATGATAATAATTTAGGAACTGAACTGAACTGAACTGAAAATAAGTTGGGGAGAACAGGCCCTTAATATATGTAGTTACTAGTCTTATATGCACGCTATACGTGCGTTAATTTCAAAACTTGAATTTTAAGAATATATTATAGTTATGATTACACTTAAAATGTGAAAGATTAATATTTAGATGAATTTGAGAATATATATTAATTCGCTAATGTAAAAACTAACAAATGTTGTGAGTGATTTTTAATATTATTTTTTTGTGAATGAATTTTGAATAAAAAGAATAGACATAATGAGTTGGTTTGACTGAATAAGTATCAAAGGTAGCGAGTGTTTCAGACTTTTCAGGTGGACGTCATGTATACCACCTTCTCTTATAAAAAAAGGTCAAGATATTTTGTTCATTTAATTTGTTGATTGAAATATTTGATGCATATACCATTTTAAAGTTGTTTAGAATGGCAAGTTGAAATGAGAAAGGGTTTTTAAATTGTTTTTTTTTGTAATTTTTTTCATTCCATTAGATCATTAAGGGTAATTTAGTATTTTAAAGGGGGACACCATCTTCCTTCCCCCTTCCCTTATATAATAGAGATGTATTAGTAAAAGATTATAAAATTTGATATTATTAGAGTACTCATTGACACAAATCAAATCCGACCCCACATGACAATGATTTTCTTGTATACTATTGGAAAAAATTTAGAAGATTTTATGTAATTCTAAATAGTGTCAAGATTCCAAGTAGAAACATCAATAGATAATGGAGACGGTACTAACTTCAAGATATTATTATTCCAACATTATATATGAATATATCACACTAATATATTCTCCTATATACCCCACCCTATCATTTAGTGATAGGAAACAAGTATTCTATTATATTATCTAATTGTAAAAGTTTGTATAGGATCAAATTTTCATCGGATATTTTAGGGTGACATTCCCCTTATCCTTACCCACTCTTGCACCTTTTTTTTTTTTAAAGATAGATAAGATGAAGGGCCTCTCGAACTAACACCTCTCGCATGTATAACCAGTCAAGTTTGTAGATCAGAGTCCTTCGAGAAAAGGGGATGGTACGTAAGGGAAATTCCACCCCTCAAAGTGCCCCTAATGGAGTTTGATTAATGATCTTAAAGTCATAAGGTCAAACTTTTACCAGTAGGCTAAGCCTTGCTTAATCCACACTCACCTTAATTAGTCAGAAAGGAATTGACCCCATATGGATTCCAATTTAATACGGCACATTCTCCTTATCATGCTTAAAATAATAGGAAAAAGTAAGTGATAGAGGGAAACCCTTTACCATGGGTTTCGTTTTAGAGTAGGGGTGACTTATATATGACTATTAAATTTTGCAATCAGCAAATATCGTGAGTATATATATTATATACCAATTCTTTAACAAACGAGAAAGAGTGCCATTTTTTTTTTTTTGAAGCGAGAAAGAGTGCCACTTTTTTTTTTTTTTTTTTTTTTGAGGGGAAAGAAAGAGTGCCACTTAAAGTGGGAGTAACGAGTAGCAACAAATTCGCCCACCAATCAATTAAAACAATTGTTGTTTTTTATTAGTTTAGTCAGTAAAGTGATAATAAGGCGATATTAGACAAGGGATGTCCAGTTAATATCATTGATTAACCAACCAAAATATATCTCAAATCTGCTAAAAGTTTTGTATATTCAACCTATGACTATATAGTATGTGTATACATATTCACTCTTGAAAGATAGTGAGGGATAGCCTAGTGGTTAGAGTTTCCCTCCTGGTTCTAAGAAATCTGGGTATCGCTTCTCACCCTAGGCAAGTTGGAGGAATCTCCTTTATTCCCCCAACTTATTAAGTCCTTACCTTATTATATATATATATATATATATATATATATATATATATATATATATATATATATATATATATATATATATATATATATATATATATATTCCCTCTTAAAAATATAGCTTGGATACTATTAAATCACCTAGCTAATGCATATTATTTTCATTTTCATTACAAAAATGAGACTAAATTTGCCAATATTGTTTATTATTCAGACATCAACTTGGAAATTCCATACTATACCTAGAATGAAATGTCATAGAGATCATTTACTATAACTCGGCATGTGTGTACCAAAAGCATAGTATATCACTAGCTCGTTTTTTCATGCATCATACTTCCTCTATTCTAAATAAATAAAACGTCTCTTTCAAAAATCTCTCATATAAAATAAAGGAGTGTTTCATTTATTTCATAACGGAGAAAGTACATATGTTCAGGACATGAAGAGATGTGAGAGGGTACATGCATGCAGTGATGCAGACCGGATGTAAATGGTAAATGTCGTACCATAACCATCTACATCACCATTAACCATCCTTTCTAACTATCTCTAGAATAAAACAATCAAAGGCAAAAACATAGTACAAAGCAAAAAAAAAAAGGAGAGAAGTACGTACCAGATTGAGATCAAAAGGCAAAGGAGAATGAGAAGAAGAATGAAGTTGTTGTTGTGACGATGAAGAAAACTCCTTGACACGCTTATTACTACTATTACTACTACTCCACCGCTTCCCTTTACTCCCCCACCCATTATTACCACCAAAACCTTGTCCTTCCACACACTCGCCGCGGCCACCGCCGCGACCGACACTATATTCTTTAACCACCTCCACCTCCTCCTCCGCCGCGGCCGCCGCCACAACATCATTATTGTTCCCTAAGCTAGCCAAAACTCTGGCTATCTCAAACTCCCGGCCACCACCAGTGGATGCCTCAGAAGAGGCATCACTAGACTCACCGCTTAAACTTATCATCTTATTAATTATACCTCCTTACTTACTACAAAAAAAATTAAAAGTAGGTCTACTAATAAAAAAAACCCTTAAATAACGTTACTTGTGTAATATAATGAAACTAAATTGAGAGGTACATACGTCCATGTATATCTATAAATCTATATAGTTATAAATTATAATATATGGTAGAAAAAACAATGGACAATATTTCTAGTATGTAGTATGTAGTATGTATTGGTGTATAAATGTTATTAGTTACTGACAATAAGCTAAGAGAAGTAAGGATTGCACCAAAAATTTATTTCCATTTTATAGGAGGGTGACAATATGTATATAATTTTATTGTGAGGTTGAGATATTTTTTGGTCAGGATGTGAGGGCGGCAGAATAAGGGTAGTTTGGGAATTTCACAAGTAGCGTGGGGGTTGTCCGAGGCGGGTGGGAAAGCCAGGTGTATAACTCCATTTCAAAGTGGACACATGTGAAGTGTAGGCAGCTTTAGGGTATCTCTGATTGCCACGTGTCCTTTGTTCCACGTTGGACACTTACTCTTACGTTGTTCTCTCATGGTTGGTAGTTGGTACCACCTCTTTTAGATCTTGGGGGAACAAATCTATTATTTTTTGTACAAGTATTTTGAAGTAATTTCTTTATGGAAAGGAAAAAAAAAAAACCACGGGCTTGGATATGGAAACTCCTAGTTTATGTCCCTGATGAAGAAAGTGATAACTGGTACATATCCTAAGAGCATAGCCAAGTACCCACCACCCTGTATTTTTGGATCATGCAAAAAATATCATAGAGTGTGATTGGAGAAAAATACTCGGTTGTTAAACGCCATTTTAAATTTTTTTACTAACGTCCTAAATACGTATTTTATACTGTATCTATATATGATCTTATTTCTACTCTTTTCCTCACTTCCTCTTCCTCTTCCCCTTCTTTCACCACCACTATGAATTGCACCACTGGAGATACCACCACCATCAATTTCCCGACGAGCTTGACATTATCGCCGACAATCCAAAAATTGAATTTTTTTATAAAAAAAATATGGTGAGGCGTCCACCATCGACGCCCCACCACAGGTGCAAGCGCCTATCATGGACACATGTGCCTGTGGTAGGGCGTCCATGGTGGACGCCTCACCATATTTTTGTTTAAAAAAAATGGACGCCTCACCATATTTTTGTTTAAAAAAAATTCAAGAGAATAAACCCTAGGAGAGAGATTACAAAAACTCCCCAAAGTATGGCGATGGTGGTGGTGGGCGTGATGGTGGTGGTGGTACGGCGGCGGCGACGCCAGTGGTGGCCGTGTGGCGGTGGCGGTGGTGGTGTGGCAGCGCCAGTGGTGGTGTGGAAGAAGAAGGGAAAGGGGAAGGGGAAGTGAGGGAAGGGAGAAAAAGAGAAAAGAAATGGAGGTATACATATAGAGTATAAAAATACTGTATTTAGGGCGTTAGTAAAAAATGTGAGGGCGTCAAATAGCAAAACCCAAAAAATATGAACTTGCAGTTATAATTTTTCGGTAATATATTTTGGTTTATTCCATGACAAGGTGAAAAATAGATCATGAGATGAACTAAAGTTGTGGAGCAAGTCAATAGGTAGGGCTCACATGCACAATGTATAATTCGAAATTTGCCATTGAATTATCTTACAAATTACAAAGTAAAAAAAAATTATCAAAGGTCATTAATTTTTTAGAGCTATAAATAGATATTCCTTTTGCTATATTTTGACACACTTTTAAAATTATTTATTCTCTCTTTAAATTTTGTGTAACTTGAGTTTTTATTTTGGATGATGTTTTTTTTTTCTAGTTATGACTTATAAGTGGGGTGCATTTGTGAAAATGGGTCCTGAGGCGAAATCAACTTTTGTAAGATGAACGACATTTTCTCAGGTCATTAGTGGACATACTCTAAATATCCAATTGTATATTCAATATTTACGATTGTATATATATTAATCTAGCTATTACTGTAATCAGGCAACTATGATAGTATATTGAAGTTCTCAAAGGAAATACTACGGACTGTACGTCTAATAGTAGTACTTTAGATTACCAAGCTTGGCTTGGCTCACTTAGTGGGGTTTCAACCTCATGACCTCAAGGTAAGGGGTTCATATCTCATCAAGTGAGGGGCACTTGAAGGAGGATTCCCCTTACTATTCCCCTCACCTTCCAAGTTAAAGTGGTATAACTGGCATTAGACGGAAGAAGATGCAGGTGGGGGTTTTGAGATGGTAACGATGGAAGGGACAATTCTTAGATGTAGTTGGGTAAAGGCATACAGGTGTATGGAATGGTGGTGGAAGGCAGCGCAATTTTGAGGTATGTAGTGTTTTGTAGTTACAATAGGAGGCAGGTGAAAGTAGTAAGATGGTGGCTGAGGGTCGAGTTATTGGTGACTGGCCAGTGTACGTGAGTGAGTTTGTGCTAGGGAGGAAGGGCTAAATTGAGGTTGGAGAGGAGGAGGTCGTTAGAGGGGAAGCAAAGAGGTGAGACTGGGGAAAGGAAGGGGGTGTTTGTGGGATGAAAATCCCCCTCCATGTATAGGGAGTATTTCGTAGGGTGAGGATTGACCTATGAGGTAAATGTAGTTGGGATAAAATCTTTCTTATACACTACCTTTGTTTCTCAACACATGCAACATACTATTTCTCGGATGTTTGACATTCTAGGATATTTAATTATACTTGCAACATTTCATTAACGTTAAGTATCTATACAAATATATTAGAAGGCGTTCTGAATCAAGTCTACACACCACGTGGCACTATCCCTTTAGTTGTTTCGTCCTATGTCATCAACATACATTAAAAAATTAGAAACATGTTTTGTACAAGATTCGACCACGTGACCTCAAGTTAATATAGTAATAAAGTTCCTGTCAATAAATATATATATATATATATATATATATATATATATATATATATATATATATATATATATATATATATATATATATATATATATATATATATAGTAATAAAGTTCTAACCAATGAACTATGCAACATTAGATGCTCTCTTTTGACATGAAAATATTAATAATCCGGGGCATCGCCGGGCCTAATAACTAGCTTATATATATTATTTTTTTTTTTGAGGGGAACTAGTTTATATATGAAAACACATGTGCACCCTCGTTTATCCCAAGCACCTAACCCTTTATTCTTATCACCCGAAGAGTGCAAGTCTTATATATCGTTCCTTTCAAATCAGATTTGAGATTAAAATAGATTCATGGAAAGCTTAACGGAAGCACAATTCAATAGAGTACCAAAATTATCTCTTACCGAAGCCATACAAAGTATTGTTGGACAAAGTTAATCCAGAACATAATATTTTGAACCTGCAACAGTAATCCCAAGTTATGCCTAGCTGTCTGTGCAAATAAGTTTTCCATTGGGGAGATTTCCCATTTCTTCCTGCTGTTTTAGGTGGGGTGGTAAGGATAATGACAGCGCAGGAGGAGGAGCAAAAGCAGCGTCACGCTTGAGCGGTGATGGTGGAACAACGTGTCTGGGAGAGAGTGCAGTAAACTCCAATGCTTGAAACCTGAGTTCTAAGGGGTAGTCAGCAACACATCCAATTCTAGGGCCAGCCCCAGTGGACCAACTCCTTGAGAGCTGATGTCCCAATTCATATGAATCTGCCATTTTTGAATTGATTCTTTGAAGAATTGCTTCTTTGGGCACCACTGTTCTTGGGCTTTGAAGACCACCAGACAAAGTCCTTCTGTATTCATTTCGGGATTCAGCCTGCTCAGAGAGAGAAGGTTCTTGTATCGCACCTTCTTTGGCTTTGAGGGAATTATCAGTACAGTCTAGTGTTTCAGGATCCGATACTTCAGTTTTCGTTGCACTACTTGATTGATTGTCCTCGTATGTAGAGTAGTCCTCATTCGATCGCTGGATCTGGAAGGAGAGTGACAAAAGTATATGATGTCAGCCATTTAAGTTTATCAAATTCAGGAGTCACGCGTCATTTTGATCAGAATCAGAAGTTGCATCTAAGTTTGGCCAGCTAGTTCAAGCCAGGATATAAACTAGTTATATGCATCCAACAATATTGAGTAGAGGAAAAGAACCACATAGTACCTCAACTTCATCAAGGTCTAAACCATTCTCCATTAGAAATGAAAGAAAGGTGTCAAGGCGGTCATCAGTTGGACGATAATGTCCACTATATGCAGAGATGGACTGCAAAATATAATTGATTGAATATGAGATGCCAGAAAAGGACACAAGCAAACTATTACAAAGTAAATATAGCACTGCCAGTAGTATACTTCAGCTGCCAATTCATACTTAATAAGCATACAAGAAAGCATTAACGAATTATATGAATGAGATTAGATCTTCTACAACAAACTTATATTGATTCAGTAAGATTAAACATCATCAATTAAGCTTCTCCGCTGCATTGAATAGGGGCAATCACATGTTTGGCTCCACAAATTGGTGTGTCCTTTCCTAAACACAAGACAAACTTCAAGTGACTTGTGAAGCACACTGGAATGTATCTACACAAATTGAGATACCCATCTCAATGCATCATGTGGCTACAACCATAGTAACATGACCTTAGCTGAATTCCAGCCTCATGATTGAAAAATCAATGTCCGGGGCATACACATGCATAAAAAATTTCCAGAGCATATCAGAATACCCAAGGATCAAACTTTTTGGCTATGGCAAGAACTTGGATTCCCGTATATGCCATCGAAACCACATAAATGCATAAAATATCAGATAGGCTGCCAGAAGATTGATGCAATAGTAAAGCATGATATTTTGGTTGAATGTAACACGTATGAACAGAAACTCATATCTTTGAAACTAGAAAAGAAGCGAATTAGACAACACATACTCTTACTTATGGTATAATGTCTCAAGCTTTTGCTAAATCAAAATCCTTAAGACTTTAAATGTCCATTGATGCATAACGGGACTTAGTATTTCGCTTACATGGTTTTTCTATTCTACTTAGAATAGATTTTACAAATTTTTTTAGCCAATTAGGCTCCTTTTGTAATAGTTAGATTAAGTTAAAGTTAGATTAGAAGCTAGATTAGGTGCTTTCCAGAAACTGTTTTGCACGGTTTTGATTTTGCAAACTGGGCAACGACTTAAAGTCTGAATTTTTGCCTCCTTTTTGTTCCAGTGGGACAGCTAACTCATTTAGGTAAGTGAGGAGCTAGCTTAAGCAAGGAGGAAAGCCATAAAGCAAACCCACCAAAGGAGGAAACCTCCCTATTGGTTCACCGCCATTCCAGCGAGATTCTGGCATCTTTTTGGGTGCTTCTGGGCAGCCATCTTTTGTGGTCTAATTGCAGCGTGTGAGCATCCGTTGGAAAGCTCTCAAAGTGTATAAAGACGTCCAATTGGTTTTGTAGCCAAAAGATAAACCGATAAGGAGTTATAGCCAAAATGGTGGAGGTGTGCTGATCAGCAACTTGATAATAAGAGTTAGGGGCTGAACTTTGTACTATAAATAGCCAACAGGTATTAGGTTGTAAGTATGTGTTTGCTGAATGAAATAAGAGCTTGTTAGCTTGTAAGGTTGATTACTGATATCGTCTATGGCCCTGTTCCTTTTTGACAGTAATGTCATCAGCTTTATAACACATTTTATGGTTATGCATTTGGTTAGAGTCATTCAAGCTTTAAAGGATAGAATGAATCTGGTTCTCAGGAAGGATTTGCAAGGGAGACTTGCTATAGGATGTAGACCACTAGTCTACTAGGCTACATTTCCCTTCTCTCTCTCCCCAGTTTTACCGTTATCATAGAAATTTACACTACCAAACACTTTTTTTACCCTAGGCCTTAACTCTTTACATGAAAATAGTGTGCATGAATTTCAGTATGTATCAGGGCTACCCCTAGTAGCACTACTGCACAATGATTGCAAATTTTCAGTGATATCGTAAATTTCAAGTGTCTTGTAATCTCTCAATTGTTAGCTAGTGAGGAAAACTAGCCAACCTATTTGACTACTAATAAAGCAAATTAGACCACACATACTCTTAATGTGTGGTTTGAGCATACTTCTAAAAATAAGTAAATTGAAAATTACACAGTTAAATAATGTAAAAAGGTTAAGCCTATGTAGGAGCAGATAGAGGCATCAAGGTTAAGACCAAAAAATTTCAGCGAGCTGTTCTTGCGTGAGCCATAGCCATCACAAGAAACTTGAGAAAGTTAAACAAACCTTCAGAATACCATGTTCTACAATAAGTCGTCCAGCAGCTAAGGTAGCTCCTCCAGCTAAGAAGCTAGAATGATGAAATCTTCCTTTCTTTTTCTGCAATAACCTTGGAAGGTATCAGTTTTCAGTGATGGCACACCGCAAAACAAATAGTATTGAACTTTCCACGAAATCTTACCTCACCAACATACAATTTCTTGCAGGTGCTCATAACAAATATCCACTTGGTCACTTCTGAAGCTTTCCTTGTATCAAGCAAATCCCCAGAGAGCTTGTGAATAATCTTCCCCTCGGAAAAGATGTACTCATAATAGTCTCTCTCTTGCTGCAAAGAACAAAGGCAAAAACATTGACATAAAAAAATTGACAATATAAGAGGAAATTATGATATTCTCCACAAGTAGCTTAATCTGCAAAAGTTCATACAGGTCCGAGATAATTGATGCATTGCACACGTAGCTTTGATCTTGGGCATGCTTTGAGATCTATATCTTTGCCATCTCCAACATCCAGCCTACAAAAACACAACAACCAACACGATTTACGTCACCCTGTCCAAGCACATTACACTTAACAAAAATCAACACGAATCTCAAATCCCCAGAAATCAACATTCAGGTATTATTTAAGGCATAAAAATTTGCCAAAACTTTTGTCCAATCCTGATCTGTCTGTAGAAACTAGAAATTCAGGACACTTGCGATCAACAAAACCTATGATTTGGGATTAATGGTGAAGCCAAATGATGGATAATGTAAGATTTATGGGATGGTTTCTCAAGAGTAAAAAAAGAAATAACATATGATCACAGTGTAAAGCAAGACAAGCAACTGATGGCTGTTGTTGTCACCATCCAAAATACATAAACGACTGTGCAATGCAGTTCCTCAATCCAATGGTTTCCCTGTTCCGACAGAATAAACTTCTCCGAACCACAACTAACTTCTAGACAGACAGATGATTTACAACACCATATAGTAAGTCTTTTGGGACAACCCAATCCTAAGCTTTCTCAAAGGGAAAAAGTTCCCATACACCAGCACATCAGCCCCTCAGTGGACCATGTGGGACACAATTTCCATATAGACCGACAGATCGTATCTTCCAATTGTTTGCTAACATGCTATGGAAAAGCAGTGCACACATTGAACAATCATTGATTAACTTTAACTTCATAGATTAAAGCATTCCAAAAGAACACAATCTCAAATCTTTTGTCCAAAAAGGTGCTCACCAAACAAGTACATCCCATTCAACAAAAGAAAAAGAAACTCAAGAATCAGAATACACTCCAAACCCAGATGATGCTTACTTACCAGTAGAAAAATGGTTGACCGGAACTCGCTTTACACCATTCATCATAATAAAGATTCAAGTTATGACCATAACGATGTCTCGGATCAATCTACAACAAAATACCATAATTCTATGGAAATCAACCCAGAGATATAAAGCATTCAAATCCAATAAACATAAAGGGAAAGAAAACAACAACAAAAAAGTACTAAAAAGTGAAGTAAAAGAGATTTTTACAGCCTCAATCCAATGCTGAAAAGCCAACTTCTGCGCTTTAGCGTCCTGAGATAGACCTTTACCCACCTGTATCATACAATCCCAAATCAAAACAAAAACACTAACGGTCCGTTCTTTCCAACTTATTTTCGCTTATCTGAACTTATCTTCGACTTTTTATATCTAGCTTCTACAACTATATACTATAAACTTCATCTCCACTAAAATTCGTACACAAAAAAATGCCGGTTGATCTCCGAGATGTACAAATTTTGTAAATCAATCCTTGATAAAAATGCTACTAATATACAGTCGTAGAAGCTAAATATATACCAAAGATTTAATAATATTTTGTTCCGTTTATCTTGGAGAACATACAAATTATACAAATAGTACTATCTTCTCAAAAAACAAAAACAAAAACAAAAAAAAACAAAAAGAACCTTGGAAGCAATTAAGCTGACTCTACTCCAACGAGACGCCGCCGTTTCAGGACAATTGAAGAAGGATATTGTACTATGGCTTAACCTAGCATAGTCAATTGCTTGCCACCTACCACCATTTTACAGTCAACAAAACCATCATTTACAGTACACAAAAACCACCATTACAATCACAAAACCACCATTAATTCACACAAAAAAAAAAAAAAACCACACACACAATGATGAGAGAAAATAAAAATACCAGAGTTCTTCGGCGATGACGGCGGTATCAGCTAACCTACGCCGGGTGCGATAACTCCGGTACACTTTCTGAACCTTCAACGCCGCAACAGCACTTGGACTCACCGGTGACTCGTCGCTGACTGAGTCAACGCGGCTTAGACTCGGAAGTGACTCGGTCTCCGGCGGAGTTTGTCGGTTGCATTGACGGAGCTCAGAGAAGGAAAATGGCGCTGCATTCGAGGAAGTTAACGTGTCAACCTCCATTTTTTTCTGGAGGAGAGAGAAAGTGAGAGAGAGAGAGTGGGGGAGAGATGATCAGGATGTATGGAGGGGAGAAGAGGAGAGAGAATTTATGAAGGATGTTTTTGCCGGGAAGGCTTAGCTGGATATTTCTTTTTCTTTTATCATCTTGTTTGTGCTCGGGTGTATAATAAATTTATTATAAGATTGCTTATTTTAAAATGATCACTGTTTTTTTTTAGCAAAAAGAGGGGTCATTACTCATTTAACACCACTAGGCTATTATCTGTTGCTAACATAAATATATTGCGCATATCTGTTTCATTCTCGATATTGTGGAGTACATACTCCATATTAATATGTTAATAAGCAGTTAATAAGACGGGTAGGTAGAGCCCGTACAGGCATATAGTGGTTAGTTTAGTTGTAGTGGCGCGTGAAATATTATTTTTTTATATAAAGTTGAACAAATTAACAATTTGACTCTTCTGTTGATGTAAGCTAGAAAAGATGGAACATTTGACTTGGCTTTTTGTTGTTCTTTCATTTTTATTTTTTATAATTTAAATTTTTCCTTAAAGTTAATCTAACTTGTTGACTTGGCTGACTCGGAATGAATGGGTGTGATTTGCGTGACTTGGAATTGACGAGTAGGTAGATATTACTCATATTAGGGAGTACAAGATTTAAAGTTAAGGTGTCATCCACCTAATACCATAATTTAAACTAATTACATTGTACTTAACATTTTGTCTTTGTTGTATAGTTTTATTATTGATGATTATCTACAATGACGTTGTAGTTCATAAAAATGTTAAGCATGCAAACATGTAGTGCATATGAAGTTTTACACTTTTTTTCCCTTTTTTATTAGTCGTAATACTTTGATTCTTGTATTATTTATATAATTTATGCCGGATTTTAGGACTAATATATAATCAAATTTAGGGTTTTGACGAATGTAAAAAGTATTATTTTTAGTCATCGGTTTTTCATCTTCTTTGATTTTACTAGAGCTGAGGTTCTACTTCTTAATAATAGATAGTTGAGTAAACAAACTTATATGGACTTGATCTATATTAATTTTGGTATTGACATGATGCTAGTACATATATTTATGAAAAGAAGGGTCACTATATTACAAAACAATAGATATAAAAGAGGAGTACTAGCTATAAATTGTAAAGGATAACTTTTTTTTTTTATAAGGTAAGGAAAAAAGATAGTTTAGGAGACCCTCCTCACGAGGGGAACTCCTAAGGCATCGTTTACAAGGATATCATGAAGGGAGGAATTGTTACAAGGAGTAATATGAAAAACTGAATCCACTAAGTGGCCGACATTTGCAATCCCGGTCGAGCTTTGAGTTTGCTTCACGGTAGAAGTGACGTGCTTCCCAATAAGTGAACTGCTGAAGAAGAAATCTGGTATCCTTTATGATATGATCAATCTGCCACGGGGTAGACCAAATATCTTTGAGTGAATTGATGACTAAGAGGTTGTCACCTTCAATGATTAGATCTTGAATGCCGCACTGTTGAGCAATGAGAACACCACGATGTAGTGTCGAAGCTTCGGCTATAAGGACCGACGTGTTGCCAAAGTTATAGGAACAGGCTTGTTGAGTGTCGCCTGCATGGTTACGGATAATGATGCCTCCTCGCTTCGAAGAGTTGGTGACGGAGCCATCAAAATTGAGTTTGAATGAATGAGGTGGAGGTGGCTCCCAGGCCACGAGGATGTGAGATGGGGGGAATGGGGAGGGGATGGTGCTCCTCTGTGAGGAGAAGCCGAGCGCAAGCCTAATGTCAAGGCTAGTTCGAGTAACCCATTCGTTGTGGGAGAAAGTAGCCTTGTGAAACACACGAATAGGGTTCCAGGACGAGTTGTGGAAGATGATCTCATTTCTTTCCTTCCATAAATGCCAAAGGAGAAAGACAAAACGTGAGATGGTAAGCTTGTGCGTTTTGAGAAGGGTAAGTTGCTCTAGTAGGGAAGTTTGAAACGTTGGGAAGGCAAGCCATTTTCGGACTTGTGGAAGCTGCCAAAGGGAGCTGGAGATGGGACAACGAGAGGAATAAGTGGTCCAAAGATTCAAGCTGGCATGGTTACATAAGGGGCAGTGATCAAGGGGGATGATTTGACGAGCATGCAGGATTTGACGAATGGGTAGACTATGGTGACATATTTGCCACAGAAAAATAAGAAGCTTTGACGGAAGATCAAGTCGCCATATCCATTTAAAAGGCCATGGGGCGGAGTTTGGTAGATTATGGGCCAGCCAGGTGGCTGTTTTAATAGAGAAAAGACCATTTGAGGTGGGACCCCAAACGGGGGTATCAACCATAGGGTGAGAAGGTAGCGGAATACCTTTGACAATATTCACTAGATCCGGGGGTAAGAAAAGATGAAGTCTATTGATGTCCCAAGAGGCGTTAGGGAGAATAAAGTCGGACACTCGAAGAGAGACATCTAGTCTTATTTGGGGGAAGAGCTAAGATTTGTGCTAGAGGTTCGTTAGTAGCCCATTGGTCTACCCAAAAAAGAATATTAGTGCCATTACCAACTTTCCATCGGATGCCTTTTCGTAGTATTTCTCGTTGGGCTAAAATTTTACGCCAAATGGTGGAATCTTTAGATTTCGGGGTCGTATTAAAGAAGCTGGTTGTGGTAAGGTACTTGGCCTTGACAAGTTTAACCCAGAAGTTATCGGGTTCCGATAAAATTTTCCAACCCAACTTGGCTAAAAAAGGTCGGTTGAGGGGGTAGGCTTTACGCAGCCCTAGACCACCCTGAGATTTTGGCTTACATATTGTGTCCCATGCAATTAGCGGGGTACCTTTTTTGTCGTTTTTGTGATCCCATAAGAATTTGCGGTGCATAGTGTCAAGGGATTGGCATATATCTTTGGGCAATAAAAGTGATGAACAAGTGTAAGCCGGAAGGGCTTCTAAATTAGTTTGGATTAGGGTATGGTGGCCCGCTTTTGAAAGGAACCAGTTTCCCAATGTTGAATGCGCGCACTAGATTTGTGAAGAATGTGCAGGAAATCAGCTTTAGTGGGGTAATAGGAGCTAAAGAAAGCCCCTAAATAGCGACCGAGACATGATTTTAAGGTCATATTAAAAGAGCTAGCCAGCATAGCCTTCCGTTGGTGAGGAATTGCTTTAGAGAAAATAATGGTCGATTTATGAAAATTGATGAGTTGGCCAGAATCCTGGCAGTAGGAATCAAGGATGCGTTTTAGATTGTTGCAAGCAGAGGGTGTTGCTTTACAGAACACAAGACTGTCATCTGCAAACATAAGACAAGGGATATGGGTAGAATGTGGACAAAGCTTAAAACCTAAGCCAGCTTTGGGTTTATTGCTCTCAATGGTGAGCTTTTGGATAAGGACATCCATGCATAGAATAAAGAGATATGGGGATAGGGGGTCCCCTTGACGTAGTCCACGTGAAGGATGGAACCAACTGGTCGGAGAGCCATTGACTTTAAGGGAATAAGAGACTTTGGTAACACATTCTTTAATCCAGTCTATCCATTGGGAGGGGAACCCCAGTTGACGAAGGGTGGCCCATAAGAAGTCCCATTCTATTCGGTCATAAGCTTTTTCCATGTCTAGTTTGAGTGCACACCATCCTGTTTTATTTTTGGATTTATGGAACGTATTGAGGATTTCTTGAACAATGAGAATATTATCATGAATTGAGCGATCTGCAGTAAAAGCGTTCTGTAAGGGACTAATATGCGTTTGAAGAATGGGACTTAGACGGCCCACAAGTAATTTTGAGATGGCCTTGTATATTGAATTAACAAGACTAATAGGTCGCAAATGATTTGGAGATTCAATCAATTCTTGTTTGGGAATAAGGGTGATAAGAGTATGGTTGAGTGAGCTAGGCAATTTTCCATGAGAGAAGAAACTCTTGATGACCAAGGAAATGTCATTCCCAATAATAGGCCAATATGATTGGTAAAATTTTGCACCGAAACCATCAGAATTTGGCGCTTTAAGGGGGTTCATTGAGAAAAAAGCGTCCTTAATTTCGGAATCAGAGACCGGGGCTAGTAAGGATATAGAGTCCTGTGAAGAAATAATGGGTTGGATGAAATCCAAACTAAAAAGAACGTGCGATCGTAACGAGGAAGAACGAAGCGTTGTTTAAAAGAGTTTAGTAAAAGATGGGAAACGTCCTCAGGGGAGTCCACCCATTGATTTAAATCATTTTTTAGGCGATAAATGGAAGTATGAGCTTGCTTTCGTTTCATTTTATTGTGAAAGAATCTAGTGTTACGGTCACCTTGGGAGAGCCATGTTTTGCGATAAGTGGACTTCCAGTTAGATTGTCCAAATAGAAGAAGTTTCTCTCGCTGACGAATCAGGCAGTTAATATGGCTTACTAGAATGGGATTAAAAGGTTGGTGAAAAAGGCGTTGTTCCAAATCGGTGATGCGTTGTTCATTTTGAACGAATTTATTTTGGGTATGGTCGTACTTGTCTTTGGACCACAATTTTAAGTGCGTTTTAATACGCAGTAGGCGCTGTTGTACACGAAAAAATCTAGAGCCCCTTATTTGGGCACCCCAAATAGAAGCAACTTGTTTGTGGGTCTCTGGATCGAGAGACCAACTATTTTGGAATTTGAACATCCGATGTATGCGTGAAGTAGCAGGGTTGAGATCAAGAATTAATGGTGCACGATCTGAGACCGTGAAATTGCCAATTAATAGTTTTGCATTAGGAAAATGCGACTGAATATTAGGATGCGCAATTGCTCGATCTAAACGTTCATAAATAGGAGAAGAGTGGATTGTGGTTTTCCATGAAAATGCCTTTTGTAGGCATGGGAAATCAATGGCATTGAGGGAGGATAGCAGCGTTGGGAACCTATTGGAAGGCGTGATATGAACTGGCCGTCCTCCAAATTTATCTGTGGAGTATAAGAGTTCATTGAAGTCCCCTATTGCAATCCAAGGGAGGGAGAGGTTGGAGTGATAATGAAACAAATACTCCCAAAAGGGGTTTTTCTCATGTTCTTGGGCAGGGGCATACAAGCCTGTGACGAAGAAAGATTGATTCATAGGCTTGTAGGTTACATTAGGTGAGCACAACGATTAGTCAGAGAATGCGAATTTAGGCAAATGAATGATTGATAGGATCGATAGTGAGCTTATTGTCGAAATGTAAAGCGCGAAGAATTTGAGAGCTATTACGTGCGGAAGTTAACGTTTCTGGTATAAACATTATATCCGGTTTAAATTTGTTCTTTAAGAAAATAAGTTCAGCAAGGGCTTCAGGTTTTTTTTCCCACCTTGGATATTCCAACTAAGGATTTTCATGATATAATAGAGTGAGAAACCATGAGGCTCTTTAGCCAGAAATAATAACCATAGCGGATGCTTTCCATCCGGTGCATAATATGAATCACAAGGATCCATAGATTAAACAACACAAAAGGCATACAAAAATAGAGTAGTAATAGTGTCGAAATAATACATAAATTGAAAAGATTCCCCGACAAGAGAATGGTACTCGAGTTTACAGGGAGAATGGTATCCTTGGCCTCGTATATCTGCTCCGGAAATCTGGGAGACATAGTATGAGGGTGAAAAAGCAGTGCAAAAAGCACTAAGTTGCCATACCGGATGGTTAGCATCCGATTCGTTGATGGTTGAAACAAATTTTTGTGTGACATAATCACGAAAGAATTCAGAGAAAGTGTCAAGCACTTGGTTCCATAGCGAATGAGAAACAATCGATTCCAGAGGTTGTTACTAACCCAGATAACAGTGTTAGTGTTGATACAAAAACAAAGTAGTTGCAAGAGAATAAAGTTACACAAGGGAGCATAGCGAGAAAAGTAGATAGTATACATCTCAATTGCAATTTGAGGTATATAAGCTTGCCAATCAAATGGAACCAAACAATTCCAAGCAATTGTACCCTGGTGGTGTTGCATCAAAGATTACTTACTTATAGTAAGATCAGCACCTGTAACTTTATAATGATGAAAACATTCCCTAGGATAGATGTACCATGCTAGAAACCAAGTCCAAAGAAAAACTAGAGCACATGAAACAATAGTGATGGTTAGAAACCCAATAAAACTATAGAGAAACACCCACTGAGAGGTGGATCCAATGACCGTGCTAAAAATGAAGCAAAGTAATCTTTTATAGCTAATAAGTCTTGTGAGAAAAAAGGTTACTATGTTATAAAGTATTTCCATTATAATAAATTAATGTAAGAAAGGGTGACTATATGGAAAAAGAACGGTCACTATACATAATGGCAAATTAGTTCATAACTTTATATTGTAAAAGTCACTATATGGAAGAAAAAAAAGAAGGATCACTATGTCATTTAATTGGGTGGCTTTGATCCACATTAATATTAGCGTACGTGGACCGGGTCCACGAAAGACTAGCATTATGGGTCCGTTTTTTTAACTTATTTTCTTTATAATTTGAATCTATGTGAACTTGTTAGACTTCATTAGTCTTTATTAAACCTTATCTAAACTTATCTTATAAACTAAATTGAACTTATCTGAACTTGTTAGAACTTATTTTTTCGAGTGTGTCCCCAAATTAATAGCCACATCCATGGAAAAAAGGACAGGAGAGGAATGATAAAGATAAATTGAGACTGGTTGCAGGTTGAGTAGTTTGAAACTCATGGAGATTGGGGTTTAGGATTTATGATTTTGGATAAACATGCCAATTTCAGGTCTAGAACAGGTGAACACCAAGAAACAAACAAAAGGGGAATGTAAAAAGACCTAATAGAATTGAGAATGTTCATATTGTTTTCTGGTTGTGGATATTATGTTTTCATATAGTTACTAGACCCATTTATTGCCAATTATCATTACTTTGAAACTGTATAGGTTATTAAAGACAATATTACTTTAAGGGAGGAAAAACGTGTTAATGAGGCTAGTTTCGGTCAGATAATGCTCCGGAAAGGCGGAAAGGTTAATGAGGCTTTAGTTTCACTCGTCACTACCTCCCTAGTAAACCATTGAGGCCATGAACTATATATAAACAACCTAGTAAGAAAACAATTATTTACAGCTATATATCTCTTTTAATTAACACACCCTGTTTTTTCTATTCATCCAAACATGTCCTCAAATCATGGCTTTTAATGGAGAAATCTACGAAATTATGTGATTGTTACCCGCAAAACCCTTGTACAAGGTATCAACCATGGCGAAACCATGCATGGATTTTCTATCAGAAACTTCATTCATGCAGAAACAATGCCATAACTCGAGCACGAAACTTGAAGAATCCTTGATCGTACAAGATGATTCAGGTTTATGGACAAGGGCGGAAAAACTACTTAGATAAAACATTTAATAAAAAAATAGGATGAAATTTAGTAAAAAAAATTATTTTATAATTAAAAAATATTATAAATATTGAAATCCAGGTCCATTCGGTCCGGACCAAAAAATGGAAACCGGAAATTTCGGGAGCGAAGATCAGACCATAATTTTTTTCGTCCGGTCCATTTCAGACCAAATTAACCCCCTTATCGAACATTACTCTAGCACTACAACCCCAGAAGATCATATGGTAGCCTACATGGCTAAGATAAGTGTTCATACAAGTATAATAGTTGGCTTTTAACCCCTCAGGCATAGTGACTAGCTTATCGGCCTTACAAGCTCTGTCACTCAACATTTCGTTGCCGGGAAAAAGGCACCGAAAGACCAGCGTTCATTTGATGTTTGTCATCTAGCGAGACAGCCAAAATCTCAGTGACTACATCTAATGGTTTAACGAAGAATCTCTCAAGGTCTCCGACTTGCACGATGCGGTGGCATTTACCGCCTTGATGTATGGCCTATCCCTTGGCAAATTCCGAGGGTCCTTAGCAGAGAACGAAATGACATCATTCATGGACGTCATTTCAAGTGCCCAAAAGTTAATTTAGCTGCAAACATTTATCGGCTGCAAAGACAAGATCAACCTCGGCATTAAACACAAGATCAACCTGCCTATGCCCCCAGCTTTTTGAACATCCAACAATCAAAGGAACCTGCACCTTTGGTGCAAATATCATAATAGGATCTATGAAGATCGATCATGCGTTGTGTTTAGGGGTGTGCAACGGTCCAGGAACGAACCAAATTCGGCTGGACCGGTGGACCGAAATCTGGGACTTTTTTGGACCTGGACCGAAATTTTTCCGATTCGGTCCGGTTTTGGACCTCTTGGACCATAATCTTTATTTTTTTAAAAAAAAATATTTTAATTTGATTTAAAGATATTTATAAATTAGATACATTAACATTATAATTTTAATAACAATAATCCTAAATATAATAAATAATAGTAGGTTTTTAACTTTCTAACCTTTAAAGTTTTTTTAACATATAATTTTTTTTTACTTAAGAAAACAGAAATTCCGGTCCACCGGTCCGGACCGGACCGGAAACCCATAATCGGGATTTTCTGTGGACTGAGGACCGGACCGGAATCTTCGGTCCGATCCGGTCCAAATTCCGGTCCGACCCTTGTCTTTGCACAGCCCTAGTTGTGTTGCTTTTTTATATTTTACTAGTTTTTATGCCCGGGCGATGCCTCGGGTCAGTTACAATAAACTAATATGTTATTATTTTTAAATTTTATAATTTATTTTGCTACTTTTCGTATTTTTTGTCCATTAAGAAATTGAAAAAATTCACGTCACAACGTGATAAGTAAAGAAAAATTGAAAGGTTTGAGTTTGAAAATAATACCTTAAAAGGAATTGTGGTAAGAGAATATGACATCAATATTCTCTTGTAAGTTACGTAATAAGAGTGTTAGGGATGTATATACTTGTTAAGTCTTTTTAGTTAAGTACACTTATTGCAAGACTTTATCATATTTTATTTGAAACATTAGACAACAAATTCATAGTGTATTGATGGTTAGGCTCTAACTTTTCATTTCAATGGTCACGTGTTCGATACCTTGCACTTACACATTTCTTTTTTTAAAGTGAGGGGTACACATAGACATAAAGCATTTGCATTAGAAAATTGAGGAGAGTGTCACGTGGCACATAGGCTTTCTTTCGCACGCCTTTTAATATATTTGTATAGATATTTAAATATTGTGTATTTGCGTTAATTACGATCTAGTAAATGGGGTAGGAAAAACTGTTATTAGATTACATGTTATTTACCAAGCTTAGCTTGGCTTGGCTCACTTGGTAGGAATTTCACCTCATGACCTCAAGGTCAGGGGTTCGAATCCCACCAAGTGAGGGACACTTGGAGGAGAATTCCCCTTACAACTCCCCATCCTTTCAAGTGCCTGGGCCTCTGGGTTGGGCCCTGTGCGAGGGCAGCCCAAAGGTTATTCATCTTACCAAATCAAAAAAAAAAAAGATTACATGTTATTTTATTATAAATTATATATAAATTATTTAATTTGGTTGACAGTCATATTGAATATATTTCAGTATCATGTGTACGTGAAGTCAAATATTATAACATTATTAGTTTCGACTAACCTACATAATCAAATTAGGTCTATAAACGTATTGTTTGTATTTTGTAAATTATATTTCTGTGATTGTAATAACTTGTTCGTGTGAATTGAGAAATTAAAAGCAGTAATTAGAGATTTAAAAATCACTAATGATTACATGGTAATTTGCAACTTGCGCTCTTGCATAGTTTAATGTTTTTAAACTCCCGCTTTCATAGGTAACAAGACTCCTGTTGGTCAGTCTGCACAAGAGAGTGAAATAGATGGATACGAATCCGCACATTATATTGATCGATGGCTATTCTTGACCACACTCCTCCAGACCAAGCCTTTTCTAAGGTGTTCCCACCAAACAGCTTCATTGAAGAGGAGCCATTGCAGTGGATGCGATATGTTTGTGCGAATGTAAGCACCGACTTCATCTATTTCTCGGTATGTTTATCACATTTATGTATTTATTTTCTTTTTGGTTTTAGAAAATTCAAGTGTATTTCACTACAGTTCTTAGATGATGTGCAGTTTCGGTCTCTGGGCAAGTGTTGCGACCTATGTCGACGTCCTTCTTCATTGTCTTGAGGACAGGGCAAAACGAGCAGAGGAACAACTTCAACAACCTCTGGAAGTTTTGAAGGACATTGAGGACAGGGCAGAGCAAGCAGAGGACCAACTTCAACACACTATGGAAGTTTTGAAGGACGTTAAGGACAGGGCAGAGCGAGCAGAGGAACAACAAACCTTTTATTATTTTTTATGAACTAAACCTATCTAAATATATTAGATCTTATTAGTCCTTATTAGATCTAATCTGAACTAATATGAACCTAATCTTTCTTATAAGGAATCCATATGGTGACAAAAAAATCAATCAATAAAGGTTATCTAAAACTCCCCTTAGACAACACGATTAAAAGTATTAAAGCATTCACGTGTATACTAATCATTCATACTTTATGTTAAAAATCATTACATCCAAATTCCTTATATGTATGTCTATTCTAAAATTTAGTTAGCTATTATTCTATTTTATTATGCCTAGCTACATCTTTTCATCCATTATTTTCTCTCTCACTTTTTAACTCTTCTTTACAATGCATATGAGAAAAATGTAGCAAAAATTTTGGAAACTAGTTTCTATAACATTTCTTGTAACTTCACCAAAAGTATAAGATAAATTAAACCATTTTAGTAATACTACTCGATAACCCCTTTTTTATATTCCCATGACTAGAAATTTATGTCTAAAGTCACAACAAAAATATAATTGAACAAAACACGCGAATAAATAATTATTATTGGCTTAATTGTTAATTACTATCATAGAGGTGATTTATAAATGTTGTTGTAAATTTATTCGGTATTTAATTTTTCATGAAATGATAAATCTTTTTTCATCATCAGACATTAAACTAACACTTTTGAAGGATTGATATGTAGAGGGCCGAAAAAACTTTTATTATTTTTTATGAACTAAACCTATCTAAATATATTAGATCTTATTAGTCCTTATTAGATCTAATCTGAACTAATATGAACCTAATCTTTCTTATAAGGACTGAAAATAAGGTTATCTAAACAGACCTTATATTAGCATTCATATACTAATCATTCATACTCTGTTAAAAATCATTACTCCAAATTCCTTTATGTATGTCTATCCTAAAATTTTAGCTTTATTCTATTTTATTATGCCTAGCTACATCTTTTCATCCATTATTTTCTCTCTACTTTTTAACTCTCTTTACAATGCATATGAGAAAAATGTAGCAAAAATTTTGGAAACTAGTTTCTATAACATTTCTTGTAACTTCACCAAAAGTATAAGATAAATTAAACCATTTTAGTAATACTACTCGATAACCCCTTTTTTATATTCCCATGACTAGAAATTTATGTCTAAAGTCACAACAAAAATATAATTGAACAAAACACGCGAATAAATAATTATTATTGGCTTAATCGTTATTACTATCATAGAGGATTATAACATGTTGTTGTTGATTTACCCGGTATTTAATTTTATCATAAAAGTGATTGAAACTATCATAGAGATAAATAGAAGATTGATATGTAGAGGGCCGACTCTAGTACTTCTATGTGGAGTGTTCGTTGATATTATAGTCCTTATCTTTCTTAGTACTTGTTTCTGCCTAGAAACTAGTCAAAAGAGTTGATTGTGTTTAGAGAGGTTAAAATCCCGAGTTGGAGTATAATCCCGAGTCTTGTCATTGGAAGTCTTACAAAACAAGGAAAATTGGCCCGCGGGTGTTCCCGGGAAAGCCCCTCCGACGCTCAAGTCAGTTGAGATTGAGGTAGAGAGAGAAAGTGAGTAATTGTAGAGAGAGATGCTCTGGTTTGGTTAGGTGAGAATTGAATACCTGCTCATTGATTGGGCTTGCTGCTTTTATAATGTTGGGGATTTCCCAGACAGGAAACCCTATTGGGGAGCATCCATGTCTGTAGGAAAGTTGTCTCCCTTTTATGGTAAAGTTGTTTTCTGTCTAAGCTGATGGGCCCCTTGGGAGCATACAGATCAGATCTTTTAGGTGGGCTTTGCATAACACTGTTGGACCAGATCAGGGGTCCAAACAATTAGCCCCACGCCAAGTAATCGGAGTGAGATCCTTGATTTTCAGTGCGGTTGGTTGGCGGAACAATAATGTTTTTGCCGATGTTCGTTGAATGATGCCTTGAGTCAGCTATGTGGCGCTAGGATTAACCAAGCACCGGTCAGCGAGTCTGGGTCTAGGGGTGAAACGCCCGGGTGGGGGTTAGGGGGCAACGCCCCCGAACTTTTTCAAAGTATGCAGATCCCGAGGAGGGAGACTTCGTGAATTCCTGAGCCCCAGGCAAGTCCCGAGGTGATGTGGGGACTATTAGGCTTGCTTCCAAGCAATCCCGAGGTGACGCCATCGTGCTTGGCACCGAGCGACCCCGAGGGGGGGCCTACTTCCCCGAGGTGGTGTTGGCCAGACTTCTTAATGTATGGCGCTCCTTCCATCAGACGAGTCCCGACTCGGTAGGCTATGAATTCTGACCCGGGTCTGAGCTTTAGACAAACCCCGAGAAAGTCACGTTGTTCTGGCCAGTCGTTCACCGACCCGGGGTGAGTGAAAACCCCGACTCGGTTTGGCATTGATTTGATGCCCCAGGAGAACCCCGAGTGTGCCATTCTTTCACCACTGGAGCCCCGACTCAAAAGGGTACAAATGCCGACTCGATTCTGAGCTTTAGACCAGATCCTAAGAGCACCTTGTGTATATTGATAGGTGACCCCGACCCGAGAGTATGCAGGCCCTGAGTACGAATCCGGACTTGGTCGTCGCTGTTGTGGTGCTTAGGCGGACCCCGAGTATGCTCCTCTTTCCTCGAACGGTTCCCGACTTGGGAGAGTATTAGTCCCGACTCGGGACTAAGCTTCAGACAAATCCTGAGAACGTCGGTTTACTTTTTCTTACCCGGCGATTTTCGACCCGGGGTGAATGCCAACCCCGACTCGATCGAAGTCGTCTTGATGCCACAGGTGAACCCGAGCGTGCTCATCTTTCACTACCCGAGCTCCCTGGCAAGGCCGAGGTGGGTATGGGCCAACTCGGGGGCTAATGAGCCTTCCTTTAGAATCCCGAGTTGGTCATTTGGCTAAGTGTTGAGCCCCCGGGCAAGGCCGAGGTGGGTATGGGCCAACTCGGGGGTTAATGAGCCTTCCCCTAGGAACCCGAGTTGGTCATGAGTTGAGCCCCCCTGGCAAGGCCGAGGTGGGTATGGGCCAACTCGGGGGCTAATGAGCCTTTCCCTAGGATCCCGAGTTGGTCATGAGGAACTTAGCCAATACTTGGCTAAGTGTTGAGCCCCCCGGCAAGGCCGAGGTGGGTATGGGCCAACTCGGGGGCTAATGAGCCTTCCCCTAGGATCCCGAGTTGGTCTTGAGGTACTTAGCCAATACTTGGCTAAGTGTTGAGCCCCCCTAGCAAGGCCAAGAAGGGGGAGGCACCAACTCGGGGGCTAATGAGCCCTTCCTATGAGGATCCCGAGTTGGGGGTTGAGGTACTTAGCCATTTTTTGGCTAAGTATTGAGCCCCTGGGCAAGGCCAAGAAGGGTGATGCACCAACTCGGGGGCTAATGAGCCCTTCCTATGAGGATCCCGAGTTGGGTGTTGAGGTACGCCAAGAAGGGTGAGGCACCAACTCGGGGGCTAATGAGCCCTTCCTATGAGGATCCCGAGTTGGGTGTTGAGGTACTTAGCCATTTTTTGGCTAAGTATTGAGCCCCCTGGCAAGGCCGAGAAGGGTGAGGCACCAACTCGGGGGCTAATGAGCCCTTCCTATGAGGATCCCGAGTTGGGTGTTGAGGTACTTAGCCATTTTTTGGCTAAGTATTGAGCCCCCTGGCAAGGCCGAGAAGGATGAGGCACCAACTCGGGGGCTAATGAGCCCTTCCTATGAGGATCCCGAGTTGGGTGTTGAGGTACTTAGCCATTTTTTGGCTAAGTATTGAGCCCCCTGGCAAGGCCGAGAAGGGTGATGCACCAACTCAGGGGCTAATGAGCCCTTCCAATGAGGATCCCGAGTTGGGTGTTGAGGTACTTAGCCATTTTTTGGCTAAGTATTGAGCCCCTTACGAAGCTAGTAAGCCTTCCATGGATGAAACCCCGAGGTGGGTGCTAGGAGGATGTCATATTTTAGCTTGGTGCTGGGGACTCCTGGCAAGGCCGAGGAGGTAAGTTGGTGCTTGACTCGGGGAATCTTGGAGATAGGCTTAATTTTTGGTCGGTGTTTGAGTAATTGGTCATAGACCGTTGACTATTGACCGTTGACCGTTGACTTTCTTGACTTAGTGCCTTTATGCCAATTTGGGCCTCTTGACTCAAGGTTTGATCCTTGGGCTTTTCTTACTAAAGGCCCAAGTTTTAAGAGCCCATCAAAGGAGGCCCTGAGGTTGTCGTGGTGCGGACGCGGAGATGGATGTATATAGAGGAGGAAGAGAGTAATTTTTCCGTACTTTCAATCATTTGCGAATTTTCTCAATCTCTCTCTCTTCTTTCTCTCTCTAATTTTCTCCATAGTTGGCTCCAGTCCCGAGTCCACGAGTACCCGTGCCTGTTACATTCCCGAGACCGAGAATTCCCGAGAAGGTACGCTCTTCCTTAGCAATAATTCTGTATTTCCTTGTTTGATAATTGAAATAGACGTCCATAGGATGGATCTCGAGTATGATCCAAATGTCCCCGCTTCTCCTAAACTTTCGGAAGAGATTCGTGGGGTTGACGGGTTCTTAGTTAGCACCCGAGTCCGGTGTGAGGATCCGTTGACCATTCCCGAGGCAGTTCCTTTACCCAGCCCTTCGGATTCGCTGAGTGAGGAGGATGAGGGGGTAGTTCCGGATCCCTGGGAAGTTTCTTTAGCCCATAGGCCATGTAGCACCAGCTACCTCGATCGTCTTATTTCTGACGGGGTTGTTACGGTATCCGAAGAGGCTGACGAGGAAGCCCCTACCACTTCTGGTCAAGAGTACCCCCCTTTAGACCCCGAGGACGGCCCCCATACCTACTTCCCCGAGGCTACGTTCATGAAATATATGGAGCATAACGCCAAGTATGTGGCGACCAAATTTTGGATTCAGGACCCGTTCTTTGTGATTCGGGCTAAGCATACCGATTCAGTGGTGACACCTCCGGTGGGTTGTGTTTCGGTATACCATCAGGGCATGGAGATGGGCCTTAGATTCCCACTGCATCCTTTCATCAAGGAGCTTTTGAACGCCTACCAGCTGACATTGACCAATCTTCTACCCAACAGCTGGCTGTCCATAAACGGCTTCATCTCCATTTGTGACCTTCTCGGTGTTGCCCCGAGCATGCGCTTATGGCGCAATATCTTTACTTTGATGTTAGGGCCGGCTGATCTTCATGGCCCCGGGTGGTTCCGCTTCCAGTGTAGAGCAGGTTATAAAGTTGTCCGTGATGCCCCTTCGAATCAGAAAGGGTTCAGACGGATGTTCTATCATGTCTACACTAGTGGTGAGTGGGGAATTCCCATTCTTCCCCCCGAGGAGGGACCCCGCTTTAGGCTCAATCAGGCGGTCCCCGAGATGTCTCGGGATGAGGAGGTGGTGGGAATTTATCTTTCCACGACCCCGAGGACGCTGACTGGTGCCCTGACCTATGTGCCCCAGAATTGGCTACCCACCCGCTATGAGATGCGGAATGAGATGTTCCTGGCGTCGGTGGGCTTGAGTTGTAGCTGTGACAAGGGTAATTCCCTTTCATCAGATGTATGAATTTCGCTTTTTTGCTGAAGTTTTGACGTTTCTTCTGTTTCAGCTATAGCCCGACACCGGCTTGATCCTTCGATGGCTGAGAGGTATGTTGACAGTGCTGCTCTTGCTTCGAAGATTTTGGATGAGCTCGAAGCTGAGACTATGTCTATCCCGCCACCTCCAAAGGTATAATTAGCATCTGCCGATTGTTTTAGTTTGTACCCCGATTTGGTGCTGACCTCTAATATTAGCAGGATACCGACCCGAAGAAGGCCAAGAAGCCTCATGCGCGCTCCCGCAAGCTGAAGGGGGATACCGAGAAAGCCCAGGCCTTGGAGAAGGCGGCCTCCAAGGCTTCTGAGAAGGCTTCTTCAAACGTTTCGACGGGTAGTAAGAGGAGGCCCGAGGACGAGTCGGGGGGTCCCCTGGAAGTTTTTGAGGAGCCTTTGTCCAAGCGACCCCGAGTTGATCAAGCGGGGTCTAGTGTTCCGTTCACAGACCTTACCAAGGCCTCAGAAATTGGCCCGCGTCAAGGGTGCCGTCAAGGCCGTTTATACGGATGCTGATGATGAGGTACTACTGGCCCTTGGACATGGGGAAGTTAATGCTTTTTACGAATCCTGGCTTAAGGTACACTACCCCGACTAACTATTTAGGTATTTCCTGCTTCTTCCCCTGTAGACTAACTTGTTATTTCTATGCAAACCACTATCCGGATATCCTCGGTGATCAATCGCCGGGCTCAGTTCGAGGAGGGCGTGGTAGCCCTGACCAAGGAGGTGGAGGTGCTGAAGAAGAAGGTCGCGGATCAGGAGGCTGAGATCCTAAAGCTGAACACTGATTTGGACGGTCAGAAGACCACCTTTGAGGAGGCTAAGAAGGCCATTGCTGACCATGAGGCCTTAAAGGAGGCTAAAAAGCAGGTCCATACCTCTCTTGAGGCTGCCATTATTGAGCGTAACACCGCTCAGAAGAGCCTGGAGGACGTCGAGCTTCAGCTGGCGGAGGCGCAGAGGAAAGCCAAGTCTTCCAAGCATAGCCTGAAGAAAGCTAAGGCTAAGCTAGAGAAGGTGCAGGCAGAATTTCTGCAAGAATGGAAGAGATCTCCCGAGGGGTTGGCCTTTCTGGGGAAAATGGCCACCAACTCCTATCGTATGGCGGTCCGGGAGACGAAGGAGCGCCTCAAAGAAATCCTTGCTGGTCCCGACTCTGCCCTGAACTGGGACGACGTCGAAGCTAAGTTCGATCGTCGCATTGCCGAGGAGCAGAAGGGAGATGCGGCCAAAGCCAAGGCTCCTTCCGTTACCCCAGTCTCGGCAAGTTCTCAGCCGGCTGTTGTTAATGTTGAGGTGCCCACCCTTCAAACCTCTGCTACCGCTGGGCTCCTACCGAGCCCTATGACCCCGACTATGGATGCTACTGATCCCGAGGGCGCCAACTCGGGCAAGAGCTCTAATGAGGAAGATGGGGCGGGTAGTACCGACAGCTCCCCCGACAAGGCTCTGGCTGTTTAATTTTCATTTCTTTAGTTCTGTACTTGTATTTCTGGGACTCTTGGGAGTTATGTTCCTGAGGCCTTTAGGTTGTATTTTCTATCTTAATGAAGTTGCTTTATGTTTGTCGCATCTCTGAGTTTAATTTACCGAGTATAATATAACTGCAATTTCCATTTTCCATCTCTCGAGTTCAATTTTGTTGAACGCAACTGTTACGAATCAAGTGCTCTTTCATTCACTCCCGAGATTGACAACTATGGGGTGCAACTGACTGCCCCGGGTTGTGTTTAACAAAATAAACTGCCGGCTCTAGTGGCCTGAATTTACAAAAGATCCCACCAACTCTAATAGGGTCTAACTGACTGCCCCGAGTAGTGGTTAGTACAATAGGCTAAAGGCTCAAGTGTGGCCTGTTACAGCAGTGGCTCGAGTGCGGCCAAGTCGTCTTAATTTATCAAATATAGTATTTCTTCAGGTTGTCTGCATTCCATGGTCGAGCCAAGGGTGTGCCGTTAGGTGATTTGAGTCGGCATGTTCCCGGCTTGATCACTTCTGTGACCTTGTAAGGTCCGTCCCACTTAGGCCCTAGCTTGCCTTTTAGGTGTGTCAGCCCTGTGGCCTCGACCTTCCTGACCACCCAATCGCCTACATGAATTGGCCTAGCTTTTACCCTGAGGTTGAATTGTCTGGTAATCCTTTGCTTGTTGCGAATTGACTTGAGTAGTGCGTTGCCTCGGGGCTCCGGCAGTAAGTCTAGCCGGACTTTCTTCTCTTCTTCATTCTCTTCATATTCGTAGAATGTCATCCTTGGGGAAGGTATCCCGACTTCAACTGGAAGGACGGCATCGCTGCCATAGACTAAGCTGAAGGGCGAGTTGCCCGTTGCTTCTTTCACTGTTGTTCTTGTTGACCAGAGCACACCCGGGAGATCATCGACCCATGACCCCTTTGCTCCTTCCAGTGACTTCTTAATCCCATTCAGCACCACTTTGTTTGCTGCCTCAGCTTGGCCGTTGGTCTGGGGTCGGGAGACGGCAGAAAACCGTGTTTGAATCCCGAACCTAGAACAATAATCCCGGGTTGGCCCGCTGTTGAATTGTCTCCCGTTATCTGATATGAGAGTCCTTGGGATCCCGAAACGGGTGATGATGTTCCTCCAGACGAAATTTTGCACTTGTTTGTCTGTTATTGAAGCTAGTGGTTCAGCCTCGACCCATTTGGTAAAGTAGTCGATGGCCACTAGGAGGAACCTTCTTTGTCCCGAGGCTGCTGGGAATGGGCCTATTAGGTCCATCCCCCACTTATCGAACGGTAATACTGCTTGTATGGCTGTCAGGGGATTCGTGGGAGCCCGAGGGATATCTCTGTGGAGTTGCCAGTTGGGGCATTTCTTCACCAACTCCCGAGCATCAGCTTTCAGTGTGGGCCAGTAGTACCCGGCTCTCAGAGCTTTCCCAGCAATGGTCCTTGCCCCTTGATGGCTGTTGCATGCGCCCTCATGAATTTCCCGAAGGATGTAATTGCCCTCAAATGGTGTAACACACTTCAGTAGTGGATGAGTGTAGGATTTTATGTAGAGGATCCCCTCATGCCAGACGAACCAACATGATTTCTTCTGAATAGCCTCAGCTTCTTTCTCCCCCGAGGGTAGTATGCCATCTCTGAGGAAGCTTATGATTTCCCCCATCCATGTATCGGTTATGTCCAAGGCGTGGATCTGGAGGGAATTAATGCTTGGCTGCTCTAGAACCTCCCAGATGATGGTTCGAGGGGTCAGTCCATCTGCGGAGCTTGCCATATGATAAGTGCCTATTTATACATATTTTTACCCTCTAATATAATACTTTTAGTGTCGTCTGTTAAGTTATATGCGTTAAATATTATACTTTTATGATATTTCGGTTCTGATCACTTGATAATTATTTTTAGAGTAATAAGCCTAATTTGTGTCTGTTTTAATTATTAAGTGATAACGCATTTAAATAGAGTTGGAAAATAATTATTATATATTATAACCTTCTTATTCCCTCTTAGTAGCTATTCATTAGTATTATAAACTATGAGTTGTGGGTTTTAATCATTTTCATAGGTTACCTAGTAATTGGGTTTATATATTTATTTATTAGTTTGACCTATGTTATATTTTATACTATTAATAATTTATCTCATATTGGCAGGTACATAATTATATTGGAGTCAAATAATTGGATATTTGGGCCAAATCAAATACTAATACTTCAATCCACGCAGCAAAGAGCACTAAAGAAGGTAAAATAAGGAATAAAAAGAAAAAAAATACAAGGCCCTATTGTTTTGTTGGGCTGAAGAATTGGCATCAT
This sequence comes from Beta corolliflora, assembly GCA_947648045.1. NCBI lineage: Eukaryota > Viridiplantae > Streptophyta > Magnoliopsida > Caryophyllales > Amaranthaceae > Beta > Beta corolliflora. The sequence continues at coordinate 1,039,077 of CANSZD010001394.1, forward strand.
CAAGGCTGCCACTTAAACTCACGTGGGTATTGAGAAAAAGAAAGGAGGGTTTGGCTGAGGAGAATTCCCTCAGAACCGCACAATACAGGAGGAAGTAACAAACACAACAGCGTGGAGGAGGATGAGGACGCCGCACAAGAGAGCAGCGAAATAGGAGGGAGATGAAGACGGAAGAAAACGAAGGAAGGCAGTAGAGCGCACAGCAGTAGGAAGACGAGATTTCAGTCTAGAAATTCATCCCTAATGAGTTTTCTCTACTCTCTTCTATCTATTTTATTTGTTTTCATGTCTAGTTTAGTGTAGTTTACACTAGTAGGAACATGTAATTGAATCTTGTTATGGGTTTATGAGATTATGATTTCTGTTTGTTCAATTAATTAGTTTGATTGGGTATTCAGACGAAATTCGTTATCTGGGTTTATAATTTATGAATGTTAATTTTAGATTGATCACCTAGGGTTTTATTCATGATTATTTGCTTAGATTAACAGTAATATTATTAGGTTGAAGCTTTCTTGTCTGATATTATTGCTGGAATTTTGTGTGATGTTAATTTTAATTTAGTTGCAGCTTTCTGGCTTGATTAAAGTTAACTGATTGGTGTTCATAAAGCGGTCAAGTTTGTTAATTTAATACATGCTTTCATTGTTAAATTGATAATATTGATTAGGACTGAACTTGCGTGCGTTCACGGTGTTTAATTAGTATGAATGATAAAGCAACTAATTTTCTTGCGTTCAAGGGATTATTTGTTAACCAACCTATCTATCGACTAGTTTAATGATTCAATGATTAAACCTTATCTCAAGAGGAAATTACATGTCTCCTATTAGCTTCTTTATTATATTATAAAACCGAATTTATTTCCTGTAATTTATATTTTCATTATTTTAGTCTAATAGCTTTAGTATAGTTTTGATATTTGAAACCCCCCATTATATAATAATAGTTATTTATATAATTAAATAAGTATGTTTAAGATAATAACGCAGTCTCTGTGGGTTCGACCCTTACTTTCCCTATCTATTTGTTAGAGTTAGTGAGTGATTTATAAATTTAATTTTGTTGCGGAAACGACACGCATCAAATTTTGGCGCCGTTGCCGGGGATTGTATAATTTATTATTTTAGATTATTGTTTAAGTATTATTATTTATCTAGTTATTTGTTTAATTCTAGGTTCTTGTTTATTGATCTAATATTTACATTTATATTTTCTGTGTGACTATTAGCTAGTAAAATGGCAGGAGAAGGTGAAAAGAGCTTGAAAGAATATATGTTCAATGCATATGAGACACACATGAGCGTTATTTTTCCCGCACAAGAGAAACCATTCAAACTTGATCCAGGTTTTATCGAAATTCTCCCTAAATTTTATGGTCATGATAAGGAAGATGCTCATAGACATTTACAAGAATTTACTCTTGCTTGCTCTACTTTATTGTTAAATGGTAAAGATGATGATGGTATTAAAATTCGTGTTTTCCTTTTTACTTTACATGATCTAGCTAGAGATTGGTTACTTTATCTTCCCGTTGGATCTATTACTTCTTGGGATGGCCTTCGGAGAGCTTTTCTTGAAAAATACCAACCTGCTAACGTAACTAGATTAATAAGGAAACAAATATGTAGTATTGAGCAAGATAAAGATGAACAATTGCATGAGTATTGGAAAAGATTTAATAAACTTTGCATTTCATGCCCACAACATCAACTTAGTGAGCAATTCCTAATTGAATGTTTTTATGATGGTTTGTTAGATGATCAGAAACGTTTAATAGATATCGCTAGTGGTGGAACTTTGGTGAATAAAACTCCTGGTGAAGCAAGAGAGTTAATAACTACTATGGCCCTTAATAGGGAAAAATATGGGACGAAAATTGATTCTGAAGTGAAAATTCAAAGGCAACTGAAGGAGCAAACTGAACAAATTGCTGAATTTAAAGTTGTAGTTGCTAATATTAGTAACCAAGTTTCTAGTTTTAGTACTCAACATGAGTCTTTGGAAAATTTAGTAAAACAACTAGCTCTCCAAATAGGAAAAGTTCACTCTCATGAATTTAATAATCAGCAACAAACTGAAAATCACCTTCACCATCTAGACAATCAAATAAAACGAATATGTACTACTCTAGGCAACATAGAAAGTAAATTGGATGGACAAGTTTTTGAAAAGCCTATACCTCACTTGATAGATGAAACTAAAGCCATAACTTTGAGAAGTGGTAAAGAACTTGAAAATCGAGGTAAAGTGGAAAAAGAAGTCGAGGTGAGTCATGAAACCATAGAAAAAGATAATGAAAAATTACAAGGTGACAAAATTGGGCAGATTAGTGACATTAATGATGAGATTGAAGTCCAAAATGTGGAAAATGAAGTAGTGAAGGTGAGAAAAGAAAAAGAAAAACCTATCGTGAATCCTTCTTCAAATAAACCTGATCCTAGGGAGATAGTGCCATTTCCCTCACGTTTTGCTAACTCTAGGAAAGAAGATTTTGACAATGAGATATTAGAGACATTTAGGAAGGTTGAAATAAACATACCTCTCTTAGATGCAATCAAGCAAATGCCTAAATACGCTAAATTCTTAAAAAACTTATGCACTAACAAAAGGAAAATTCAGAGTGGTGAAAAAGTATGTGTGGGGGAGAACGTCTCTGCCATTATTCAAAAGAAAATACCTCCTAAATGTAAGGATCCTGGGATGTTTTCTATATCTTGCAAGATCGAAAACCATGAGCTTAATAGATTTTTGCTTGACTTAGGAGCATCCATTAGCGTAATGCCTAGATCTATCTATAAATCTTTGAACTTGAGCCCCCTCTCTAAAACGAACGTAGTGATTCAGTTAGCCGATAGATCACAAGCGTATCCCTTAGGAGTCTTAGAAGACGTTTTAGTTCAAGTAAATGAGTTAGTGTTTCCTGTTGACTTCTATATTCTTGATATGGGTGATACGCTTGAATCTATTGATGTGCCATTGTTGTTAGGGAGGCCCTTTCTCAAAACTGCTAAAGCAAAAATTGACGTGTCGGAGGGTACTCTTTCTTTTGAATTTGATGGTGAAATGATTAAACTTAACATTTATGATGCGATGAACTACCCTTTTAACATGCAGGATGTGAACTCTGTGGAGTGTATAGATGAGATTGATTGCATTACACAAGAAAAATTTAACTCATTCCATGTTGAATATGTTGAATCTCCTCTCACTGCATATTTAGAAAATCATGTTGCTGCTCAAATTGATTTTGCATCTGGAAGTGTTAATTATGAGTCGGGAAATACATGTGCTAATAATATGCAATCTGTTTCAAGTTGTGAATTGCCTGTCAATACCCCTAAGTTGATCCCATCTATTCAATCACCTCCTGAACTTGAATTAAAATCCCTGCCTAGTAACCTTAAGTATGCTTATTTGGGTGAAAATGACACTTTGCCAGTCATCATTTCTAGTTCACTTTCTGAGTCACAAGAGAAAAAATTGTTAAATCTTCTTAAGAAATACAAAGAGGCAATAGGATGGACCATCGCTGACATTAAAGGGATTAGTCCTACTTTGTGTATGCATAAAATATTTTTAGAAAATGATTCCAAACCTGTTAGAGAAGCCCAAAGGAGACTTAATCCTTCAATGATGGATGTAGTAAAAAAGGAAATTCTTAAGTGGCGAGATGCAGGTGTCATTTTTCCGATTTCAGATTCAAAGTGGGTAAGTCCTATTCATGTCGTGCCTAAGAAAACAGGAATAACGGTTGTTGAGAATAAAAAAGGAGAACTTGTTCCTACTAGAGTGTCCAATGGGTGGAGAGTGTGTATAGATTATAGGAAGCTTAATCAAGCCACTAGAAAAGACCACTTCCCCTTGCCATATATTGACCAAATGTTAGAAAAGCTTGCAGGACGTTCTTTTTTTTGTTTTCTCGATGGATATTCAGGATACATTCAAGTTCCCATAGCCCTTGAGGACCAAGAAAAGACTACCTTTACTTGCCCTTTTGGCACATTTGCATTTAGAAAAATGCCTTTTGGACTTTGTAATGCACCAGGTACATTTCAACGTTGTATGATGAGCATATTTTCTGATTTGCTTGATAATTCTATGGAAGTCTTTATGGATGATTTTACGGTTTTTGGTGATAATTTTGACTTATGCCTTCATAATTTATCTCTTGCTTTGAAAAGATGTGTCGAGACTAATCTTGTGTTAAATTTTGAAAAATGTCATTTTATGGTGGAAAAAGGAGTAGTCTTAGGTCATATTGTTAGTTCTAAAGGACTCGAAGTCGATAAAGCTAAAATTGATGTCATAAGTTCACTTCCTTACCCCACTTGTGTGCGTGAAATTAGATCATTTTTAGGGCATGCTGGCTTTTATAGGCGTTTCATTCGGAACTTTTCTACTATTGCATCTCCATTATGTGCTTTACTTGCTAAAGATGCACCTTTTGTTTTTACTGATATGTGCAAAATTGCTTTTGATACTTTGAAAGAGAAGCTCACTTGTGCTCCTATTATTAGACCACCTAATTGGTCTTTACCTTTCGAGATAATGTGTGATGCTAGTGATAAGGCGGTAGGTGCAGTACTCGGACAAAAGGTAGATAAGGAACCATATGTCATTTATTATGCTTCTAAATCTCTTGATCCGGCCCAATGTAATTACACCGTTACTGAAAAAGAAATGTATGCAGTTATTTTTGCTCTTGAAAAGTTTAGACCTTATTTGTTGGGGACTCACGTGATTGTGTATACCGATCATTCTCGCTTTGAAATATCTTCTAAAAAAGAAAGAGTCTAAACCTAGATTCTTTGAGATGGATGCTTCTACTACAAGAATTTGACCTAGAAATTAGGGATAAAAAAGGAGCAAAAAACCTTGTTGCTGACCATTTAAGTAGAATCACCCATGATAAGGAAGTAGTAATTTCTTCATCTGATTTATTCCCTGACGAGCGTTTATATGCTTTGCATGGTACAATGCCTTGGTATGCTGATATTGTTAATTATTTAGTGTCAAAGGAGTTGCCTAATGATTTGTCCAGAGCCCAGAAAGATAAAATTAAACATGATTCAAAATTCTATATTTGGGATGAGCCTTATTTATATATAAAGTCTGTTCTGACGATATCATTCGAAAATGTGTGCCTGATCATGAAATTAAATCTAATCTTGAATTTTGTCATACATTTGAATGTGGTGGTCATTTTGGTCTCAAAAGAACTGCTTATAAAGTTTCAGAATGTGGATTCTTTTGGCCTTCTTTACATAAAGATGCTTATTTATTTGTGAAATCTTGTGATCGATGTCAAAGAACTGGAAATATTTCTAAGAAAGACCAAATGCCTCTTAATTCTGTTTTTGTGTTTGATATCTTTGACGTGTGGGGCATTGATTTTATGGGACCATTTCCCGCTTCTTCTGGTAATCTTTATATTCTTTTAGCAGTTGATTATGTTTCTAAATGGATAGAGGCAAAAGCTACCAAAACTAATGATTCGAAAGTGGTGGCTGAATTTGTTAGAGATCAGATTTTTAATAGATTCGGCGTCCCAAGGGCTATTATTAGTGATAGAGGGACTCACTTTTGTAATCGTATAGTTGAGGCTTTGCTTAAGAAATACCATGTCACTCATAAGATTTCAACTGCTTATCACCCCCAAACTAATGGACAAGCTGAAGTTTCTAATAGGGAAATAAAATCTATTTTAGAGAAAGTTGTGAATCCTAATAGAAAAGATTGGAGTAATCGCTTAGGTGACGCTTTATGGGCTTATAGAACTGCTTACAAAACTCCAATAGGAATGTCTCCTTATCACTTAGTGTATGGAAAAGCTTGTCATTTACCCGTAGAGTTGGAACATAGAGCATTTTGGGCTATTAAAAAGTGTTATTTAGACTATGACAAGGCGACTGCCCATAGAAAATTAGAAATTCAAGAGTTAGAGGAAATAAGAAACGATGCTTATGAAAATTCTCGAATATATAAGGAGAAAACAAAGAAATATCATGATAAAATGTTATCTAGGAAATTTTTTTGTGTTGGTGATAAAGTTTTGCTTTACAACTCAAGGTTAAGACTTTTTCCTGGTAAATTGAAGTCCAAATGGACCGGACCTTTTGAGGTTATTAAGGTTTTTGAGCATGGCGCAGTTGAAATTAAGAGTTATGATTCTGGACAGATATTTAAAGTGAATGGACATCGACTCAAAGCTTTCTATGAAGGGTTTGACGCCAATTGGCTAGAAGTTATTCATTTGGAAGATCCCGTCTACTACGACTAAAGCTCAAGAGCCATGTCGAGCCAACGACAAGAAACAAAGGCGCTGCTTGGGAGGCAACCCATGGATTTATTGTTTTCTATTTTTTCTATTTTATTTTATTTTTCTTCGGTATACTAAACTACTCTAACTACTCTGTGTGCTGCTGACCCAGGATGTTGTTCTGCCTTCAGCCCATCTGCTGATGTTGTTGTTGCTGTTAGCTACTACACATTGCTTCTGCACACCGCTACTCATGTCCCTCTCCGTTCAATTGCAATTTTCAGGACACCAATTACTATATGGAGAATATCTCGGCAGTCTACATACACCAGGTTGTCTCCTTCCTTGTTTCCCCTGTTTCTTTTCTTCTCCCCACTTCTATTGTTAGTTTGATTTTATAAACATTGAGGACAATGTTGATTTTAAGTGTGGGGGAATTTTGGAGTTATTTTGAGTTGAATGGTGAAGTTGTGCTGGATTTATATTTGCTGGAATACAGGTGTTGTGATTGAAAAAAAAAAATTATTATGGATTGTCACATTTTAAGGGAGGTGCTGCCAAAATTTACGTAGAAATTTATAATTTTCATGTCTGATATTAATTATTTTCATGTCTGATATTAATTTGAAGGCAAATTCCGTTAGCTTAATTTGACTGAAAAGAAAAATAATCAGTTTAAAAAAAAAAAAAGTTTTTCCTAGTTTTGTTGCAAGTTAATGGGTTTTTATGTTGATTGATTCAGAGAATTGCATAGCATCATTGTACAAGTGTTTGGCAAGTGGTAAGAACGGTTATTTATGATTTGAGTTGTGATTGACTTGGTGAACATCTATAACCATTGTGAGACTTTTGAGCCTTTTAATAGACTAAAACATCTATGTTAGTCTCTAGTTTTTCATGAGAGTGTGTTAGTTCCTGGTGAAGTATAGACTCTTGAATTTGCATTGGTTTCTTCGAGACTACATTGAAACATGAGCATACATAAAAATGATAAAGGCATAGGCATTTGTTTTTCTTGAACCATTAGCCTAAGCCATCTACATTATTGTACTCCTTTTTGAAAAAACCCTTTGAGCCTTAAGCCTATTTCTTTTGTTTAAACCACATTACAAGCTTATAATCCTAAACACATGTCTTAACCAAAGCTTTGAGATAGTGGAATATAATTTGGTGTTTGGAGTATTATTTGTGAAGAGTATAAAAAAAATTATTATTATGGAGGTGGTGTTCTCTATTTTATATCAATGGTTATTACGAGATTGTGAAGAAAAAAAAAATTTCAAGAAGAATGCTTGAAAAAAAATATATGTTATGTGATACAAGAAAAAAAAACAAGATTATGAAAAAAAGTAATAATAAGTCAAATGTTATCATTCAGAGCAAATGGTGCACAATGAGATATATGGGTTGTAAATTATTGGAATTGGATTATTTAGTAACATTTTATTAGAGTTGGAGTTTATTTGTTGGCTTTTCTTTTATTTGGCCATGGGGTTATTGTTCTTCTACTCCACTAGCTCTTAAGCTTTTGAGCACCAAATCCTATATACTCCCTACCCTTACCTTAGCCTTACATTACAACCTTATTAAGTTCTTTTGATTTTTGTATGTTCTATGTCTTACTAAGTAGTGGAGGATTGAACGATATGCAAATTTAAAGAAGAAATATTTCATTTCGAGTCGACTTTATAGAATTTGAGTGATAATTATTATGACCCCAAACACATGAGAGGGTATGAATTTATATTTATTTTTATTTGCACAACTAAAGTGAGGGTTCACCAAGTTAATTACTTACATTACTCAAATCTTGAATATGGTTGTGGTAAGATGTGTTGAAAACACTAATACATGAAGTACTATGTGATTTGAAGAGTTGGTTAATCTTTTGCCTGCTTGCTTGCGATGCATGAATACAATTTTCGAACTAAAATTATTTCCATAAATCATACTTTTGGTCTTTGTGAAAACTTTCAGTTGAGTTATGGCTGCTTATAATAGGATTTTTGCGTGAAAAGTCAGTCAGTTGGGAAGTTAAAATTTATTATGACAAATAGATGCTAGTATTATATAGTTCTAACTCCTAGTTTGATCGAGGACGACCAAAAGCTAAGTGTGGGGGAATTTGATAAGTGCCTATTTATACATATTTTTACCCTCTAATATAATACTTTTAGTGTCGTCTGTTAAGTTATATGCGTTAAATATTATACTTTTATGATATTTTGGTTCTGATCACTTGATAATTATTTTTAGAGTAATAAGCCTAATTTGTGTCTGTTTTAATTATTAAGTGATAACGCATTTAAATAGAGTTGGAAAATAATTATTATATATTATAACCTTCTTATTCCCTCTTAGTAGCTATTCATTAGTATTATAAACTATGAGTTGTGGGTTTTAATCATTTTCATAGGTTACCTAGTAATTGGGTTTATATATTTATTTATTAGTTTGACCTATGTTATATTTTATACTATTAATAATTTATCTCATATTGGCAGGTACATAATTATATTGGAGTCAAATAATTGGATATTTGGGCCAAATCAAATACTAATACTTCAATCCACGCAGCAAAGAGCACTAAAGAAGGTAAAATAAGGAATAAAAAGAAAAAAATACAAGGCCCTATTGTTTTGTTGGGCTGAAGAATTGGCATCATCAAGGCTGCCACTTAAACTCACGTGGGTATTGAGAAAAAGAAAGGAGGGTTTGGCTGAGGAGAATTCCCTCAGAACCGCACAATAGAGGAGGAAGTAACAAACACAACAGCGTGGAGGAGGATGAGGACGCCGCACAAGAGAGCAGCGAAATAGGAGGGAGATGAAGACGGAAGAAAACGAAGGAAGGCAGTAGAGCGCACAGCAGTAGGAAGACGAGATTTCAGTCTAGAAATTCATCCCTAATGAGTTTTCTCTACTATCTTCTATCTATTTTATTTGTTTTCATGTCTAGTTTAGTGTAGTTTACACTAGTAGGAACATGTAATTGAATCTTGTTATGGGTTTATGAAATTATGATTTATGTTTGTTCAATTAATTAGTTTGATTGGGTATTCAGACGATCTGAGTTTATAATTTATGAATGTTAATTTTAGATTGATCACCTAGGGTTTTATTCATGATTATTTGCTTAGATTAACAGTAATATTATTAGGTTGAAGCTTTCTTGTCGATATTATTCTTTGGAATTTTGTGTGATGTTAATTTTAATTTAGTTGCAACTTTCTGGCTTGATTAAAGTTAACTGATTGGTGTTCTTAAAGCGGTCAAGTTTGTTAATTTAATACATGCTTTCATTGTTAAATTGATAATATTGATTAGGACTGAACTTGCGTGCGTTCACGGGGTTTAGTTAGTATGAATGATAAAGCAACTAATTTTCTTGCGTTCAAGGGATTATTTGTTAACCAACCTATCTATCGACTAGTTTAATGATTCAATGATTAAACCTTATCTCAAGAGGAAATTACATGTCTCCTATTAGCTTCTTTATTATATTATAAAACCGAATTTATTTCCTGCAATTTATATTTTCATTATTTTAGTCTAATAGCTTTAGTATAGTTATGATATTTGAAACCCCCCATTATATAATAATAGTTATTTATATAATTAAATAAGTATGTTTAAGATAATAACGCAGTCTCTGTGGGTTCGACCCTTACTTTCCCTATCTATTTGTTAGAGTTAGTGAGTGATTTATAAATTTAATTTTGTTGCGGAAACGACACGCATCACCATACGGGCCAGGGCGTCGGCCTGCTGGTTTTCTGACCTCGGGAGGTGTTGTATGTTAAATGATGACAACTTCTTGATGAGCTCCCGGGTTTTGTTGAGATACATCCTCATGTTGTCTTCCTTAGCCTCATACTCTCCCGAGACCTGCCCCACTACGAGCTGCGAATCTGATTTGGCCATCACTGCCTGGGCTCCCGAGCTTATGCAGATTTGAAGGCCCAAGATCAGGGCTTCGTATTCAGCCTCATTGTTTGAGGCCAGGAAATCAAATTTGACAGCATACTCCATTTTATCCCCGACTGAGGGGATGATCACGAGCCCTGCTCCGCTGCCGGCTTTGGTGGCTGAACCATCTACTTGCAACTCCCACGACTCCCTTTCTTCCAAGTCAAGGGGTCGGGAGCTGCACTCACTGATGAAATCCGCCAATGCTTGTGCCTTAATTGCTCTTTGGGGCTCATACTCCAACCCGAAGTCTGCCAACTGGTCTGCCCACTCGGTCATCAGAGTTGAATGATTTCTGCTTTCGATTACTTTCCTGATGGGTTGTCCGGTTAGGACCTTGATGGGGTGTGCCTGGAAATATGGCTTCAACTTCCTACTCGCCATTACCAGCGCAAAAACCATCTTCTCGATCTGGCTGTACCGTGCTTCTGCTCCTCTATAAGCGTGGCTGATGAAGTATACTAGGTGTTGAGTTCCCTCTCTTTCAGCCACGAGTACCGCACTGAGAGCATATTCTGATACCGAGAGATATATATAGAGTTTCTCCCGGCAAAGGTGATATGAGTTTGGGCAATGTCGCTAGGTGTTGTTTCAGCTGTTGAAATGCTTGTTCAGCCTCGTCGTCCCAATCAAACTCCTTCCTTTTCAGCGCTCTGAAGAATAACAAGCTCTTGTCAGCCGAGCGGGACAAGAAGCGGCCCAGCGCTGCTAGGCACCCTGTTAGCCTTTGAACTTCTCTCACATTCCTTGGTGAGGACATGTTTAACACTACGTTGATCTTGTCGGGGTTAGCCTCAATTCCTCTTTCATCTACCAAGAACCCGAGGCATTTCCCCCCTCTAACCCCAAACACACACTTCTTGGGATTTAACTTCATGCCATGACGCCGTAGGGTGTTCAGCGTTTCCGCTAAATCCCCGACGTGATCTATTGCCTTTTTGCTTTTGACGATCATATCGTCTACGTACACCTCAATATTCCTCCCGAGTTGCTCCTCAAAGACTTTGTTGATCGTTCGTTGATAGGTAGCCCCTGCGTTCTTTAGCCCAAAGGGCATCATCTTGTAGCATTATACGCCTTGGGCTGTAACGAATGCAGTATGTATTCGGTCCTTTTCCGCCATCGGGATCTGGTGATATCCCGCGTTGACATCCATGAAGCTGAGCAACTCGTGACCGGCCGTTGAATCGACCAGCCTATCAATCTTTGGCAGCGGATGATTGTCCTTAGGACATGCCTTGTTCAGATCAGTGAAGTCGACGCACATGCGCCAAGCTCCATTAGCTTTTTTGACCAGAACAACATTGGCCAACCACTCCATGTATTGGCACTCTTCAATGATGCCCGACTCTAACAATTTCTTCACCTCTTCTGCTGCTGCTGCGTTTCTTTCGGGACCCTGATGCCGGAGCTTCTGTTTGATGGGGCGGAATCCCTCCTTGATATTCAACTCATGGGATGCAAACTTGAGATCCAGCCCCTGCATGTCAGAGGCGGAATACGCGAACACGTCTTTGTATTCCCGCAACGTTTTGATGAGTTTTTCCTTGATCTCGGGGCTGAGATTTTTGCCAATCCTTACCCCGTGCCCAAGGCCTTCATCGAGCATTATTTCTTCGTCCTCCTCGACCGGCTGGGGTCGTTCATATAATTTTGGATTTTCTGAAAGGTAGACCCCGAGACCAGTGGGAGTATCCCCCGGGGTCTTCCCTCTTTCTTTTTCTTGGTTTTTCTTCTGAGGTTGTTGCTTTAAAACTGTTTGTATAACACTCCCGGGCTGTCTGCTGATCCCCGTAGATCTTTCCGACTTGGCCTTCATCTGTTTCGTATTGCAGGAGTAGCTGGTATACCGAGATGGCTGCTTTTATCTTGTTCATGGTAGGCCTGCCCATGATAGCGTTATAAGGAAGTGGGGTATCGACCACCAGGAAGTCGACTGGTAGGCTTCTTCCCTTACCTCATTCCTCGAGTCTTACAGCCAGTTTCACGAACCCGAGGGGATACACTGATCCTCCCCCGAAGCCTATCAGTGGTTGACTGGTCGGGGTTATATCCTTCTCGGCGTACTTCAGCTTCCGTAAGCATTCTAGAGTGATGATGTCCGCTGATGAGCCGCTGTCGACCAGGATCCTCTTCACCCTTGAGTTAGCAATTTTCATCTCTATGACAAGGGGATCGTCATGGGGGGTATGGATGTGCCGGTCAGGCTCCCCAAACGTCATGACGGGACATCCCGCCTTCATTAGCTCAATCGCTAAGACATGTTGCTTCATTGCGTGCAAGTGAGCTTTGCGGGCTCGGCTGGTTAACCCACCCGAGGCATGCCCCCCTGCAATTACCCCGACATACCCATCGGTGTTGTCACTGTCATTTTTTCCTTCCTTGTCCTTCCCTTTCTCTTCCCGAGAATGCTTGATGTATCTGTTCAGCTTTCCTTGATCAGCCAAGTGATCCAAGGCCTTCTTCAATTCCCGACAGTCTTTAGTGGTGTGCCCACACTCTCGGTGATATTCACACCACAGTCGTTGATCCCTTCTTTCCTTTGAGGTCCTTATGGGGGGAGGGATAAGTAATACCGACTTGTGTTTCAGATCTAAGTAGATCTCACGCCGATTTCTGTTGAAGCGGGGGTCGCTCCCATTATTTGTAGTTCTCGGGAGGAGTTGCTGATTATTTTTGTTACTTTTGTTGGATTCCCGGTAAGGGGTCTCTTCCTTTCTTTTCTTTGACTTCTCGGCAACAGGCTTGCAAATGTCCGAGGCTTGAATGAATTTATGGGCCCGACTCATGGCCTCATTAAATGTGGTTACTTCATTTTCGGCTAACGACCATCTGAACTTGCCTGGCCATAGTCCCGACAACAAGGCGGTGAAGGCCACCCCGTCTTGGAGGTCGGAGATCTTTAGTGATTCTTCGTTGAACCGTTTGATGTAGTCAGCCAGGCTTTCATGCTCCTGCTGTTTGATTGACATTAAGTGGATGCTAGTCTTTTTATGTCGGCGCCCGGCAATAAAATGTTGGTGGAATAATGCTTCTAACACTGAAAAGTTCGTGATAATGCCAGGAGAAAGTCCCGAGAACCAGCTGAGTGCTAAGCCCTTAAGGGTCGTCGGGAAGTACCGACACCAAGCGGCTTTGCACCCGGTCTGTACACTCATCTGGGCCTTGTAGGCCGCCATGTGATCATCAGGATCGCTATTTCCCGAGTACTGCTCAATTAGTGGGACTTTAACCTTGCTTGGGTTAGGGACTTCCATGATCTCCCGACTAAAGGGGGTCATGAAGTTTAGTACCCCTCTGTTGATCAAGACGGGACTCCGGTTTCGTGGTGGTCCCGAGTCTCCTTCACCCTCGGTCCTGGTCTTTTTGGACCCGAGAGGGGAGGACTCCTCCCCCCTTCGAGGAGTTCGAGACTGAGCTGGTTCTTCTTGGCGGACCTTCCCCTGGTTGGCCTTCCTCTTGTCGTTGAGTAAATTCCGAGCGTCTTGCTCCAGCCGACGCCTACGATTCTCCTCAATGATCCGTCGGGCATCGGAATTTGGGGCTCTATGAGAATTGACATGTCGTGATCTTTCTCCTCCCGCTCGTTGCCCGCCTCGGTTAGGGGCTTGAGTGTTTAGATCACTCCGATTCTGAGGCTCTCCCTGGTTCAACTCTCGGGGTACCCCTTGGTTGAGTTGGGGGATTCCCGCTATGAGTTCCTGCAAGCTGCGTTGCATATTCTCGTTCAACTGCTGAGCTATCATTTCTATGTCCACCATGGTGATGGGAGGTGGATCATGTTGGTATTGTTCCTGGGGACCATTGTGTTCCTCGTTACGAGGGGTAGATCCCTCATCGTCAATGGCTAGTGACTCGACCAAAGACATTGTGTTCTTTGGGACCGAATCGGGGGTCGGTTGGGGCTGATGTGAAGCTCAGGTTGTTTTCCTTCGGGGTGCCATGTTATTCGGTACGTAGCTTTGAGATGTAGTATCCCCACAGACGGCGCCAAACTGTTTCTGCCTAGAAACTAGTCAAAAGAGTTGATTGTGTTTAGAGAGGTTAAAATCCCGAGTTGGAGTATAATCCCGAGTCTTGTCACTGGAAGTCCTGCAAAACAAGAAAAACTGGCCGAGGGGTGTTCCCGAGAAAGCCCCTCCGACGCTCAAGTCAGTTGAGATTGAGGTAGAGAGAGAAAGTGAGTAATTGTAGAGAGAGATGCTCTGGTTTGGTTAGGTGAGAATTGAATACCTGCTCATTGATTGGGCTTGCTGCTTTTATAATGTTGGGGATTTCCCAGACAGGATACCCTATTGGGGAGCATCCATGTCTGTAGGAAAGTTGTCTCCCTTTTATGGTAAAATTATTTTCTGTCTAAGCTGATGGGCCCCTTGGGAGCATACATATCAAATCTTTTAGGTGGGTTGTGCATAACACTGTTGGACCAGATCAGGGGTCCAAACAGTACTCATTTATGGTGTCGCTTAAACTTGATATCTATTTTGGACAAATATAAACCGGAGAAACGATAAAACACAAGCACGTCGAAGATGTCTAATGATTTAGCACTTCTGAAATCATGAAGTTTTGCCTCTAGTTATGGAGCATACATGATGAATAACATGCCAAAAAGATATACTACATATTCCAAGTGCTACCCCCCAAGATCATCATGATCATGATTGATGCAATCCACATTGCCCTAAAAATGGACAACTATATTTTCCATTAATTTTAGTCGTGCTTTTATCATTTGAGTTGACCGCATTTTGTAGAGCTACATTCCAGATCAGGAAATGTTAGATTTGCTGTGTACTATATGAAAATGAGGTCGCAAAAGGTGTTGTAAAAAGGTATATTATTGAACTGGGAAAGTGGGGAGTGAGTGGCCACAAATTTGTCACATATACTAACGAGGAAGTGCCCAAATGAGACTCATGAATCATGCATGATCAGTGGAGCTACGTCTTTTCAGAATCGACAAGCCACAAGACTTCTACTGCCACACATTATGCATGTTTAATGAATGGGAAATTCTACATGGCCTCCTACTTTGAGTTTTTCTACTTGGTGGCAGGTTAAAAAAAAATTATATCAAGTGACCTCTAACTTTGGCTAATTATACTTAGTGGCCTTAATTCTTAAAACCTAGCTAACCCATTTGTATTTCGAGTCAAAATAAATAAGACAAGAAACAAAGTAACAAAGAAATTATATTTCAATAAATGTATTGAGTACAATCTCTGTAAATAGTTTATAATGGAAATAAACTAAGTCCTCTGATTCTGTTCCGTAGCTTGAGAGTGACACGTGTTGATGTCGACGTGGAGTTGAGTGTAGAGTGACTTTTGTCAACTCAACCTGAGTTTGAATGTGGGATGACGTTATGTCAACGTCAACCTGAGTTTGAGTTTTGTTTGGGTGTATTCGAATGAGGGCTGACAAAAGTTTGAATCTCAATCGAATGTGTTTGAGTGTATCTGAACAGTCGGCACGGATTTGATGTGCTTGTTGACTATTTGCATAGAGAATTCTAAGAGAATTTTATGAGCTCTTGAGAATAACGATTTTCTGGTCCCCTCAACTAAAGGAGGTGAGGTCTATTTATAGGAAATGGAGATCCCTTCATGGACTTGGTAGCTTATGAGTTTGGGCCCGTTTATGACTTGGAAGTCTTTTTTTTTTTTTACCTTTGCCATTTGATCATCTTATTTGGACTAATGGACTGACCTAAATATTTAACAACCCAAATTATATTTGTTTGTTTTACTTTGGATATTTTATTTAGGTGGGCTAAATTAATTAAACTGGGCTAAAAATATATTTATTTTAGCTCAATAATAATCAATTTATTTTAATGTAAAACACTAATAAATTTTTAGTGTCTACACCATCATTTAAAGTAAATTTACTAACTTACCCCTCTAGTTAAAGATCACAATCTAGAAAAATTCTAAAAAAAAAGAATTTGTAAGATCATACAACTGGGCAGGGGTTACATCTGTGAGAACCAATCTGGCAGTTTGTTCTCCTTGATGAAGAAAGAGGCTTGTTTTTTGAATTCAACGAAAGAATGTTTGCTCATATTTTTGTTGTTATGGCTCTATCAAAGCCTATGATTGACATGTTTATCTAAAAGATAATTGAAACATTGAAATTAGATCGAGCAACGATCCACACTTCTTTTTACACAAAACCCCACGTGCTTTACTGAATGTTTCTCCCATTTTTATTTGATCTTAGCTTCCTACAAAATCCTACTTCATTCTTATATATATTCATCTCTTTAAGCTCTTGTCGCTAAAAATCAAACATATCCTCCCTCCTACGATTGAACATTTGGGTTACAGCCCTTGATAATCCTCTCGGAGTTCATCCACTGTTCGATCGTCGCCAAAGTCAACGCTGCGATGAAGGTTGGGATCGTGTGTGTGTCCATCCCAGATGGATTGGATGAGAACAAGCCACGTGATTTCTTTGCTATTGAGAAAGCAATGGAGGACCATATGCCGACTCATTTGGACCATATGATCAGTAAGATAAATGGTGATGAAGATATTATTGCGTATGATCCTATATCTACAAAAATGTGTTCATGATTTTACAACTCTTAAAATAACAATGGAACCTGATTCATCATCTTCTCAATTTTGGCGGTTTGTAGACACACCAAAATTTACTTTAAATGATGGGAAGAGCCGAAGAGGAATGGAAAGTTTTGAATTAGGGTAATTAACTAGGGGGTAGGTTAGTAAATTTACTTTAAATGATGGTTAGCTAGGTTTGAAGTGAATTAAGGCCACTAAGTATAATTAGCCAAAGTAAGACGTCACTTGGTATAAAAATTTTTTTGGCCTGCCACCAAGTAGAAAAATCCGAAGTAGGTAGAATTTCCCTTAATGAATTTATAACAATTCATGATGAGTATTGTTGTTTGGCTGGTTGGAAATATAGTTTTTTTTCAAGGCTAAACTTAAAACAAAATGGTAAGACAAAAGAAATTAGAATTCGGTGTATCGTGGCAATTTGAAATTACTAACTTGAAAACCATAATCGGCGCAACCAAGGTACTCATTGTATCCGTTGTTCCGTGCTCTATGGTTAACACACCACTTTCACACAAAGGAACTTTTGGAAAATGTGTTTAGCTCTTTTGTAGAAGTGTAGGAGTTCTTTGGTAAAATTTTATTACAGGAAAACTAGAATTATAGAAGAAAAGATGTAACCTCCCTTAGGATAATCAAGAGTCAAAAACATAAAGAGAAAGGATCCAAGAGATTACTCAAGTTACCAATCATTTGTGACCCCCAAATCAAGAATATAACAACAGAATAATGTGTTATTGCAACCCATCAATGATCAAATATATTAGTTACAAGAGCCAAATGAGAGAAAGCCAACAAACAACTCTTTGGTGGATCACACACATATCGCGGTTTGTTGCTGCCTAATACCCGCAGAGTATACTAGTCAAATGATAGAAGTACAACGTAATAGATCAAGTGATAGATATTTAATGACAAAATAGTCATTACACCAATATGGCTTAATTATTTAAGGTATGTCCTTTTCAACTTGCAAATTTTTTAATATATTTTTGTTTAATTTAGATTATTTTAAAATGAGCTTAGTTTTATTGAATTTATTTTACATTTGCTGAACTTATTTTACTTAACATAAATTTTTTTTGAGGGGTAAACGTAACTTATTTTTACCTAATTCAACTTATCGCTAGTGCTAACTTACTTATTTTTATTTAGCTAAAATTATTTTTGATAAACTTAACTAGATTTTGCTTAACTTATTTTATTACTATATTACTTGACTTATTATAAGAAGAGACCCTTCATTAGCTAATAACTAGATTTTTGCCCCATAAGTTCAATGCAATTCTTGTAAGTTTACTCTCTGTAAAAGTAGAACTCATAAATTTTTATCGCTCTTATATATGTATGTTAAAATTCAACCAAATATAGTTTTTCTTTCATGATCTACCAACGACACACCTTTTTTTTGAGGCGGGTACCCAATAGTGAACAGTACTTCTAATCAATTATGGTTGTGAAGGGTTCATTTCTTTTACCTCTGTCTTACTCCTAGTCTCCTACAATCCAATAGTTTGCTATATGTCGAAATAATATCAAAATTACTTTGGAAAGTTAACAAAAAGAAAATTTGCATATATAAAAAAGTGAATTTAATGCCTTCAATTAGGAATTTTGAACAACAAAATATATTTTTTGTACTCTTAAATACATCATCTATAATCAATATGATTATTAGTTTACGCATGCAAAACTAAATGTAACTCACAAATATTTGCATGAACACGAATTTAAAAGGATAAAGGACAAACAAGTTTGTTGTTTTCTCAATAACTCTGTTGAAGGAAAATAAAACCTTTATATTTTTCACCACCTCAATCATAGACCAGCATCATAATCACACTCAAGGCCAAAAAAAAATTCAAGCAAATTAAACAAGACATAAAAGAAGAATAAACCCCCAACAAGTTATCACAAACTACTAGTCTACTACCTAATGAACATAAGATACTCCCTTGGTCCCTATAGGGTTCCCGAATTTTTTATTTAAATTTAATTTGTTTATAAATAGTTGCTCCATCTTGTTTTATAGTCTCTAATATCCCTGTACTTTTCTCTTTTTCCCACACCCAATGCAATGAGATAATGGTATAAAGTACCTCATAACTCAACTCATAGCAAATTTTTTTTTTTTTTTTTTTTTTTTTTTTGAAAGGAACCCATTAAGGGAAACTATATTAAATCAGCGCTAGCAAGCGAAGTAACCAACTCCGGAACATCCTCCACCCAAATCCTTTTCCCAACTTCCACAGGTTGGAAATGAGCTAAAGCATGAGCGACTCTATTTCCAGAACGTTTAACAAAAGACCAAACATAACTATCAAAACTAGAACATAAAGCAAGAATGTCCTCTATAATAAGATGAAACGAACTAGAGCTCTTCGAGCATTCTTTCAGGGCATGGATCACCAACAAGCTATCACTTTCAAACACCACCTTCGAGCCACCCAACTCAACAGCTAACTGAACACCTGCCAACATCGCCTTCGCCTCTGCAACACGAGCCTCCCACTCCACATTATGTTGTATAACAGCACACCCCACCACTAATCCCTCGCTATCCCGACAGACCGACCCCAATCCCACTCCGAGCACTCCTCCACAACCCGCGTCAACATTTACTTTCCACCACGTCTCATCCGGAGATTTCCATACCACTGCGTGCTGGGCAACAGAACTGCCCCTCTGACCCTTCGCACGAGCATCATCAGCTTTCTTCACGTCCTCACAAGTCCGTGTAGCATAGCTGTAGATTTCGGCAGGGGTAAGTAATTCATGCGCAATCATAGCCTTGCACCTCGCATTCCAAATCGCCCAACAAAGAGTGAGGAATAATTCAATGTCCTCATCATCCATCGACTTCAAACTGTAGTGCCACAAATCCGCAATTTGTGTTCCTTCAAGGGGTTGATGAAGTTGAAAATGACTTACCTCCCACACCTCTTTAGCCTTCGGGCACATGTGGATAGCATGGAAACAAGACTCGTTGGCTAGCCCACACATCGAGCAAGCAAAGATCCATGCTCGATATACGACGGCTCAAGCCCAGTCTAGTTGGTAATACCTCATGGCAAGCACGCCACGCAAACAACTTAACGCGTGGTAGGACATTTGCACTCCAAATGATTTGCCATAACTCCGAAGCTGATGATGACGAGGCTTCATGGAAGTCATCAGAATCACCTAGCAGAGCCCGGTAAGCCGATTTGACCGAGTAGCATCCATTTGTCTCCAACTCCCAAAACATAATATCTTCAGGCAACCTCCGACTAATGGGGATATTCAAAATTCTCTCAACTTCAAAAGGCAAGAAATGTTGCTGTACTAACTCAACTTTCCAGCACTTATTAATAGGACAAATCAGAGAACCCACCTCCATGTCTTGCACCGCATTCCCCCTAGGTGACAGTACTTTTCGTGATTGAGGGCCCGGCAACCAAGGATCATTCCAAACCTGAATTTTTTCCCCATCTCCAACTCGCCAACACAACCCTTTTCTCACCACCCAACGTGCTTCCCAGAGACCCCGCCAAGTGTAGCTTGGAGTTGAACCAAGATTCGCATTCATGAAATCTGAGTTCGGATAGTATCTCGCTTTCAGAATCTGTTCAATTAAACTCCCGTGCTTTATAGCAAGCCTCCATGCTTGTTTCCCCAATAGAACCCAGTTAAAAAGTTTCATATCACGAAAGCCAATCCCACCCTCCTTTTTCGGCTTACAAAGTTTCTTCCATGAAAGCCAATGAATCTTTCTTTCACCATTTTTCTCCCCACACCAAAACTGAGAAATAAGAGCTCGAATCTCATCACAGAAAGAAGATGGAAACTTAAACACACTCATCGCGTAGGTAGGAAGAGATTGGGCCACTGCCTTTATCATGACCTCCCTACCAGCTTTAGATAGAACCATCCCCTTCCATCCCTGAAGCTTTTTCCAAATTTTCTCCTTAACACCCCGAGTAATCACCTTCTTTGACCTCCCAACCACAGTAGGAAGCCCAAGATATCGATCATGAATATCAACCTCCTGAACTCCCAAAGCACTAGAGATGTTATTTCTTCGATCAACCGGGACCGCTCCACTAAACGAGATATTAGTCTTATCAAAGTTAACTTTTTGTCCCGAAGATAACTCATAAAGACTCAAAGCTCGCGAAATGGCATCTGAATCCTGCAAAGAAGCTCTGGAGAAAATAATGCAGTCATCAGCAAATAAAAGGTGATTTACAGATGGCGCTGTAGGAGCAATTCGAATCCCCTTCAGAGAATTATCTTCCTCTGCTCTCCTTAGCAAATGAGAAAAAACTTCAGCACATAAGATAAAGAGATACGGAGAAATAGGGTCTCCTTGACGTATTCCTCTATTTGGTGTAAAATCTGAAGTAGGCTTTCCATTAACAAGAACAGAGAACGTAACAGAACGAACACATGCCATAACTCTGTTACTCCAACCAGTATCAAACCCAAATCTTACCATAATGGCATCCAGAAAGTCCCACTCTACTCTGTCATAAGCCTTCGACATATCCAGCTTCATAGCCATGCACCCCTCCTTACTCTTCAGCTGCTTCATATGATGAAACAACTCGAAAGCAACAAGAATATTATCTCGTAATCGACGCCCTGGTGAAAGCACTCGATCAACGTACACTATCTTATCAAGGAATGTTTTCAGCCTATTAGCCAGAACTTTAGAGACAAGCTTATAAACAACATTGCAGAGAGAAATGGGTCTGAAATCCGACATAGTCTCAGCATTACTCTTTTTTGGGATAAGAGTAAGAAAGGTACGATTCAAATGGCTCGGGATCGGGTTACCCCGCAAGATGCCCAAAACCGTCTCTGTCACAGAATGCCCAACAATATGCCAGTAAGCCTGAAAAAACATGGGGCACATACCATCGGGGCCCGGGGCCTTGATTGGGTGCATTTGACCCAAAGCTTTTTGCACTTCATCCGCGGTATAATCAGCTCTCAGGACGGTATTCATATCATCATCAACTCGAGTCTGAAAGTCTTGCAAAGCTAAGGTGGGTTCGATGAGTCAAAGAGGTTCTGAAAATAGGCCACAGCAATGCGCCCAACCGCCTCATCTCCAGTATGAACCGCGCCACTTTCATCTTTCAAAGCCCGAATGTGATTTTTCCTCCTTCTACCTGATGCACGTTGATGAAAAAATTTGGAATTCTTATCACCTTCATTCAACCATAAAACACGGGACCTCTCGTTTCCAAAGACACTTCTTCCACCGACACAAGCTTCGAGATATCACGCAAAGAAATTTCTCCTCTCGCTCCAACCGAAGCAACGTGAGACCCCCGGTTTAATTTTTTTAGCGCTTTTCTCTTCTTCTTCAACTCCTTGAAAATTGGCCCAAACTTGGAGGCACTCCAATCCTTTAGATCTGCAGCACATATATCAATTTTTGAAGACAAATTGCTGCCACCTATCCACGCATTTTCAATGACTCCCTCGCACTCCTCTTCCGTTGTCCACAATTGCTCAAAACGAAAAGGCTTGCTTCCAAGCGTAACGTTGCTAACTCCGCTTCCACAACAAAGTTTGATCGGAGCATGATCCGACCACTCCCTATCAAGATGCCACAGTTGACTCTCGGAGAAAAGATGTAACCATAACCCATTCACTAAGGCCTCGTCAAGTCTACACCGAATATTTTCGTCACCCTCCCTCCCATTATCATATGTAAACTCATACCCCGAGAAAGGAATATCTTGCAACCCACATAAGTCAATGACCCCTCTAAAGTTACTCATCCGCCATTCCGCTCTATCATTTCCTCCCTTCTTCTCATAAGAAAAGAGAATCTCATTAAAATCACCAATACAAAGCCAAGGAAGGTCAAAGTGCCCCGCTAAGGTGCCTAACAAACTCCAAGAAAGATGTCGATTTTGCACCTCCGGCCAACCATAGAACCCAGTGCATCTCCACTCCTCTTCGCCTAGACCTTCTCTCACAATCACATCAATATGGTGAATGCAGGACATCGACTGCAGATCAACAACAATATCTCTCCTCCACAATAGCGCGATCCCACCAGAACGACCCACCGAGTCCACAGCTAAACTATGGAAGTCTCCCAATTTGTCTCGAACTCTAGCAAACTCAATCGTACTCAGCTTCGTCTCAGATAAGAAAATCATCGACGGGGCCTCTCTTCGGATCAAATCCCGAAGGCTCGCAACTGCAGAGGGGTTGCCCAACCCTCTACAGTTGAAACTCAAGAAACTCACGAGGCTCGGCGGGTCTGCAGTGTTGCAGACCTCGCCTCTCGCCAACCAGAATTATCATCATCCATACGAGCTTTCTTCACCCCTACCTCATCATTCATCTCATCACCACCCCCTTCCCTACTCCGCTTACCAATCTCCGCAGCCTCCACCACATCATAGTCCACCCCTTCCATAGCATCAACCTGCTCACGTGCAAGTTTCCTCCACTTCTTCCCCCCTCCATATTTACCTAGCGCCTTGTCATTATTCGTATCATTGAAGCAGGTTGCATCATCTTCGTCAACTGGGTTTATTATTGGTTGCCCCACCCTCACATCATGCTCATGACTTATATGCACGAGCTCATTGACCCCCTTATGCACCTCATCCTTAAGCTCCTTCTCACCCCGCTCCACAAACTCCGAGCTCTCAAGAATACCACCATTTTCAGCATCTTCTATACTTTGCCTCACAATCTCCCCTACCACCTCTTTACCCGATTGAATTAGCAGGGCTGCCTTATCTCCCCCTTCGACCTGCTCAGTAGTGTTGCACCCTACAAGCTCCCCTTCAGAATTCTCCCTTGAAGGTTTTACAGGTTTCGTGACAAATAACACCTTCCTACTCGCCTTAACCTCCTCAATTTCCTCGAGCCTCTTCTGTGTGCCTTTGCGGGGTGTGGCACGAAGGTATTTACCCCACCCCATGCTTCGCTCATCATCCTCATCATCAACATTGCAACACTCCTTTTCTCCATGACCAATCATGCCACACAAAAAACAAAAAAACGGAAGACGTTTATACGCAAAAGAAACCTTAATCACACGACCATCCGATCCTTTTATGTTTTGGAAGCGACACAACGGTTTGGTAATATCCATCATAACTCGAACCCTATGATAATTGTCTAGGTTTATCGTATCATCCTCTATCTCCATCACACAACCTAGGTTCAAAGCTATAGTTTTGCAAATAGCCGTAGATCAACAATTAAAGGGCAGATCTTTAATTCGAATCCAGAAAGGCGAATGTGTTAGAATTACCTCAGATGGTTTCTCGTTGCCAGCAACTTCATTAAGAACCAACAGTTGATTATCAAAGCACTAGGGACGCCCCTCCATAACCTTTTCCTTATCCCTCCAATGAAAGAATTGGAAAAGAAAAAGATTGGGCCCTATCAGACGAATCACAAGCCTCTTCGACACAGCCCATACTTGTGCCATCGTTCTCTTAAAAGCCTCAATGTTGAAGCTTCGATCGCCCCACCAATAGGAGGGCCATCTGATCATTGCTTGCCGTATCGTCCACAGTCCCAATGTCAATAATATTGGATTCAAAGATCGTGAATTTTTAAGTTTTGGTATCTCGAGATTAAATCAGCAGCCATGATTAGAGTTCTTACTCACGCTAACCCCTAGGGTTAGGTCAGCCTTTCTCACGAGGAGGAGAGAGTTCTTTCTTTCAAGAGAGATTAATATTCAATTATATTCCAAATTAACTCATAGCAAATTGAAAGAATGAGAATGAGGCAAACAAATAGGGATGTACACAGAGAGTACGAGTGCTCTCTCATTACCTTTAAAGAAGTTATAGTGATAATTAATCCTATCTAATCAAAGTTGTTGAGAACTTTTAGTTGAAAATATAAAGGGAAAATCAAGACAAATTTTGATAATCGGCTAGTTAAGATAATTTTGAGTGAGATGAATGCAACCCAAGTGATAGAATTGTGGGGGGGGAAGAGTTAGAGTCAAGAGAGTCGTCAAGAGATGAGTGAGACAGAAGAATGGGAGTGACAAGGTGAGAATCTATCTATACAGATATATTAAAAGGTGTTCTGAAGCAAGTCTACACGCCATGTGGCACTATGCCATGAGTTTTTTCGTTCCATGTCATCAACATACATAATAAAAATTAGAAATATGTTCCGTACAAGATTCGACCACGTGACCTCAAGTTAATATAATAAAGTTCTAACCGATGAACTATGCAACATTAGAAACTCTCTTTTGACATGAAAATATTAATAACTTGGGGCATCGCCCGGGCCTAATGACTAGTGGTGTCATAATAAGGGGGGCATGTGGTTGTTTAATTTTAGCACGACAAATAACTTAATAACGGCTCACATAATATCTCTACCAAAAAAAAAGAATAATAATATTGAACCTCTTGCATTGCATATGAAAATACATCGTGCATTACCTAAATTCGGTACAAGGATCCTACTCGTTTTTTTCTAAAATTATTTCTCATCTTAAAATGATAACAAAAAAAAACAAGTCTTATGTGCGGCTGACCGCACAGTTAATAACCATGTGGTTGTGTGCATAAAAGATAAATTAACCATATTAAGACATAAGTAACCCCTACAATTTATGCCCCATGAGTTTAATGAATTTTTTGTAAGTTTACTCTATGTAAAAGTAGAACTCATACATTTTTGTATCTCTTATAATATAGAAGTAGTATGTTAAAATTCAACCAAATATAGTTTTTCTTTCATGATCTTCCGACAACACTTTTTTTTGGAGGAGGTACCCAACAGTGAACAATACTTTTGATCAAATATGGTTGTGATTCTTGTGAAGGGTTCAGTTCTTTTAGCTCTTTCTTACTCCTAGTCTCCTACAATCCAGCAGTTGCTATTTGTCGAGATAATATCAAGATTACTTTGGAAATTTAACAAAAGGAACATTTGCATATATATAAAAGTGAATTTCATCTACTTTGTTGTTCAAATGGCTTGAATTAGGAATTTTAAACAACAAAATATATTTTTGTGCTCTTAAGTACATCATTTATATTCAATATAATTACTTTAAGCCGCTTGGAAACTAAATTTAACTCACAAATATATGCATGAACACGAATTTAAAAGGATAAAGGGTAAAAGAAATTGTAAAAGCTCCCCATCTTCCCCCTTCATGCATTTTCTAACTTGTGATCTAAGAAATGTACTATCATAACTCATTAGTAGAGGATCCCAATTTCCACGTCCCAACTCACGGCTAGTCTAATTTAGTTTTATCCAGTACAAGAGTGATCCCTTGTAGCAGGTAGCTTGTTTACCAACTATTCTAGATGGGCATCAAAGGATGAGCATGTAGTTTGTTTGCCAGCCATTCTAGATGGGCAGCAGCCCCACGAGCTCGGTCCTAGCCCATGATAGTAGTACCCAACACGAGAGTGATGCCTTGTCTAATATTGTTATATTATGAACAATTTTTGTTTATCTATAACATTTTTTGATTGAATATTTAATTACAGATGTATCTATTGAAATCAAATTTCACCAACTTCAGATACCTAATAGGTTATTTGATACCTTAATTTTCACATACAAAACTTGTGACTAATTAAGGCTATGTTCTCTTTATCTAAGGTGATATGATCTTTTTTATATATATAAAAAAAAGGTTTAGTTTGAATCCTTCACCCCCGTCTCCCTTTTCTTACTAAATAAATTTCTACGAGATCTTATTAGATTTAACTCGTCATATTTTAAATAACTGATTTTCATATTTTTTACAAATACAAAATTAAACATATTTGGTAATAAGTAATCGAAAGTAAAAAAAAAATGTCTAGTTTAGAATTTTCTAATCTGATCTGATGTGATTCTAATAATATATGTAATTTATCTATTTATTACAATATACTAAAGCAGAAATTGAAGATGACATGTGCCACTCTCTCATTTAAAAAAAACTTCACGCCAAATCGTATATAAGATATTATTGAAAATAAAATATTCTATTCTAAATTATTATTTTTTTACAAAAAAGCTTTGACAATCTTCTTAATTTGATTATTAACATTCAAATTTAATTAGTGAAAAAGCAATTTCTTATACATAATAGTACCCCATCTGTCTTTATTTACTTGCTACATTTTCTTTTGCACAATTTTCAATACGTTATATTGAGCGTGAATATCTCTTATTTCATCGAAGTAAAAATTATAAAAATTTGATATTATATGAATCTACACATCGAGGCAAATCTAACAAGATTACACATGAAAAGAATCAGTCAAATTTAATAAACTTTAACTCCCAAAAAGGAAAATAAATAAAGACGAAGGGAGTATATGTTAAGCTAAGGTCAAGTCAACAACTAGTAAGTACGCAAATATGTATACTTCATATACTCTCATTTATCGTCAAATTAGAGTATACAATAAAAATAATATAATTTATTTGAAAAGAAAGTATATTCATAAGTGATCACTTTATGGGGGAAATATAATACTTACAGTTAATAACTTTTCCTCTCTCTTATTGATTAAATAACATCCTTATTTATAGGGTACAATATCTTGGTCTCTAGGTGGTTGTTTGGTTGACATAAAAATTCATGGGAAGTAGAACTTCATGCGAAATAAGATAAGTTGCAGTTGTTTCTATTTCTTAGGAAATGAAATTACAGGGGAGTTTTTTTATTTTCGGATCCCCCCCATTGGGGAACCTTTGGTAAGAAGAAGGACCCTACTTGACCAACATCTCTCGCAGGTCAGCCAACCCAGCTACACAGGGCAACGCTTAAGAGTAGGGGGAAATAAGGGAATCCCTACTCCCAAGCACAAGTAAGGTAGTGGGGTTTGAACTTGTGACCTCAAAGTCACAAGATGAGTTCTCGACCACCTCCACCAAGCAAGCTTGGTTACATTTCAAGGGAAATACTGCTCCAAGAAAATACTAATTTCTACATGCAACCAAACAAGCCTTTAAATTAACTAGAACTCCTAACAAATGTAGTTTTCTATACAGAATCTCTAATACAACGTTTCCTTAACATATAAATATCTAATACTAATGTTTCCTAAACATAATAATGTTCTCACTAGATGTCTCTAATATCTCTAGTAATAAGTTTGACTTTTAAATATATCTCTACTAACATGTAATGTTTATCTAAACATAGCAATATCTCTTTCTTTTTAATTTGCATAATTTGATTTTAATGATTGCCAATGCAGAATTTTGATAATTGATACCTCTAATTTTGATATATTAACTAATATCTAACGTGTAATAATGTCACATAAACATAATAATCTATCTGTTTCTTTCTAATCTATATAATTTGACTTTTACGCTTGATAATATAAAATTTTGACCATTAATATCACTCATTGTAAACATGTAAAAATTACTCTAAGTATGTGGAGTCGAATTTAACAAGATCTTACTAAACTTATAGTCAAACTAAAATGTAAATATTGCTAAACTAAAAAGCGTGTAAATTAAAAAGAAACAAAAAGGTATGACTTTTGAGTTAAGGAATTTTTACTTCAAAAAAAAAAAAAAGATTGCGACTTCTTTATACACTTCTTCATCAACAATTTTATACACTTGTTCATCAACAAACCCCAAAAAAAGAATCAAATGGATGAGGGCTTATGCAAGAGGAGGGTTTAGCTTCTTCATCTCTTCATTTACTCGACGACCAGTTATAGCCTCCACTCTCTCTCCTCCCTCACACCATTTTCTCACCCCTTGTTCTAATTTCAGATTCTGGGTTTCCCAGAGAATCAGATTCTCTTCATCTTCTTCTTTATCTGCCCAAGTTAAAGTTATGGGGATTCAATCCAAATCTGTTTCTGGGTCAATTGATGACTCTGTTGATTGGTCTGCTACCAAAGTTAGAGACACTTTCATCAAGTTTTTTGAAGGAAAAAGTCATACTTTTTGGAAATCAAGCCCTGTTGTTCCTCATAATGATCCCACTTTGCTCTTTGCTAATGCTGGTTTGTACTCTTTTATTGTTTGTTGTTTGTTGTTTGATTGTTTTTGGTTTCTGAATCTTTAATTAGTAGTATTATGGTGATGCGTTGATTAAATTTCAAAGTCAAATATCTTGTATTGTTGAGATTTTATTTTGCTTTCACATATTGGTATTCTCTTTTTGAGTTTATAGTTTGTAGTAAGTTGGTATTTTGCTGATGTATTGTCACTTGTAGTGAATTGTAAGTTGAGGACATATGTTGGGTAGTTACTCCTGATGATGATCATGCCATATAAATATAGGGTTCATAAATGTCTGATTGAACAGGTATGAACCAGTACAAGCCCATTTTTTTGGGGACAATTGATCCTAACAGTCCTTTGAGTGCTATGAAGCGTGCTTGCAACACTCAGAAATGTATCAGGGCTGGTGGGAAGCACAATGATCTGGACGATGTTGGGAAAGATACTTACCATCACACATTCTTTGAAATGCTCGGTAATTGGTCCTTTGGTGACTACTTTAAGAAAGAGGCCATTGAATGGGCCTGGGAACTCCTCACCAAGGTAAGTGGATCACCTGGCTTCTTTTTCTTGGTTGTTTAATGTCTACCATATAGAAAATATATTTTGGTCTACAATGTGCATCAAGAAGCTTGATTCTTTCGTCAACTTGAGCATATTTGTTCTCATTTCGGTGTGGACTTGAGAAAACAATGGCCCCTTGAACCTGATTGGTGCTGTTGTCTTGCTAACAGGTTTATAAGCTACCTGCTGACCGAATTTATGCTACCTATTTTGGTGGTGATGAGAAAGCTGGACTTACGGCTGACACAGAGGCCAGGGATATTTGGCTCAACTTCTTGCCTCCTGAACGTGTATTGCCTTTTGGTTGCAAGGTCTCTTTTCTTAACTCTATTTAGTTTGTTATGGAAACTTCGGTTTTTATGAGTTAAATTGTAAATTTTGTAGTGTTGGTTGTCAATTACATATTACTACGACATTATAGTCTAAAAACTGTTTCATACATGTCAATAGCTCCAATGATGAAGTGTTTTGTCCTTCTTTTGATTTGGCTAAGGGATTAAGTCTTGGTAGACCGGACCCACCTTTCTTCTCATAGGTGGTTGGTCTATTATCAATTGGGTTGAATGCAGTTGGTGGAGACCTTCAAAGTTTTGGTAATAGTGTTTTAATTGTAGTGTTTTATAGATAAGCTACAGTTCCTACATGGGTCATATGATGGATGTTGTTGCCTTGTGATATTGCAATTGTCAAAATGTACCACTTAGTTGGCATCTGGTTTCTAATTGAATACTGAAAAGAGTTTCTGAATGTAGTCCAACTGTAGAATATTAGAATCACCTTCCAGTTGCAAAGATCCTTGGTCATACCAGGATAGTAACATATGCGAACTTGCGAAGTATGCACATCTAGGACTTGAGAGTAAAGTATGAGCCTTGAGGAAAATGAATAATTTTCTGTTTAATTAGAGAATGGAAGAAGGTAATTGGATTGATTTTGGTATGGTGACACCCTTGGATGCTGTGATACAAAGACTTGCTCAACTAAGATAATTCTGATCTATCTCCTTGTATATTAGTTCAATTGGAGGAAGAAATTTTTTTAAACTTTTTTTGATTATTTTTGTGCTATAATATTTCATTCATCCAATTTCATGTGAAAATCCCACTTTTGCACAAATATTCAGGAGTTTTGTGAATATATAAATAAGATTTTGAGCAAGCTCTTCAATTAATCCAAAAAATATCCATCTTCAATTGGTATACTTTCCCAGATGGGTGATATTGGACATTATTTTTTTAGTGATTCATTTTACACTCTCATATAGCTTTGGACTTTCCGAAAAAAAATGATTCACTTAATTGGGAAGGATGGAGTTGGATTTTATTGAGTAATCGAAAGTGCTTCTGGTTAGTTTGATAATATTTTTAATGATTATAATTTGAGCTTATCTGGCATGCTATATGTTGATTACCTTTTATAGTTCTGATTTCTATGTATGTGGCCTGATGTTTGCATGGAACAGGACAACTTCTGGGAGATGGGTGATACTGGTCCTTGTGGCCCCTGTACTGAGATTCATTTTGATAGGATTGGGGGTCGTGATGCTGCATCACTGGTCAATAATGATGACCCTACTTGTATAGAGATATGGAATCTTGTTTTTATTCAGGTATGCTTTTGTCGAATATATCTCGTGGAAAGAGTTCTTGTTTTCTGTCCAGTTAGTACTGCGGTCAGCACGGAACATTATATAATGCTTCTGCTCTAATGAAATGTTGGCTGTTCTTCTTTTATTCTGTCCTGTCTGTGTGTATAAAATTTCTATCAAGATTTAGCACGAACACATTGTTTTGTTTAGGAGATATATATCTTCAGATATTTGGTTTGCTGCTAATACAGGGCTTTTTTTTATTGTTGGGTACAGTTTAACAGGGAAACTGATGGTTCGTTAAAAACCCTTCCTGCCAAACATGTTGATACAGGAATGGGTTTTGAAAGATTGACATCTATTCTTCAGAATAAGATGAGTAATTATGATACAGATGTCTTCATGCCCTTGTTCGATGCAATTCAACAGGTAATCAGTTGTTAGAACTTAGAATACACTTTTATTGCTAGGTATCCTGTGGAGTTGTGGTTGTCTCATCTGATTTGTGAGAGACTAAACGTTCTTCTGATTTTACGACATAGAATTTCTGTGCCAATGTCTTGGATGGCTCCAATCTTTATAGATTCACATTTTGTAATTGAAATGTTGAAGAGTTAATGATGAGTCCTCTGTTATGATTCTCAGACCGTGATACAAGTATAGACTTCTGTGTGAATCCAAGAATCTGTCGTAGAAACTCTTAGCTTGATGATAATTGGACATAGGTTCAAGTGTCAAGTGTCTGGACTTACAATGTGAAGATGAGCACAAGAACGCATTCTCTTGTTATATATGCATATACAAGTATAAACGTATGTATTTTCCAGCTTGGCCAACATTGAAGTGTCCATATCCATTTTCAGAGCTTCAATTATCTGACATGGATCCTTAAGCTGATTTGATGAGCCACAGGCCACGCCGTCATAGATCCTCTATCCCACTTTTACCTGTGCGTCTTTAACGAAAGATAGTTCAGCACTGGTAGACTATTAGTATGAGTTTCTTGGTTAGCTAATGTATACTTCAAGACATGGTAAAGGATAGAGTTTAGTTATTCTTTGTTTGGCTTCAAGCTCTTTTGAGGCCTATATTTCCAATATTAATGAAGAGTATACATTGTGACAATAGATATCTGTTCTTTTTTGGGGGGAAGGGTTGACCATGTTTTTTTTTATCTTACCAATAAAATATGATGCCCTTACAAAGGTGAACAAGGGTTGGGTTATATACTACAAGAGCTAAGAAATCAAGTCAGGTGTATGTGGTGTCTGGGTAGTCTTCTCGGTGTTCAGACTGCATGAATGATCGATGTGTGCCTACTTAGGTTGTGCGATTTTACATAAGCTAATGTTTATTTCTAGAAGGATGACCTTTAATCTTTAGGAAATGGTAAGGGCTGCTTGTAGAGGCTAAAAGCAGATATTGTAAGCAATAATTAAGCATTAATAACACCGATAAACTCGTGATTTAGTCATAAAACTCTAAATTAATACCTTCTTAGGAAATGTATCTAATGCTTATTGTTGGCTGGTAAGGCTGCATATTATTCTTTTAGACCAAGATTCGTATGTTTTGTATGGAATATGGATACTGGTCCAGAAGCTACCTCGGTGGCAACGGAAGTGTATGTAATAGCAAATCTTGTAATTCTTCTGAAGCAACTTCATGTGGGTCTTCTGGATGGCTCTTCGTGCATTATGGAGTATGGTCTATGTTCTGGTTCAATATAATTCTGCATCTTGCTGTATGAGCTTGGTTTGTTTAGACTTTTTGTTTGACTTGTGGCATTTATGATGAATCTTGGTCTCAGTTCTGGATTCTTTTTTGATGCAAAAGAGGAAACATTTCCAAACAAAATAAAAGAAACAAACAAAAAAACACAGAAAATTAAGGAGGAACTAGGTGTGGAAAAGCTAGACCTCTAACATCCCCCTCTAAAATTCTACTAACAGCTACGGGAACACTATCTAAAATATGAAGCCAAATGTCCTGAGCTATGCCTTGATTAGCGAACCAATCCGCCATGCGGTTGCCTTCTCAGTTCTACATGTGTATACTGTGTTCTACTATTCTAGGCTGCCTATAGTTAATATGATTCTCAGAGTGTGTCTGTGTTATCTGAAGGCTGTACCATGGCTTGGTTTCAGTAATCAATGTTATATGAGCTCTAATAATTGTCTTAAATCTGCATGCAGGCAGCTGGGGCTCGCCCTTATTCTGGAAAAGTTGGAGCTGATGATGCTGACACAGTAGATATGGCCTACAGGGTTGTTGCTGATCATATAAGAACTCTCTCCTTTGCAATTGCTGATGGTGCTTGTCCAGGTATAGTCTGGATACATGGTACATGGTACATGGTGCATGGTGCTTAGTGCTTATACTGCTTACCTACCTTTAGGACCCTATCCAGCATAAATAAGTTCAGCTTAATAAGAATGAGTTCATTTTAGTAAAAGTAAGTTCTCTTAAGTACAAATTAGTAATTTATACAAGAAAAACAACCGAGAATCAGTAAAACTAAGTTTCGTTTGGTGAAAATTAGCTTGGATTAGTAAAAATAAGTTTTCTACCGTAAAAAGAAGTTCAGTTTAGTGAACATTAGGTGAAGTGAACAGGGCCTAGGTATTGCTGTAGCTGTGTACAGGTAATTCTTAATTTGTTTTTGAACAATCTCATTGAAGTGAGAGATATAGTTATTATATACTTCTATCTGAAAATTAGGCAAAGAGCAATGATAAATTGCAGATGACAGCTATTGAGAATGTTAAAAGTTTGTTCTAGAATAATTGGTGGTTGACAAGCTAAAGTTGTATCACCTGATCAAAAATAACCTAAGGTCCACTAACTCGGTAGTTAGGGAAGTTAGGATGGAATCCACACGGAGATGGCTATACTATTATGTCTGAACTCTAATATTAAACTAACAAAGTCAGATTAAAGGAGTTGGTTTACTAAACTAATTGAAAATTATCAAGTCAAAGATATCAAATATGGGAAAGACTAGGGAAACAATTCACTATGTATGCAATTCAAGATCTCAAGAATGAAAGAAAAAAACTCAACAAACCAATTTGGCACATGTAATTTCTCTCGAACATTACCTTCCTCGAAGCTCACTAAGCCGCTCTCACATGGTTATAGATCGCTAAGCCTACTATTGAGTGCCTATACAAAATCCTACCTCTCAGTCTATAATTTTGCAATGCAACAATAATAACAAATTTGGCCGAACTTGCAGATTAACAAAAAATTATAACTGAATGATAAGAATCAAACGAATTCCCAAGCAAACAATCAATCATTCAATCCCTCATGCATACATGAATTCCCAAATCCCTAGAAATTAAACTACTCGCTCATAATTAGGGAAAGCATAATCATAACAAAATAAACGAACATCATGAACTAATAATGAAGAATTGAAGGAGAATGATAAAAGAAGAGAAAGAATACCAATTCAAAAAGAAATCTTGAATTCAATTACTTTTATTGAGAACTTCAATGTACTTAGAATGAAAAATAAGTTAAAAATCTAAAACTAGGGTTCTTCGGAGAATGAAACTACTTAGAAAACTAATAAACTTAATAATAATGTAAAACGTCCTTTTTCCATTTTAATGCAAGAAACAACACAACACGCGCTTTAAAACAACAGAATTGCGGCATGCGCAGGCAGCTGGGGCGGATTGTCAGTTACAATTTAATTATTCGTTTCGCCCGACTGGCGCACCTGAGGTGGCTTTTCATGGACTAGTAACAACGACTTGCCCGAGCAGGCGAGATCCGCCGGGCCGATCCCGGAACAAAGCATCAAAACTGCTCATCTTCGAATCGTTCATAACTTTCTCATCTTTCACCGAAATTTGGTGTGTGACCAGTCGTTGGAAAGCTCTCCCGTCTACTTTCTAACCCAATTGGAATCATTCCATTATCATTTGTAGATAAAAAGTTATGAGTAAAGGAACTGACAATAGTCAGTTTTGGCACTTCTTTCGGTAATATTTTGCTTCATTCTAGCCCCAATTCATTCCAAAGAGATGCTTTGCGATCCTCGTGCAATCTACCTTCTTTGTTCATGTTTATTATACTTAAGCTTAGCCAACCATAGCCTTTTTTTATTGAAGTCACCTGAAATTCATCAAAACAAGCAAACGGAGAGTAATATAGCAGAACTTGAGTAAATCATGCAAATATGCACCTAAATGCTCTAGTATGAACTAGAAATACCACATAAATGCGCCTAAAAACTATGCATAAATATGACACATCAATAGTAATTTAAATCTTGACGTAAATTTGCGGAATGTTATGTTATGCATTGGGTATAGGCAATGGGTAATGTAGGAAGTATATTATGGTTATGCTAGCTTGGAGAGAATGAAGGTGCATTACCTCTATAAATAGAAGAGATTAGTGAAAGGATGGGGTATGAAGAAAATATTGGAGAGTTTCCATTAGTTGTTAGCTTGGGAGTGTGTCAAATCACTTGAAAACTTGACAATTTATCTTACAGTTTATGTTGAATTTCCAGATTATTAATCAGAGAAACAATATTTCCTTAAACACTAATCTGAAATTCCAGTTCATTACATGTGACTCGTGTTACCAGTTACCCTTATAGAGCTCTGCTGTGAATGGTTTTACTAAACATGAATTCTTGCTATTGTGATCTTGAAGTTTAGCGTTTTTGATAAAGATATATAGTTTCCGAGATGTATTACATGTTTTTCGGGCAAAGTGATGATTAGGCCCCTCAAGTTTCACTTGTGGTGATTAACCTCCACAACTTAACCTAAATGTGAGATTACATACTTATTAGTATATATAACCATTTTTTTCTTTACAAATGTATTTATTCAGGAAAAATACATGGGAAAAAAATTTCAAAAATCATTATGATGGTATAAAATATCTTAAATACATAAATTACACATATTAAGTACAAACATACATAAACAAAAAAAAAACAATTTCTTCTGAATGTGCATCTCTTCTTCCTCTAGCCTTGCATTAGGCCCTATCACTATGCAATTATTTCATCTTCTTCATAGCCTTGTGGAAGAATAAGTTGTATAAAAATACGTATAATCTAATATCTTAGTATTAAAAATTATTTACTAATGAGAAAATGGTAATATTATAATAAGTGTGTAATCTCACATTTGGGTAAAGTTGTGGGGGTTAATCACCACAAGTGAAACTTGGGGGACCTAATCTCATATTTGAGCAAACTTAAGGGGCTTAATCACCACTTTCGCGTTTTCACTTAGTCCTTTTAAAAGTTAAATAATTGATTTATGTAGGTAACCAACTGTTTAGTTAGGGATTATAGTTCTCGCCACTTCCATTTCTGAAGAGGATATTTAGTAGCCTTGGGCTTGTGATTACTTTATCTATTTGCTCCATGCCTCACGTTTATAAAGATTACAATAATAGTGTAGTTGCTGATTTTCAAAGCTATTAGAAATTGGTTTCATCAATGTCAGTGTCTTCACTTAGTCCAGTTCATCCATTGTTATCAGGGGAAAAAAAAGTGGTCGCGTTCGCGGGAACGGTCGCGTTGTTGCAGGAATGGCTTGTAACGGGGAAATAGAACGTTTCGCGGCCGACGCGGCGTGAATTTTTTTAAAAAAATTCACATTAATATTTTCTAACCTTATTTACTTTATTTTAGTTTATGAAGCATTATTACAACATAATATAATCAAATCTATGATAATATCATGTTTCATTAGCTATATAATTAAATCGTAAAATATTTTTGGCCAATATTTAAAAAGAACGTATATAACGGGGATAAAAGCACCCTAACGCGGCGAGTTCGCGTTACGGGATGGACAACGCGGCGAGAAGTATGTGATTTTTATTATGGCGTTCCGTAACGGGATTTCGCGGAACGGCAAATCCAAAATCCGTTACAGAACGGCCGTTTTGTAATGGAACGGGAGAGTTTAATTCTATGATTGTTATACAATAATGGTAGTTGTGTTAACTGGAAACAATAGGTACTATATAAATTTCAGAATAGTGAATAGATGGTTTTTTTGGGCTTACTGAAATTAAGGCAATACGAAATTTCTGATGGTGGACGTGAGCATGTTTTAGAATCTATTATATACTTTCTCTGTTTCTTTTTAATTTACACACTTTCCTTTTTGATCCGTTTCTTTTTAATGTTTTAAACTGTTGCTTTTTTATTATTATTGGTAATATGTCCCATCTATTTTTTCCTCTTTTTCCACCTATGTGGTCCACTTTTTGTTGGGATTTAGACTAAGCAAATACTAATTACTTGCAATTAACACTAATCAACAATTAATGAGAAAGCAAAAGGAAACCAGTAACAATAAAGAAAGCAATGAAAAACATACCGAATAACGTGGGAAAACCCGAGAACCGGGAGAAAAAACACACCAAGCAAGCATCTTTGATTAATGGAATCAATGGATGATGATTACAAGCACTAATGGATGAGTTTAATGCTCTTTTCTCTCTCCTCTTTCACTAAACCCGAGTAAGATCTCACTTTGTGTGAATAAGCCCCCAAAAACTAGAATAATACAATCGAAGGGTTGAGATATAATCTCAAACCCGAAAATAACCGCGACAAGTCTGGGTCGCCCACCCGGGCAAAGTGCCAGCTCGCCACAGGAAGGATTTTCCAAATCCCTGCCTCGAAGTGTCATTCGCAGAGAATGGGCGCTCACCTGGAGCCCGCCCGCGCCTGAAGACCGCCCGCCCGTGTTCCTGTGCTCCACTTTCTCCTTTCCTTGCTTTGCTGCGTTTGCTCAACTCCACCTTTTTAGTTTTTCTCTCACTTTTTAGTTTCTCGCTCCATCTTTTCAGTTTCTATCTCTCACTTTTGAACTTCCTCCGTGGTTCTCCCCCATAGTGAAGTGAGTAAATTAAAAAGATACGGAGTATGTGGCAGGCAACAACTGGAACGTCACTCTTATGGTGTCTTATTGGTCTTTATATGTCATATGAAGAACAATAGTCAATAGTTGTTGTAAGTTGTAACATGTATAGGCATTTTACAAGTTTTTACTTTTAATGCAGGTAATGAAGGTCGTGAATACGTTCTAAGGCGCATTCTTCGTCGAGCTGTTCGTTATGGAAGCGAAGTACTAGGCGCCAAAGATGGTTTTTTTAGTGGGTATGAAAGTAAAAATGCTTTCTTCCAGTTATTCTTTGTGCTTGAAATTATTGTGATCTGCCTAATACTTTCTTGTTAATTAAGCAATGTGTAATGTCTCTGATTCTATCCTTACTAGCACGATTATGTGTGAATGAATGATTGTCTGCAGGCTAGTACCTACACTGGTGAATTTGATGTGTGATGTTTTCCCCGAGCTGAAGCAGCAAGAGAAACATATCAAAGATATCATTGCAGCTGAGGAGGCCAGTTTCGGGAAAACATTGCTCAAGGTAAAAAAAATTTACTTGCACTAGATGCTTAAATGTTTGACTGTTGGCAATGCTTTGTGATGCTCAATGGCCTCGCAGACTTGCTAACGGGGGTGTTTTATACACGTGTTTTTGCACCTCTTTTGAGTCAGCTGTTATTTGTAAACCTTCTGATCTGACGCATATATCAGATAAGGAGATGATAAACTGCTGAGGGTGTGGTATCGGAATTAATTACATGAGGAGTTTAGGGCACAAGCAACTTGGGACTTGTCTATGCTTGAACAATTGATCTTGGCTGTTCCAATACTTAATTTTCTCAATTTCATCTTTCCTGATTGTTACTGTTTGTAAAAGCTGTAATTTTTGAATTCCTTGCTTGTTTAACAACCATGTGGTGATACAAACTTGTAAAGAAGCTCTGCAGGAAGTCAGGAAACTGCAATGCGAAAAATGAATTCATATTTTTACAGATCAGATTTGGTTTACCTGAATCATGTGAGAGCTTGAGTTAATTCATACTAGTTTGCACGTTTACTTATTCATATGATATTTAATCTGTGAGCAGGGAATCGAGAAATTTAAGAAGGCTGCTCAGGAGGTAGAAGGGAAGACAATCACTGGCCAGGTAGATTGCTTTCCTTTGGAATTTGCATCTGTCCCTTCTGTGTTGTGGGTGCTTTGCTGGCATGTGCATCTATGTTTCCATTCATGATATTTTTGTAAGGGTTTCACTTTGACTATGTCCTAATACAATTTACAGTTTTTTTTCTTGATCCAAATTTATTTCCCCAAATTATTTCTCTTGCTGCTTTCAGTGGCGTCTTTCTCTTAACCTTGACTCTTTATTGTCATGGGTTCGGTGTGTGTGCAACTTAACCTTCTTGGATTCAATCCTTGCGAAATTTTCGTTAACCTATCACATAGAGATGGACATTATGCCTGATAGTCATCGTGTGGACTGGGTGTATTATTGAAGGGGTATACTTGTTAATCAGCTCTGTGATCTAACAGATCTACATTAATATCAACGAATAAAGAGATGTTAATAAATTATGAAGTTACCGAATGAATCAACTAAGTGCCTTCATGAGGCTGTATCATTTGGGGGAGGGGTGCGGTTGAATGTGTGTAACCTTATTAATTTGAGCAGAGGGCTAGACCTGGATTGCAAAATTATCCTTTTCCATCATACTTCTCAGTTAATTAGGGGAAAAGATAATATATTAAAAAAAGAAAAGTGTTTAAAATATTGCAACTTATGTGGAACTCGATTATCTAAACTGTCAACGGCTGTTACATTAGTAGAGCTGTTGATGATTGCCAAGTTGTTTATTGCAGGATGCATTTGTATTATGGGACACATATGGCTTCCCGATTGATTTGACCCAGGTATATAGTGTGACACTTATACAAAAAGTGCAATTATGTCATTGCAACTTTTTTGATTTCCTGATTTCTTTTTCCTCTAGTTAATGGCAGCGGAAAGAGGTTTAACAGTAGACACAAAAGCTTATGATGATGCTATGGCAGAAGCAAAGAAAAGATCAAGAAGTGCTCAAAATAAGGTATTTTACCAAACTGGACCTATATAGTATTGTGTTGGATCAGTGACCTGCATTTTTGTTGCAAAATTTCATGCCACATATGGATTGCTGGGTTTTTGGGGGTAGGGGGGTTGGGAGGAACTGCCGGGGAGACAGTTGCTGAGAGACAATTGCTTTACAACTTTGACAGTCTACCGAGTGGATTTATGCTGATCTAACTATGTCAATTTACAATTTCAAATTCCTATAGCAAGTTGGTGGTGCAATTGTTATGGATGCTAACGCTACAGCATCATTACACGACAATGGAGTTCCAACCACTGATGACTCCAGCAAATATGTTTGGTTCCAGGTTAGAATATCCAATGTGTTTATTTATATCTTCAGAACTGTGTACCTGTGTGGATTACATCACTTATTTCTTTCAAACCCTATTTAATAATGTACTTCAGGATCATGACAGCACCATAAGAGCTGTATACAATGGATCCGAGTTTTTGAAGACTGCTGAAGCTGGTCAGGAAGTTGGTATCGTTCTTGAGTCGACAAGTTTCTATGCTGAACAAGGTGGTCAGGTAATATGTTATTGACCTGTTGAAATTAGCAGGGCTCTAATTGTCAACCATGCAACGTTTTCTGGTCTGCTTGTGTTGATGTGATTGCTCTAAATCCTGGAACAGGCAGCAGTAGCTTGATTTTTTTTTTAATGTTTTAAATGGTAACTTTGATACTTCATCCGCTCCAAAATTATTGCAACACTTGCCTTTTTTAGAGTTCTTTAATTAGTGCAACAGTTGCCTTTTCTAGAGTTCTTTAATTGATGCAACACTTCTATACATTAAAAAAAAAAGATATACCCACACATGGGACCACTGATACTAAACAACTTTTCTCTCCCCTTGCTTTAACATAAATATTAACACGATACCACACATCCAACTCTGAACTCCCTCCTAAGTCCTAAATCACCGTGCCAAAGGCATGTTTTGTGATTATTATGAAGCGGAGGGAGTACTTATTTCCACCTGACGTGGCACTGAGAGAGTCTTCTTGTAAAGTAG
This sequence comes from Beta corolliflora, assembly GCA_947648045.1. Taxonomy (NCBI): domain Eukaryota; kingdom Viridiplantae; phylum Streptophyta; class Magnoliopsida; order Caryophyllales; family Amaranthaceae; genus Beta; species Beta corolliflora. The sequence goes on from CANSZD010001394.1 coordinate 1,080,043, forward strand.
TCAGATCCGTTGGGTTGTATATAATGTCTGCTAAAGCTTTTGTTTTCTGTCTCGCGGATTTTGACTAGTTGATAGGAAAGTCCAATTTTTCTGGGTATAGTGACGACTTATCTTATGCTTCTAACTGAATGACTTATAACTTCCAAAGTTTGAGATTATATGATCTTGCTACATATCAATCCAGTTGCAATGTATGCATTAGGACATAATACTAATGTTCAGTTATTAAAAAATTAGATCTCTTTTGTTTCAGATCTTTGATACTGGCTCACTTGAAGCCCCACATGGAAGTTTTCAAGTTTGTAACGTTCAGGTGTTTGGTGGTTTTGTTCTACATATTGGTACCTTTACAAGTCCAACTGGTAGATTCTCTGTCGGTGATAAGATCACTTGCAAGGTAGCATATTACACTTTATCTTTGGAATTTGATCAGCAGTCAACTTAATAATACTCTTCCAACCAATACCTGTTGCCCCATGTTTGCGTTTTTCTCATCTTTTTTCAATGTGCAGGTGGACTATATGAGGCGTCAACTCATTGCCCCCAACCATACTTGTACACACATGCTAAATTTTGCTCTCAGGGTAGGTATCCAAGGCAAAAGGACATTTATATCTTTATTTTTATTTTTGGCTGTATATCTTTTCCGAATGCTTTACATTTTCGGATTTGCAGAAAGTTCTTGGGCCTCATGTTGACCAAAAGGGATCTATTGTCCTTCCTGAGAAATTGAGATACGATTTCTCTCACGGTAATGAATTTTCAGTGGACTTAGTGGATCACCTGCATTGCTGCCAATTATTTGTTAGCTGAAAGCCATTGTTTTTCTGAATAGGCAAGCCTGTTCAAGTTGAAGAGTTGAGAGAAATAGAAAGCATTGTGAATAAACAAATTGGAGATAAACTCGATGTATTTGCTAAAGAGGCAACACTTGCTGATGCCAAGCGTGTAAACGGTCTGCGAGCTGTGTTTGGAGAGGTTGGGTTCTGTTCTTTTGATATCTTGGGTCGATGTTGCACTATTGTTTCTTTTCAGTATGCTCTTTTCTCTTTTTTTTTCCTTCTTTTTTTAACCAGTGCAAGATGTGCTCCTTATTGCAGATATACCCTGATCCTGTTAGAATAGTATCAATTGGGAAAAAGGTGGAAGATCTCCTGGAAAATCCAGATAAAGAAGATTGGTTGGAATATTCTGCTGAACTTTGTGGAGGTTCCATCTGTCCTTGATTTTCCAACTTTTGATCTTCAAGTATTTGCATTACATTGTACTACAACTTGGTTTGTTGATTATATAGGAACCCACATATCTAATACAAGAGAAGCTAAGGGATTTGCTCTTTTATCTGAGGAGGGAATTGCCAAAGGAATTCGTAGAGTGACAGCTGTTACATCTGACTGTGCTTTGGAAGCGGTGGAAGTGGCATCTTCCCTAAAGCAGGAAGTGGAAGTTGCGTTAAAATTAGAAGTCAGCCAGCAAGAGAAGGTTAATATGGACAAAGATTTCTCTTTTAAAATTTGTTTTGATTTTAGCTTTTACACTAATACACCTTATATGTGGCTATCCTATGCTACTCGGATTTTGGTACTGGTGTTGGACATGGGCACTTCTCAAGTCTCCAACACGTCTATTTTATGAAATTATTTCTAGATTTTGGCCCAAAATGAAGTGTCCAAGTATTTATATGACTATATCCATGTAGAGTTTTGAGGATCTGACACGGGTACCTAAAGTAAGATGGAGAGTCTAAGTAACATAGTGGCCATCATAATATTAGCCTCCCGCTGCATATATCTATATTCTTAGATGTTTGATGTAGATAAATTCCATTTTGGATCAGATTGTGGCTTCTTTGAGGAGCCGTGTAGAAGCAGCACCCATCCCAGTAGCCAAGAAAGATGATATTCAGAAGATTATGAAAGTGCTCCAGGTAATGGCTGTCAAGTATAGTAATTCCTCTAACTCATTTTGTAATTTCTTCCCATTTGCTTACATATCGTGATATTCCTTTTTTAACAAATGGCTCCAGGATAACGTGCGGAAGGCACAGAAAAAAGTGGCTGAAGAGAACCTACAAAAAGCGGTAAAGACTGCCACTGAGAAGGCAGAGGCTGCTATTTCAGAGGGAAAGACCTTTTGTATCTCGCGTGTAGATGTTGGTTTAGATGCTGCTGCTGTAAGGGAAGCTGTACAAAAAGTGATACAGAAAAAGGTTTGTTTGAAGACAGTTTCCACTTTTTTGGGTGCTTCTCTGTTATCTGCACTATGTGGGTGCTCACTAACTTTGCTTTGTTATGGGTGTGATCAGGGTATTTCAGTCATGGTGTTTAGTGTAGACGAAACTGCAAATAAGGCTATTGTTTATGCCGGAGTACCTGACAAGGGAAACACTTGGAAGGGCTTGGAAGTGTCCGAGTGGTTAACAGTTGCATTGGGTCCTTTAAAGGGAAGGTGCGGTAAGGGAAAAGGTGGTCTTGCACAAGGCCAGGTTAGCAAATTCTTCTCTTTAAAGCACATGTTCTTGAGTAATCTGACCTTGCATGGATTTGCTCATATACTTTTTCTACAGGAGAATTAGCATGTCATAACAGAATGTCTTTCGCTTTTCAGGGCACTGATGCGTCTAATGTTGAGGAGGCCATAAAACTGGCAGTGGACTTTGCATCAATGAAGCTAAACTGAGCATTGTTTCCTTTGTATCAACTGATAGATTGTCGCTGCCACCTTGTGCTACCCCGATTGCTGTTACTTGCCCTTCATCCTCTGAATGTAAGTTTTTTATAGGGAAAGGGTGAAATTGGGCAATTTATTCAAGGTAGTGTGCAGATTCATTCTTCTTGATAGAACCCAAGCGTCATTTAACAATTATCATTTTTATACAGATATACTAGGAATTGTTTACAGTATCTAAGCACATGTACCTCACCTTTCTTGGTTATTTGGAAAAGTTCACTCAAGCTAATATAATCTTTGACCATATTTCAGACTAGGAGATGTTTGTGGACATTGTTAATTTTGTACTATCTTTTAGTAGTAATTATGGATGTTTTGAATCTATTGGGGATTCATAATTCTAATTGAGTCCTACATTCTTGGGCTAGAGATATGCTGAATTGCTGATTGCTTTGGTATTTGTTTGACCCGCAACACAATGGATTTTTTAATGGTGACGATCACATGTATAAGTACGTGGCCGTCTGACGGTCATGGATTTGGTCATGATTTAGGGTGATATCTCGTAAAAATAGGGGTGGGTTTTAGATGTTGGTAAAACGGTCAAGGTAAATTAGTTTGGTTTGCCTTGACTCAGTGATATTGTTGGTTCATGGGTTGATGGAAGCGGTCAGACCAGTATGTTGGTGATGATACTGGTGGAGATGGGAGAACGAACGAGTGTTTTTTTTTTTTTCTGAAGTTAAATATTGGCTGTTCAATTCCAGCCTTCAGATGGGGGCGTTTGGTTCAAATAGAGAGGAATGGAATTAAGTAGAGGGGAGGAATGGTAACAATAATTGTTACTTTTATTGGGTGTTTGGTTCAACAATGGAAAGAAATCACTTGTAAGGAAATGAAAAGGATTTTGTTACTGTTCTAATTTGGAGAATAACATTTTGGGAGTTTGGGTTACCTTCAAGTAATGGTAATGGTTAACCCACTACCCAAACCAAACAAAGAGTAATGGATTAGATTATTGAATCCGTTTCCAGGCCTTAAAAAAGCAGCCAAACAAAGCCTGTTCAATAACCAAAGGGTGGAATTGAATCAAAAGTTTTAGGTACCCATTTAATTAGAAACCGATCCCATTAGATTCGGTTCTTGGGAATTTAAACCAAGTACACAACACGAATTTGACACGACATCACTTTAACACGACACGACCCATTTACCAGCTCTAGATCTTTCTTATATCTAGTTAGGAGTTTTTAGTCAATTGAAAAACATAACCTTGATTTTAGCGGTTTATTGGCTTTAAGTTCATGAAAATTTGTTAGTATTAAATTGTTACTTAATGAAATTCAATTTTCTCCACTGTTTTCTTTTTGTGCAAACGAACCCCAACACAAGAATTTTCTCCATTGTTGTACAATGCGCAAAATGTAGTGATATCACTTTCCCATTTTCTTTTTCTGAGAGTACCTTCTATTTATATCAGGTAATTTATTTTGAACAAGAAACAAGAAAAGACACATAGATAAATACATTTAAAAAAAAAAAAGATAACTCTTGTTTATATTTTACTTTTACTTCCTTTCAAAAAAAAATCTTTTACTTTTACTTGAATAGGAGAACAAAAAATGGTGAGACCCTTCAAATGGGACTAATCCAATGTTACCAGGATCGGGATCCTACTTTGGATCGTAGGGGTTGGTAGGATCGAATTGGTGGGATCGGATCGTATGATTGTAAGATCCTATAATTCGGTAAAATAGATATAATTATGCTAGAATATGATGATAATCTCATGTTAAAAATTTACACATATTAATAAGGACTTATTTCATTAGCAAATGGTGATAGTTTTTCAATACTATAAGATCGAAGTAATATGCAACCAAAATCTAATAGGACAAATATATAATATGTGAAATTACTTCAAGATTTTTTTACGATAGGATCGTAGAATCGTATCAAGATTCTACCATGTGATTTTTTGTGGTTGGATAAGATCGAAAGATCCTACAAAATTAAGATTCTACGTAGGATCGGGATCGGTGAGCTCCTTCCGGATCGCAAAATCGTAGGATCATAAGATCCGGATCGGGATTTTAACAACAATGGACTAATCTAAAACGTCATTTCGAAAGGTAAAAATGACACTAACATCCGACGAAGAGAATCAAAAAGTAAACTATTGTGATAGAAGAGAAAGAAGATGAAACGAACAAGCCTTATAGAGTAAAGGTTCAAAGCTAAGCTTAATGTAAAAATTTTTCTTTAGTTCACCATTTCGTAATTAAAGGAATATTTGAAATTGTACCTGTCTGCAATATATTATTTTGACTATTACTATCTTCAAATATTTATTATAAAAATTTATGAAAATCTAATATATAAAAACTACACATTGAGATCATGAGATGAATACAACAAGATCTTACATGACTACTCTTTTTCCTATATAATGGTAATAATTCTTGGTCAAAAGTTCATTAAATTTAACCTTGAAATATTAACTATTGCATGAATTATGAAACGACAAATTTAATTGTTAACTTTATTAAAAATGAATGTATTAGATTTGAAGAAAAGAAAAAGGAAAGGAACCATAAGGGAGAAAGAAAAAAAAAAGGGCAAAGTTCATTTGCAAAGCCATTTCAAACACAAATCTAGACTTGTCACATATCGACCTAACCCTAAACCCGACCTCAAAAAATTGTGTCTTTAACAAACTATTGTGATTACACCCAACTATTTGAACCTAAGCAATCCAAACATTCTTAGGTCAATACCCACTCGACCAACAAAAAAAATTATTACACTTATAACAATAAAATGGGATTAAAGAGATTTCTTATGGCAATAAATATCTTCAACTACTTCCTCCGTTCTGTTTTAAATGAAACGTTTGCTTTTTCACGCAACCCAACAAACTTCTTTAATCATTAATATCTTTAGTTGTGCACACGTAAAAACTATAAAAAAGTTATAATTTGATAGTAGACGAATCTAACAAGATCCCACTTGACTATGATTTTCTGTATATAGTGGCGATAAATTGGAGTCAAAATTGATCGATGAATAGTGTCATTTCACCCAATGTTTCATTTAAAACAGAACGGAGGAAGTATTAATATTGTTCGTCTCAACTATTAATAATTGTTACTCTTAAATATCATTTGCTCCAACCCGAACCCTTTGAGTCATGAATAAGCATTCATTAACTCAACCTAAATAGCAACTGTCCAAAAACGACTCAAACATGAAGTTATTTGACCGCAACTCAATCCGAGTTTATCAGACCGACCCGTGTTGCAGGTCTACCACAACATCTCAATTATAATTCGAATAACCCAAAACACAAAAAGCCAACTTAGTACTTACTAAAAATTCATAAGCCCAACGGTAATCAATCATAGTTGGGACTTGGGAAAACACAAAACCTGAAAAATATCTCTCAGGCTGTCGGTCTGACATCATGCCTGAGAAGTGACGTATACGTGTACGTGTCTGATTATTTAGTACACGTGTAAAGCCTAGATTCCCCCCGTGGGGAACCGACCTACTAATATCATACTATAAATAGCCCACCTGCACTGACTCCGAGGTACGTTTTTTTGACTGTTCACCTACCCCCCCTGTATCTGTACTTATTCCACGTACCTTGTCTGACTTAGGCATCGGAGTGGGTTTCCTTGGCAACCCCCCGAGGTCAGTCATCTTTGTCTATTGTGCAGGCCTCCCGACAATCCAAATTACTAGACACCGGCATACCTAACGTCGCCAAGCCTTGTCCATCCATTATTGACCGTCATCCCTTGACGGCCACCGTTTCACACCCTAAACAATTGGCGCTAGAAGGAGGGGATGGACCCCCTTATCACCGGCAACGTCGGTCCAGATGGCAATCCCATCTCGACTAAGTATGGCGGCGCAATCAATGATCCTGACCCAGTTCATGTAGAAGACGAAGATCCTGAAGATCCTGAATCACATCATCCTGACCCTACAACACCGACAGGTGCTCAACCGAGAACCCCTTCCTCCGACATAGCACAGTACACTCCAGAGCAAATCCAGGCCGCCAGGGCAATACTCGATGCCGTAGCTTCAGGCAATCAAATTAATATTTCGCCGAGCAAACGCCCTGGAAGAGTTATCGGTCGGGATCAAGACGGCAATCCACTACGGAGGACAAAACCCTTCTCTCAAGATGGACGTCGTCTGGAAAAAGAGATGGCAGAGGTAGGCTATGATGAAGAAACCCTCCAGACAGAGGAAGATGGTGATACCGGTAAATATACCGAGCCCGTTTACGATGACAGACAGAGCACTGTCAGGGAGTCAAGGAGTAACACGGGCCAGCAGGGAAGGACGTTCAATACTTACTCAGGCCGACAACGTGCTCCTATCACGCCAAGAGGCTCACCCTTCATCAGGGAAATCCTGGTTGAACCCATGCAGCGCATCAAAATGCCTTCTTGCAAATATGACGGCACTTCGGACCCGGTTGATCATATGAGGGACATCCAATCAGACGCCATCTGGTGCAAAGTCTTCCCAGCCACTTTGGCGGGCATAGCACAAACATGGTTCAGAAGCTTACCCCCGGCATCAATCACAGATTTTTATCAACTATCAGCTGAGTTTCAGACTCAATTTGTCAATAATAGAAGGCGAGAAAGAACCACTGGAGAGCTGATGGCTTTGAAGCAAGGAGAAAGTGAAAGTCTGAGGGACTTCTTGGGCAGATTTAATGGTGAAGCAGTGACAATCCCCAATTTGCAGCAGGAAGTTGCCGTGTTAGCTCTAATGTCTGGCCTTAAAGATGGCGACTTCAGGAGCTATTTGGGGAGGAAGAGCTTGAAAACTCTGGCAGCGGTTCTAGAAAAGGCTAATCAGTTCATCAAAAGTGAAGAATTCGATCGTGCATCGAACACAAGGAGAGGTGATCCAGAAACCCCTAAAGAGGAGAAGCGGGGAAGTCAAAGCAAGAAGGAGGCCAAGAAAGAGGTTGCTCATACTAGTGTCCCGAAGGGTAAAGAAAGAAAAGAAAAGTTTGAGAACTATACACTCTTGAACAAGCCCAGGGTACAAATCTTCGCCATGCATAAGGATGACGACAAGTGGCAGCGCCCTCGGAAGATGTTCCACAAAGGCCGCGACAGGAACAAATGGTGTGATTTTCACAAAGATCATGGCCATATCACTGAAGATTGTAAGGATCTGAAAAACAATTTGGAAGACTTGATCAGGAGAGGATATTTCACCCAGTACAAATCAAGACAAGAGGCTGGCAGACATGACTTAGGCTGGCAAGATCACGATCCAGGACATGCCGAAGACAATCAGCGGAATGGTCAAGCGCGGGACAGATTGACGGTTATCCATGTCATATCTGGCGGCCCTGTCTATGGCGGGACAGCAAGTGGAGCAAAGGCATCTCTAAAAGAATACCGTCACCAGGTCAATCTTCATGAGACTCATTGCTGGCCAAAACCACCAACTATGCCAACAGTCACCTTCACTTAAAAAGATTCTGAGGGTGTCATCTTCCCACATGATGATCCTTTCGTCATCACTCTGAATGTCGCCAATTGTGCCATTCACAGGGTATTAGTAAATGGCGGCAGCTCAGCAAACATTTTGTTCATGACGGCTTTCAAAAAGATGAATATCAGTTTCGAGCATCTAAAAGGAGTAAACTACCCCGTGACGGGCTTTACTGGAGCCTCCGTCATACCAAAAGGAGTCATAAAGCTGCCGGTCAAGATTGATCATGAAGAGAAGGCAAGAGATTTGATGGTAGAGTTCCTGGTGGTTGACGTCCCGGCAGCCTTCAACGCCATCATTGGGCGTCCATTAATTCATGACGCACAGGCAGTGGTGTCAACTTATCATCTAACCATGATGTATATGTCCAACTCTGGACAACCCGAGAGGTTGAAAGGCAGTCAGGAATCCGCAAGATCTTGCTATCATACTATGATGAGGGGTACGATGCAGAAGAGAAGATCAGAGGAAGATCTTGGCGGAGGTACTACCAAAAGGCATTGCAGCCGGCAGATACCCGATAACAAGAAGATAACTAGTGATGAACTACAGCCCAGACCAGTCGAAGCATGTCGTCCTAGAGGCGAGACTGAAGAAATTGAACTAATAGACGGCAACAAAGAGAGGACCGTCAAGATTGGTGCCGACATGGACCAAGATGTAAAAGTGAATTTAATTACTCTGCTCAGAAAAAATGCAGATGTGTTTGCATTCTCCGCCGATGAGATGCCGGGCATAGACCCAAAAGTAATGGTACACCTTCTGAATGTAGATGACGCAGTGAGACCCGTCAAGCAGAAGAATAAAACCTTCTCGGCAGAGAAGAATAAGACCATTAAGGAAGAAATCGACAAATTACTAGCAGCTGATTTCATTGAACCATGCGATTACCCGACATGGTTGGCCAATGTGGTCATGGTCAAGAAGGCAAGCGGACAATGGAGAATGTGCGTAGACTTTACATATCTCAACAAGGCTTGCCCAAAAGATTGCTACCAGCTACTGAGAATTGATCAGCTTGTCGACTCAACTAGTGTGCACGCCATGTTAAGCTTCATGGATGCTTACTCGGGTTATCATCAGATAAGCTTGTTTGATGGGGACAAGAAGAAGACGACATTTGTCATAGATGCCGGCGTATTCTGCTATAAGGCCATGCCTTTTGGACTGAAAAACGCAGGGGCGACATACCAAAAACTGGTTGATAAGGTGTTTGAGGCTCAAAAGGGGAGAAATGTAGAGGTATATGTCGATGACTCCATGGTGAAAAGCAAGACAGAGAAAGATCACCTAAAAGATTTGCAGGAGACGTTTGGAACATTGAGGCATTTCCAGATGAAGTTAAACCCAAAGAAGTGTGTATTCGGTGTTAAGTCTGGCAAGTTTTTAGGCTTCCTGGTTACCGAAAGAGGAATTAACGCCAACCCCGACAAGGTAAAGGCCGTGGTGGATTTGCCAGAGCCCAGAAGTGTAAAGGATATCCAGAGATTAACTGGAAGGATGGCGGCATTGACCAGGTTTATCTCCAAGTCGGCCGACAAAGCCCTGCCTTTCTTCAAGATCCTGAGGGGAAACAATGAATTTGAATGGGGAGAAGAGCAGGCAAAAGCTTTCACCATGGTAAAAGAACATTTGAGCAAGTTGCCCACTATTGCCAGGCCATTGCCACAAGATAAACAACAGCTGTACGTATCGGCCACGCCAAGAACAATAGCGGCAGTGCTTCTTGTGGAGAAAGGTAGGGAGCAAATGCCGGTCTACTTCATCAGTCATGTCCTCAACCCGGCAGAACAGAGATATCAACTCATTGAGAAGCTAGCCTATGCGGTATTGGTGGCGGCAAGGAAATTAAGACCATACTTCGATGCACACTCAGTACAGATCTTGACAAACCACACGCTAGAGAAGGCCTTGCACAAGTTGGAATCTTCCGGCAGGTTGTTGAAATGGGCCATTGAGTTGTCGGAATTTGAGTTAGAATTCAAGCCCAGATCGGCAATAAAAGCCCAAGCTCTGGCAGACTTCATCGTGGAAGCGACATACGAAGAAGAAGTAGAAGAAACAGGTACTTGGAAAGTGTCAGTTGACGGCTCATCTGCTCAACACGGGTCAGGCGCCGGCATAATAATGACGTCACTAGAGGGGCACGTATTTGAGTACGCTATCAGATTTTCATTCAAAGCTTCAAATAACGAGGCAGAATATGAAGCAGCTTTGGCGGGCCTACGGTTATGTTTGGCGGCTGATGCCAAGAAAGTTCACTTGTCAACAGACTCTCAACTTGTCGGCAGTCAGATAAAAGGGGAGTATGAAGCTAGAGAACCAGCAATGATAAAGTATCTTGAGATGGTAAAAGAGATGACTTCACAGCTGCAAAGTTTTGAGATAAAAATCATCCCCAGGGCAGAAAACAGCCAAGCCGATGCCCTGTCCAAGTTGGCGAGCTCGTCACTGGTCGACATTGAAAGAACTGTCATGGTAGAGGTGTTGAAAGAAAAAAGTATTGAGAAAAAGATGTCGACCGCAGTAATCACTACCCAGGAGGAGTGGTACTCTGACATAGTCAAGTTCAAACTAACTGGAAAGTTGCCGGAAGAGAAGAAAGCGACAATCAAGGTTAAAAGAGGTGCCAGCTGGTTCATCATTTATCAAGGGGAACTGTTCAAGAAGGGGTTCTCTTTGCCATTACTCAAATGTGTCACGGCGCATGAGTCAATAAAGATTTTGGAAGAAATCCATGAAGGAATTTGTGGGGACCATGTTGGCGGCAGAACATTGGCTCATAAAGCTCTCAGAGCAGGATTCTACTGGCCAACTATGGTGGCAGATGCACAGGAATACGTGAAGAAGTGCGACAAGTGTCAGAAGTTCGCACCAATCATCAACTTACCGGCAAATGACTTGCAGCCAATTCTATGCCCTATACCATTTGCACAATGGGGAATGGACATTCTGGGGCCATTTACTACAGCAACCGGCGGAAGGAAATTCCTAATTGTCGGCATCGACTATTTTACGAAATAGGTAGAAGCAGAGCCCACCGCTATGATCAAGGCTCAGCAAGTCATAAAGTTCATCTGGCATAACATCATCACCAGGTTCGGCATCCCTACCGCCATTGTATTTGACCATGGCGTGCAGTTCGACTGTAAGCCGATACAAAAATACTTGGCGGACTTCCGGGTTAAATTTTCTTACTCTTCGGTATGCCACCCCCAGAGTAATGGCCAAGCAGAAGCAACCAACAAACAAATCCTCAATGCACTGAAAAAGAAGCTTGATGATCTAAAAGGGTTATGGGCCGAAAAGATACCAGAGGTGCTGTGGGCAAACAGGACGACAGAAAAAGAATCAACAGGAGAAAGTCCATTCAGATTGACATTTGGGAAAGATGTTGTCCTCCCTGTAGAAGTGGGTTTGCCGAACTTTAGAGTAAAGAACTTTGAAGAGCAGAGCAATGGCCAACTGCAAAAGGAAGCTTTGGATTTTCTACCGGAAGTCAGGTTGACGGCAGAAGTAAAGTTGGCGGCCTCGAAGGACAGAATGAAAAGAGCCTACAAGAAGCGAGTAAACCATCGGCCTCTCAAGGTCGGCGACCTAGTCCTTAGAAGAACAACGGCAACCGGCAAAGCCCATGCTGAGGGAAAGCTCACCGCAAATTGGGAAGGCCCATATGTCATACAAGAAGAGATAGTACCAGGCGCTTATAAGCTAAGCAAGATGGACGGCAAGATAATGGCCAATAGCTGGAACGCAAATGTACTTAAGAAATATTTTGTCTAAGAATGAAGATGATGTATCTAGGATTTTTATCTTAGTTTCCTGAAATAGGCTGTAAAGTGTCTAAGTCCACCACCAACAAGGGGGCTAGCACATAGTAATGAAAAAAGAAGGCTGGCCACTTACAAGGCAGCGTCTTACCGCCAAGTATCCTCTCAGGCTCTCTACAAAGTGTATATGGTTACCAACTAACACTTAGAGGTGTATATGATTCCTAATCATACATCTTCAACAAGAATGAAAAAGCCATAGCAAGTGCCTATGGTTGCTAACCAACACTTACGAAACAACTAGAAGCTTATCTATAAGGCACAAATAAGTTGCCGAAACCCGACAACTTATCATTAACAAAAAGCTCAGGCAAAGATAAAATGGCTAAAAAACATATCATTACGTGGCAGCATTCACCTAGTCATTAAAATGATAATTTGCCAAAACGACAAAATAGGAATAAAATTATATATATCCATACATAAGAACAAAAGTTCGCCGACTTAAACAAAAACCACCAGAGTTTCAAGGCATATTGGACACAGAGTCTAGAGGCTATTTGAAGAAACAGACGAAGCAGGTGAAAACCGCCAAAACTCCTACTTGCCTCAAGAGCAACATTATTAGCTAACATCTGATCATTCTTGGAGTGGGCCTCACCCTCTTCTTTAATCTCCATATCATAGCGCGGGTCAGCGTTACAAACATGGAACTCGGCAACAGGTTCCTTCTCCTCGGGCAAAGGCCGCTTATGTTTGTTGGAACCATAGGCGCTCTCAACAGATTCCCAATCAAAATCAGGATGTTCTCGCAAAACACAGCGCTTAGCCGCAGTCCACCCACCGGCATGGCGTTGAACGAGAAAATTGACAAATTCGTCAGAGTCTCGATATTCTTCAATGGCTGTTTGCTTAGCATTAGCAAGCTCCTCTTCAGCGGCTGTAAGTTTGGCGGTCAGCTCGACGTTTTTGGCCTGTTTCTTCTTAAACTTCTTCGCCTCTTTCTTAACCTTCTCTTTCCAGGCAGCATCAAGCTTTTGCTTATAATCCTCCTTGGCCTTGCCTTGGGCCTCTAACTGACGCTTGAGTGTGCTGCAAACATCGGCAAAAGCATCCTTCTGTTCGCACACCAGTTGGTAAGACCGGGTAAAGTTGCACAAGGCGTTGGCGGCCTAAAAACAAATGATTTCAAGGGGTCAGATAAAAAAAAAAAGGAGCTAACAAAAAAGGAAAGAGATTTACCTCCATGAATTTATGAGAAGTAACGGCAGCAGGAGTGTGAACAACCTCCACAGGCCTGTCAAGGGGAAGCTGCAAATTCTGCAAAATTCGCCAACCCAGGTTGCCGCCAAGTTCAGGAAAGTCAAACTGAAGAGACTCATTGGTCTCGACATCCATCACAGGCTGCCAATTGCTAACTGGCTGAGCTGGAATGCCATCATGTTTGAAAAAAGGATGGCCGGGAGGAATTATTATCTGCCCAGGTTCAATGAAGTTACCACCTTTGAACGATATGCCGGGAGACGGGAGGAATCTTGGAAAGAATCTCATCCTTCTCTTCAACGGGTAAGGAAGGACGCTTGCCAGCAGAGATTTCAGCAAACTTCATATCTGACAAAGAAGTAGACAATTTCCTTTTGTTGTCATGAGAGGAACCAGAAATGTCGGTAGAAGCAGAATCAGCATTAACAGGCTTAACAATCTCCATGGGAGAAAGTGTCTTATCAGAAACTTGGCGGCGGCTTTCAGCCTGAGCCCTACTGTCCCCCTTCTTAGTCAAGCCACCCCTCACGACTGGCAAAACACCAGAGGTCTTGCCGGCGGCATCCTTCCTAGGTGCTTGTCGTCGAGAAGAGGATTTGCTATCCTTTTTGGCACCGGATTTGCCGGCATGTTGTGCCTTGGCAAAGGCAGCAATGGACTCAGCTTCCTTCCTAGGTGGCGGCATCTCAGGCATAGTGGTGGTGGGGACCCAACGCTGGTTCACGCCTAAGCACTTGCGATCCAAAGCTTTTAAAGCTGAAAAAGTACACAAAACAGTCAAAAAAAAAAAGAAAAAAAAAGAAAAACAATGTTGGTCCTTACCATCCTTACCGGATGGATGAGTACGGCACATCCCAGTGGCAGACAGAGGAATATTCCCCAAAACATACCGAGGGTGCGGCAACCAAACTTTCGGTAAGGGCCTACCTTTCTTGCCGGCAAAGGGAGGTACCGTATCAAAATGGGAAAAAGCTCTCTATTCCCTCTCACTCAAGGGGGCAATATCGATATGCTCCAAGTTACGTCGAGGTTTGGTAAACCAACGACGCAAAGGATATGACTCAGGAACCCGCAACCAAAACCATCTCTGCCGCCAACCTTTCAAGGAGGTCATGCGAGGAAAGACAGTTAGCTTACCCCGGGTAGTATACAAAGAATACCACCCTTTGTTCTTGCCGGCCTCAGCATCGTCCGCCTTAGCACCATGATTCGATCCATCACGCTTCCGGTTGTGAAGATGTTTGAACAAATTAAAAGTCAAAGGAAAGTTATAAAACCGGCAAGTCCATATATAACAGATAAGATGACGAATGGCCAAAGGAGTGAGCTGGGCAAGACAAACGTTGAAGCCGACAAGTAGGTCCGTGAAATGCCGGTCCATAGGGGAGCGCAGCCCAAACTCTAAATGATAGTTGTACACCCCCACACATCCTTCAGGGGGCCGAATAACAACATCATCAGGACCCGGCAAAATTAGCTCATATTCGGCCGGCAACTTGTATAGCTTAGCAGCGGCGGAACAGTAGTCATACTTCTGAGCATCTCTCAACCAAGAAGCTTCGGGTTTCATCTTCATAGGACCCTCACACTTACCTTCCGGTAAATATTCCTCCTCCAGACCAACATCATCATCATCATCATCGTCACTCCCACTTTGCCTCTCATCGTCACCATCTTCGCCATCATCATCCCTGACGGCTGAACTAGTAGCTTCAGGGGCCCTACCCAAACTCTCGGCAACTCGAGTGGCCGATCTATCTTTAGCCTTTTCCAAAGGCGTCTTCTCAGAGTGAGACGAACTTAGATCAACATAATTCGGAGGTTCGGCCCGTCTTAACACAGGATTGGTAGCAGCCCTAGATCGGCCGCCAAGCTTCCTCCACCGATATCTCTCCTCCCGGCATAACTTGCCCCTACTCAGAGCATCATCCCAGTCAGCCGGTTCATGGGAGATGCCGGCATCATCCTTACTCGGAGGAGGGACCGCCAAAGTAACTTCCGCCCTTCCTAAATTGGTACCATATTCGTAAATAGCTTGCTCATCAGTCGCCAACCAATACTCTCGACTGATGGGCTCAATCTCCACCGCGTCAGTAGGGGCGTCTGGCGGCGTAGGAACCAACTCGTCAAGGGTTTCGTGGCGAAATCTTTTAAGTATCTCGGGAGAAATGTGCGTTTCTGCCGGGCGTTTCCCCTTTATATCCCCTGCCCGGATATCCGACAGACCTTGTCGCACTTCCTCACGCGTCACCGAAAAAGTGCACGACTCTGAAAGAACGGTAGAGGCAGGCCGACTACCACCGTCCTCGGGGGTAGAAGGGTCGCCACCACCGACCTCTAAACAGGTGGGTGTTTCCTTCGAGGAAACTTCCGGAGACTCTAGGTCGGACCCAAAGAGAGCCCGAGTGTAATCCTCCGGTTCATTTTGACTATCCTCAAATACTCTAGACATGTTTACACTCTAGAAAGGGAAATTTCGGAAACAAAAAGCGAAACAGGAGCCTAAGAAGATGAAAACTTGAAGAAAGTTTGAAGCTTTACCTTGAAAGAGAAAGAACCCTAACCCGGAAGATGAGCGAAATTTCATACATACTCCCTCTGTATTTTTCCGGTTGAAGAAATAATTTGCAGGCCATAAATTTACATGTTTCACTAAATCCACCAAAACAACAAAACTTAACTAACATGCTGTGAAATTCAATGTCATAATAAGAACTCTGAAATTCACACCAAAATCACAGTAACTAACACACATAGCGTTCATCAACTTTCGTTCATTGCAAATACATTTTTAAAAAAATTCATAGCGAAAGTCGACATTCATTGAAATCCTTCACGGAATAAGAAAAAAATAAATGAAAGTAGGAAAAAGAAATGCAAAATTACAGTATATTTGTTCGAGGGTCGTCGGAGAAGAGGAGAGAAGTTGAAAACCGAGTGGTAAAATTACAGTTTATATGTTCGAGGGTCGTTGGAGAAATACAAAATTACAGTGCTCGCCGGATTCTGGTGGTCCCAGTTCGGCGGTGGTCCGAGGTCGACGGTGGTCGGTTCAGGCAAGTCGCATGGAGGAGTTCAGCAGTCGTGCTTTTCTTCAAGAGGAGAGAGAGAACGTTGGGTAATGAAGAGGGGTAAGGGTTTCCAAAACCCTTGGGGGGGTGGGGTAATCAAACTAGAGGACTTTGGGGGTTAGATAATAGGAAAAATGGATAAAGTGTTTCATTAAAGTGGTGAAACAAACAACATAAAAGGGTTTCATTAGTGCTCTTTCCCTTACCCTTTCTTGAGACCCCCAACCAAACGCCCCCTAAGTTCATGAAAATTTGTTAAGAGTATTAAATTATTATTTTATGAAATTTAATTTTCTCCACTTTTTTATGTGCAAAAGAACCCCAAACAAGAATTTTCTCCACTGTTGTACAATGCGCAAAATGTAGTGATATCACTCTCCCATATTTTTTTTCAGAGAGTACCGTTCTATTTATATCAGGTACTTTATTTTGAACAAGAAACAAGAAAAGACACATAGGCTATGTTTGGGGAAGTATTTTAGGTACCTTAAATGATAAGGTGCTAGAACAGTTTAGGTGCTAAAATAATTTGTAGTGTTTGGGAAGCAACTAAAATAAAATTGTAGGTGGTTAAAACAACTTAAATTGATAAGTTAAAATTTTTAACTTATCAAAATCAGGTGACTGAAATTTTTGAAACCTTCCTAAAATTTTGACAACTACTAATTTTGCCAAAGTAATTTATCAACTTAAGCTTTTAATTTTACCAAACATTTAGGTTTTGTGTTTGGCAACACATTTAAGTCACCTTAAATGAGTAGGTGCTAAAAGTTAAAGTTACCTAAAATAAAAGCTAATTAGCTACCTTATCAGTTTCAACACTTTATTAGTTTTAGCTACTACCTTGTCAGTTTCAACTTACTTATCAGTTTTAGTTCCTTTTTAGTTAGTATTGCCAAACATACCCATAGATAAATACATTTAAAAAAAAAAGTTAACTCTTGTTTATCATTTACTTTTACTTGAATAGGAGAACAAAAAATGGTGAGACCCTTCAGATGGGACTAATCTAAAACACCATTTCGAAAGGTAAAAGTGATACTAACATCTTATGAAGAGAATCAAAAAGTAAACTATTGTTTATCTTCTTTAGGAATATTTGAAATTGTACCCGTCTGCAATACATTATTTTGACTGTTACTATCTTCAACTATCTATTATAAAAATTTATGAAAATCTAATACTTCCTCTGTTTTTTTACATGTTACACTTTGACATTTTACACTATTCACAAATTTCACTTTGACCATCGTTTGTGATTTATACGTAAATAAAAATATAGTCATGTGGGATCTTGTTAGATTCGTCTTAATATGTATTTTTTAAATTGTACTTTTTATAATTTTAACAAATATAAAAGTAGAGATATATGTCCTTAAAGTTTTTGCATTGGCATGCGTGAAAAGTGAAAGGGTAACACGTAAAAAAACGGAGGAAGTATATAAAAACTACACATTGAGATCATGAGATGAATACAAAAAGATCTTACATGACTACTCTTTTTCCTATATAATGGTGATAATTCTTGGCCAAAGTTTATAAAATTTAACCTTGAAATAGTAATTGTTTGTTGCATGAATTATGGAACGACAAATTTAATTGTTAACTTTATTAAAAAAGAATGTATTAAATTTGAAGAAAAGAAAAAGGGAAGGAATCCGAAGGGAGAAAGAAAAAAAAAGCCAAAGTTCATTTGCAAAGCCATTTCGAACACAAATCTAGATTTGTCACATATCGACCTAACCCTAAACCCGACAATTTGAACCTAAGCAATCCAAACATTCTTGGGTCAATACCCATTCGACCTACAAAAAAATCATTACTTTTATTTATAACAATAAAATGGGATTATAGAGATTTCTTGTGGTAATAAATATCTTCAACTATTAATATTGTTCGTCTAAACATAATAATTATTACTTTTAAATATAATTTGTTCCAACCCAATCCCTTTGGGTCATGAATATTTCATTAACCCAGCCTAAATAGCAACTATCCGAAAACGACTCAAAACATCCCAATTATAATTCAAATAACCCAAAACACAATCCTACTACTTACTAAAATTTCATAAGCCCAATATATAGTTGGGAAAACACAAAACCCTACATTAACAAGCCACAACCAATAACCATAGTATATAGCCCAATTATAATTCGGAAAAACCCAAAAACACAAAACCCTACTTACTATATATTCGTCTCTACTACCCCATTAGGGTTTACAATTTTCGCAGATCGCTTCAATTTTCTCTCTCCTCAATTTTTGTTGCAGCGTTTCCATTAAAGGACCAACATGAAGGTTATCGCTGCTTATTTGCTTGCTTGTTTGGGTGGCAATGCCAATCCTTCTGCTTCCGATTTGAAGTCCATCTTCAACGCAGGTCTTTCTTTCTCTCTCCTCTTTTCTGTAATTTACCATCAATTTTTATCGATTGTTTTCTTTTTCATTTTTTTAGTGCCCTAATTTTTTATATTACTGGAAAATATTATATCTTTGTGATCTTGTTAATGGTATGTTGGTGTGTTAATGTTTTTTGTAATTTTGTTTTGTTGGGATTTAATTTTGAAGCTTGATGTTTGAATTTGATTGATTTCTGGGACTTGAGATTTACTTTTTTCTCAGAATTTGGTGATTTGTTTTTAGTATGCTGTTTTAGGGTGGTTTTTTTTTGTTAATGTGTTTTACTAAATTTGAATTAAGAGTACTCACTTTTATTTTTAGAATAATAATAATCTAGTTTAGGTGATTTGTCGCCATTGATTTTTGTGTTTGCTTGGTTTTGTGGTGGGAGTTGATTTCTGCCATGTCCATGTTTAAGCGACTTCAATGTTTTTGGCTGTATCTGTTATAATATCGTATTATGGGTAAACAAATTAGCTTAAATGATGGGAGTTGATATCTTTCGTCGACGACGAGTGTTTTAATGTGTTAAATTTTAACCCAATTTCCTTTGTAATCATGGGCTATGGTCAATGTTTACAGATAAACGAGAAATAATAAAGCAATAATTTCTTGGGGTGCAATGCGGATCAAGCTAGAGTAAGTTACCATTGTTTATATAGTAGGTTTTGTATATGATCAAATGTAAACAAAAAGCCTGGGCGGTGTAACAATTAATTAGGGTAGATTTTAAAGGAAAAAGCAGCAATAGTTTCGTTGTGATTTAATGGGACATAGACTATGGAATGAACAATTCATGCTTAACTAAATTTGAAGTTTTAATAATGTGTACCCTTTCAAGTTGAAGCTGCTATTCATGAATTGTGATGTCTATTTATGCTGTCTAATGAGAGTTTTGATTAATTCTAAGCTGTCAATTTGTGTGCTACAGTTGGTATTGAAGCTGACGATAAGAGAATCGAGCTATTCATGTCCCAAGTGAAGGGCAAGGACATTACAGAGCTTATTGCTGCTGGACGGGAAAAGTTGGCCTCTGTTCCTTCTGGTGGTGGTGCTTGTGTTGCTGCTTCTCCTGGTGCCGCTGCCGGTGGAGCTGCTCCAGCTGCTGAGGCTCAGAAAGAAGAGAAAGTCGAGGAGAAAGAAGAATCAGATGATGTAATTTTTCAATCTCTTGAGCGTGTTTATATTGAAGTCTCTTACATTGTGTCTATCCTCTTGAACTTACCAATATCTTGTTGCTTTGTGCAGGACATGGGTTTCAGTCTCTTTGACTGAGGGCTTTCGAAGCTTGCCTCTTTTGTGGAGCTTAACTTATTTTTGGGTTTAGAATTTTGCTTTCAATTTTATCGGTTTACCCAGATTGTAGTTAGTTTTGTTAGTGCAAACAGTGAGATTTTGTTAAAACACATTGAATTAAAGAATGTTGGATTTCTCTAATTTTTCGGATCCTGTAATTTGAGTTCATGTCAACTTCTGATAGTTTTTGCAACTCTTTGGTAATTCTGACTTTCTGCAACTTGATGATGAGATTCTTTGATTGGGCTTATCTATGTTTTGTTCAAAGTACTTGGTACTTTTTTTCCAAAAAATCAGAAAAATTGGGGAAAATCTACAATAAGTGTAGAAAAATTAAGCAATGTTTACAAATTTCAGAAAAAAACTGAAAAAGTTTAGAAAAAATTAAGCTACTTCAAAATTTTGGTTGAATATAGACAATCTTGATAGAACATGCTTTCGGTGTATCATATCGTCATTCAATATTTTGGGTTGTCTTTTTATCGCTATCCTTACTAATTGTGAATTAGTGATACAAGAATAAATGTTGTGAACTCTCCTTAGAAGATAATAACTGTATTTAGGCTCTGTTCTCTTTGGCTTGTTTTTGCTTAACTTAACCTTATTTTTCTATCTTTGTTATTGTCAAAAAAAAAAAAAACCTTATTTTTCGCTTAACCTAACTTATCTTTGCTGAACTTAATTTTTGCCGAAGTTAACTTATTTTTATTGAACTTATTTTTGCTGAACTTAACTTGTCTTTACAAATACTTAAAATAGATTTTTGTTGAACCTAACTTATTTTTATTGAACTTATTGTGTTATTTAACTTATTTTACTTAACTTGTTTTTGCCGAACTTTATTTATTTTTGTTGAACTTAACTTATTTTCACTGAAACTTATTTTATTAAGCTAAGGAAAACAAAGACTCGGGAACCGTTCGTTATTAGTGTCAATTTTCGGTTTTCCATTTTATTAATACAAATGTCATATGATATAAAGGAAGTATAATAAATTTAAAATTAGCCATACTCATGCTAAACATTTTTCAATTTTCAAAATTGACAATAAAAAACTAGAAACTACTTTTTCTGGCTACCATATTTTTGTTTTTGGTTTTGAGAAAAACGAAAAATTGGAAACAAAAAACGATAACGAACGAGGTCTTAGTTATTTGGTGTTAAATTTATTATTTAAGTGAAAGAGGAAAAATTTAAAAGCTTAGAGCATGTCACTCTTTGAATAGTTTTTCGTTTTTTTTTTTGTGGAAGAGAGCCAAGGAGGGAATACTTCATAAAGTTTTTCATTTTTATATTGTTGACACATTTTCATTTGGGCATTATTTGGACACTTTATTTTGATATCTTAAATCTTGTCAAATTTGACTTATTTCCTATATTCTCTTTCAACGAATCTAGTTTGACTTCTTTTGCGTCTAAGAATTCCAACCATATGCTTAAAAAAAGATGGAGAGAATAATCGAGAGACCTAGAAATTGTTATCATCGGTGGTAGACTTTTGGAGCTTGGATAGTTTTGATACTTCTATATTGCAAAACCGTAACTTGCTCATGTCAACTTAAACAAAGAAGTATATCCCGAAATGGAAATATGAAAAAGTTGGACCCGCCATTTAGTTAACAATAGACATATTTTAGTTAATCGCCGTATCTATTCAATTCATTTGAGAAATGAGTAATCTGGAAAAAAAATTGCATTACACAAAAGAGTATTTCTTAGATGAGGCTGAGGTAGTTTAGAACACTCAACATGTGAATTCTTGAGGATCTGGTACTCATTATGCAATCTGAGGTATATTTCCCTAAATAACCAGACTTGGTTATGATTAAATCAGACAAGCAAAACGATGCCATGAAAGTTAAAACCTTACTACAGATGAAATTGAAATTAGAGATTGTAAGCAAATGGTGATGAGAAATTGCAAAAAGTTTTAAAAAAAGATCATCATCTATAACCACTGTATTAATTCTCAATGTCATCCACACACTACAAAGCACAATATGCACGAACAACTCGAAGATGTGAAGAACTTATTAAGCAGCATGTCTCCAGAAGTAAATCACACAGAATGATGTATTTTCCTAGCAATGGAGATTATCAGAATATGAATACAACCACCATAACTGAGCATTCGAGCTTTGAACATTTTCAGCATGTTCAGATCTTAGAGGCAAAACCAAGCCCTTCGCTTGACAACTGATCTAAGCTAGCTGCAGGCTGTGCTCTTGCAACCTTAGCAATGGCCTGGTTTTCCTCCGGCGTTCCACTTTCAAGGAATGCTCCAACGACCTTCCCATCTTTTATCCAGTATGTGCCAAACTTGTGTGGTGATGATGCAGGGTCATTATCGCCAAAGATAACAGTCTCTCCAACATTATCCCCATAAAATTGCCAGGATAGATCAAACGAACGAGAATAGAAGTATGGTAAGTAATCATATTCCTCAATTGACTTCCCTTCCTCGCTAGCTTTGATGGCCTGTAGAATAAAACATAGTTAAGTGTGCTGGTTCTGTATTTAAATAAAATTTAAGTTTCGTGTGATTTGTCCATTGGCATGGAAGAAAAAAATGCTGAGAAGTTGTAGTGCATGTAACCAAACAGTTAAAAGAAGGACGAGGGAAGAAAAGGAATTTTACAACACTTTTTCTATGTCAGTTTGGTTGTCACTTCATCCCAGCCAGTGTTACCTGATTTGAAGTACGAAGATGGATATGCAAACACAATTTGCTTCCTACTTTTGATTCAATTAGCCCACAAGTATACTTCATGTACCAAATCGCCTTTTTGAGTAGGAATTTGGGGGAACTTTAGCGAATTAGGTCACATTACTCCTTACTCACAATTAACGATTTACTTGATTTCACCAAAATTAGCTTTTATAGTAGTTCTCTCTTTCCTATCCTCTCCACTCCTTTTCAGCAGGGATATGATTAGAAATCTCATCATAACATATTTCTATTTAAGATATATGACAGTTAATTCTAGACATCCCAATAAAGTATGCATGACTATCTTCCTGGACAGAGGAGAGGGTTCTAGGCTAGCTTAAGAGAGCCTTTTCAGATGGAGTACAGTGTGTATACCTGTCACACTATATACCTGTTTGATTAGCATACCCAACCCACCAGAAATCACATGGATATGAACCAATCATACTATAAATTTTCTGTTCAGACTTCAGATTCTAAAGCTATAAACAAACTCCAAATATTAGGCTCGCATTTTCATCATTTGTAAAGGGGGTGAAGTGAGCATTACCTTCACAGCCTGCTCAGCAGATTTACGGGCATGATCAACGTGTTCAACTCTTCTAATATCACCATAAATTTTCATTGGAAAGGTGGCAACATCACCAACAGCATACACATCTGGGACACTTGTTTTAAAGAAGGCATCGGTCTGCAACCAAGAGTTCAAGATGTAAATCAGACTGCAGATAGATAAAACTATGCAAGAACTAAATTGAAAAAGTAACATAGTTGTCAATGACAAGTAGGTATGAAACCAACCAACCTTGATTCCTCCTTTCTCTTCTTGCACCTGTCCCTTGAACAGTGTTGTAAGAGGCCTTCCACCAACACCAACAATCACAATATCAGCTTCAAGCACCCTACCATCCTTAAGCTGTACCTCCGTCACCTGAGTTACAATAAGACGCCATTTTTCAGTTTCCTTTTCTTTTTTTTTTTTTTTTGTTGGTATTTGTTCTTATGTAGGTGAAAGTCATGAGTTCACTAGTAAAAAACTTCAACACTGCATACCTCTCCTTTATCATTGGAGCCAAATCCACTTGCTACTGTTCCTTTTATGATTTTTACTCCCTTATTGGTGTAATAACCCTCATAAAACTTGGCTATCTCAGCAGTAAAAAGACGAGGCACTACAAGAGAAAAATGAAGCACCACACATCAGTCATCCTTATAACAGAAAACACAACCAAAGAATTAACAGTAGCATTTATAACCAAAGCCTGAAATAGGAAATGGTTAAGCATCTAAACTTACTGCACCAGGGTTCTGGGTACACCATGCTGACATCCAAATTGTTAACTCTCAGTGCTGCACTAAGCTCCAGACCAATGTAACCTCCACCAACCACGACAGCTTTTCCATTCTTCTTAGCTTGAATTGCTTCCACAAGCTTGTCAGCATCATCAATTTCTCTGAGGTAGAAGATGTTCTTTGCGTCAGCTCCTTGTACGCCAAAATCCGTCAATTTAATGACCTATAACATTGCCAAACAGTAGCTCAGTAGGCAGGTGTTGACATAATGCCATAAGAAAATGATCATCAAACTCACTGTAGAACCAGTTGCAATGATCAAAGTGTCAAATTTGAAGATTTCTCCAGTTGCACTCGTGAGAGACTTGGAATGAATATCAGCTTTGACAATTTCTGTGCTCAAGACCAATTCGATTCCTGCACCCACATCCACAAGTCCAATGAAGATTAAGCACAAGCAGACATATTAAGCATCTCCATCAACAAAATGGTTTGTTCAAGCAAAAGCAGATAGATTGGATAATGTTGATAAGAAAATATTCCATTACTGGCCAGCTACTTGAATAAAAGTATCATGGACATATATGTTTAGTCTGAAAGGACCACTCTTTCTTATTGCTCGCAGTTAATCTCCTTAGTGATAAGGTGGGGGAAAAACAAGATAAGGTAACAAAATTCTCTCCTGATGATACCTTCACCTACATGCTTACTAAAGAAATTAGGAGAATGCATTCCCTCTCTCCGAGAACAAAAATAGCTACAAGTTCATGCAATATTAGGAGCACATTCACTGACATCTACTGAATGAAGTCATAGTACCTTTTTCTTTATACCAATCAGGAACAAGGCGCTCGCCTCCACTTCCAACACAAACATGGAATCCCGGAAGTCTAGCAGTACCTGTATAACCCAATGCAGATATTCAGATCATGTCAAAAATCTGGTGACAACAATCAGATATATAAGTACATCCATACATCATGCTCAGCTAATTCTAGGTGGTGTAAGCAGCTTATTGATTAGTAGAAGCATACACTTGCTAAACTCATATCAAACCAGGGTTCTTAAGCGTTAAAAGGGGTACATTAAAAATAAAATCCAAGGAGCATAAGTACAAGTAGGATGTAGATACATCCCAACTAGATCCCCATCCTATAAATACAACAAGCCTGGACTGCTCATAAGATATCTGAAACTGGACTAAATAACTAGCAAAGCTATCAAGCATTCTGTTGAAAATTTATCAAAAGTGTCATGTGTGTAATTTGATTTACTCACCCTCTGGAAAGAGGTAGGCCTTGCTGAGTGCTGGACGTTCGTAAGGAGCAACCTGGATCAAAAAGATATATTCATCAAGTTATTCTCAAGAGCTGAACTTTTCCGCACAAGCATCAGTGACTAAAAACAGACATGAAACTATACTGCAAGTACTACAATGTAATATCATGGAGCTGGAACTGCAATAAGAAACAGAAACAAATCCAATAACAAGCTACCCTCACTTTGTAACAACTTGTAAAAAAAGCCGGGAAACAAGAATCACAACACATATCAAAATTCAAATGTAACAGACTTCTAATTGAATTTCGCATACCGCTTCTTTAGAAATGAGGGCTAGCTCTCCTGGTTGAAGGCCGTGTTTAGTAAACTCTCTAGCAGCGTAACCCTGCAAACACAATTAAGCTTCAGAAACAGCAATAGAACAATCAAAATCACAAGCTCCTACATCCCTAAAAAAGCATAACACCATATATACTTGATATCATATCTTATTTACTTCTATTTCCTTCTTTTTAACTAATCCATTCCACTATCATAACTCAACTTATGCACATAACATCTAGATACTTAACATAATAGCAAAAAGCGACGTTCCAATTGCTTCACAAAGCACTCGCACCGTCACACTCTCAGCGGCCTATATGAACTTAGTATCTGTGCATCATTAGCATAACAATCCATCTTAAAATGATCAATTTTACAAGTAGTTCATATTCCTCCTTCCAGTATTCAAATATGACCACTAAAAAAAAGTTATACATAGAAATTATTTCTCTCAAGCAATTACACTCATTTTCAAGATATCAACATCCAATCAGCTAAACTCCAATTTCAACTACTATTATCATATTATGTCAGCATTCAGTATTTAAAATCCTAACTTATCTGAACAGTTTAATCACTTTTTCCCTTACTAAACCAAATCTCAAAGCTAAATTCACTAAACTAATTCCTCCAATAAAACACAAAACATCGTCAAAATTTAACAATAATTAGATCTAACATTCTTCTTCATTTCATTCAAAGATTATAGAACTTGCTACCTAAAAGTACATCAAACTTGATCAAATTTTCGAAACAAAAACGAACAAGAAAAAAAAATGCAGTTAATTCCGATTCAATAACAAATTTGATCATAACATGTCAATATTGCAAATATCGCAATCAAAGAAATTGCACAAATAATTTAAAATATTTTTTAAAAAAAAAAAAACTCTTACAGCTGCAACACCACCACCAAGAATGACGTATTTAAAGTGTTTTTCCGCCATGGATGAATGCTTCGTCGATCGATTGAGATTACGAACAGTTTACTACAGCGAACAAATTTAGACAGATAAAGGAGGAGAGAGAAAATGTGAAGTGCGGGAAATTGGAGATGGGATTGGTTGGATATTTATAAATATAAAAAATAGGAATTCAGAATTAAAGGTGATTCTTTTTAGATTGACCGTCGATTAATATTCATCGATGATTTGAAGACACGTGGAGGAATAATATCCGTCCATATCAGCTGACATTGTATATTTTGCCACCAAGAGTTCGTTCCTTGATAATGGTAAGCTGGTAGCGGATCATTTTGTGTTCATATAGGAACTGTCCGTGTGTCTCTACTTGTCATAATAGTACGGTGGTCAATGGAGTGACACTAATTTTTCTTGGCCACCAAATTTTTTTAAAAATTTTTCTTCGAATTTTGAAACTGCAAATTGAAATTAATTTTTAAGAAATATATTATTATGAAAGTTTCATCCGTCATATGATCTTCTTCTTTTCTTGAATGGGTATACTTCACGTCATTTTGAATAATCGTGAAAATTATAAACATAATGAGTGCAAGTCTGAAACGGTCAAATTAAACCCAGGCAACACCTCAAATCGGACATATGGCAACATAACAATTTATCATCTGTGGTAATAATATTAGTTTGTAACTTTTTTAAAATTATAAAAGATCATTAACTAACTATCAACTATGCAACAACTAGGGAAGTTACCCAAACTACAATTCTAGTATATTATTAATAATCGTTGGTCATGCATACAATTGGCCATATACCATCCATGGAAGATCTTTGAAAAAAATTTTGAAGGGGCCAAGTTTTGAACCAAAGAAGAATAACTAATCACTATGCCGGAAAACATACTTTTTATATCTAATGATTATAAAAATTGTTTGGGATGGGATCTATACCCCCAACTAACATTCGCTCCCATATGTCACCTTCCTCTAGAGACTAGGGATGGTAATAGGTCGAATTTCATAAGATCCAAACCCATACTTGAACTTTTTGAAGTAGCATCAAACCCACCCCCACCCACACCCACTAGGTATAGGGAGTACACGGTATGTAATAGGCCAATAATTTACTTTTTTTTGGTATTTAATCGCTTAATGTAATACCGAGTCCATCGTTGTGTTCAATAAAGTTGAAATTCTGTTCTAACTTTCCTAACCCCTAAATGCCTCATCTAATGGCCTCAAACACCCTCGCTGACTCAATTCACCCACCTTCTATTTATTATTTTTCTACCCCAAAATCCTCCCTCTTTAAGTAACAAATTTCATCTTTTTGTTGTAAATAATTAATTGTTTATCTTTTCACTATGGAACCAGAAACCTAATTACCATTCTTCTTCTATATTTGATTTTATTCTCTTTCTATTTGACGACCTAAACCAAATAAGCACTTAGTGTTATGCTTATAACAAGTCTTGGGTGTACCGGATTCACAATAATTTATTGCAAATTCAAACTGACTATATCACACAAAAGTTGAGTATATCATACAAAAACTGACTAAACCAAATAAAAGTTGTTGACTATATCATACGATACAGATGCACAATAACTTATTATGCAGTCCATCCCAAAAAAAAATTATAGTGCTCAACTTTATTTTTCTTTCCGAATTGAGAATTATAGGGAAGAAAAAAACAAAGGGAAGTCCTTTGCTGATCGAAGAGTTGATGATGTCACTGGTGATGATATGTTTCCTTATACCAGAATTTCCTAAACTTTAAAACTTGACAAAGGCCCCTCCGTACATGTCTGTAGCATTATATTTTTGCATTCTGCATTTGATCCCTTTCTTTTTTTTCTTTTCTTTTTTGGTTTAGGTTGTTGTGGTTTACTTTTGGGTCCCACGCCTTCGAAGAGTTCGCGGCATCTCTATGTGTTCACACCAGCTGGGCCTTTGGAGAAACAAAAGAAAATATAAAGTGACCAACTCACGAATCATGAGCATGGCTAAGAGTGATAATAACCTCGGCTTGTTCGCGAGCGAACACCCGCCGGCCGATTAAGGCTCAGCTCGTGGTAGGCCGAGACTTTAACGAGGCTTGAATTAATGGCAGCCAAACTCAGCTGCCGAAAAGCTCGTGAACAGGCTCGATTATTAGTTTATATAAAAAAAATTATTATAATTGAAAACACTTTAAAAAGTTATTATAGAAAAATACTTTAAAAACTTATTATACAATATGTATCCTCTTATACAAATTTTTACATTGAATAATACAGTCTTTCTTTTTGTATCGTTTTAGACTTAATTTGTCGATTTTTTATGTATATTTGTAAGTAAATCATTTGGTTAGCATGTAAAAAGTGAAATAAGATATGTTTATTCATGTTATTTTTTGAATTTAGTTTATTATTATACAAGATTTGTCAACAATTATTTTAAAATTTCGAATATGAATTATATGTTTGGTTTAATGTTGTGTTGGTTTATTTTTAATGTGTCTCAAATCGAGATCGAGTCGAGCCGAGCCTAGAAGAGCCGAGCTCTCGAACCGAGCCTAGACGAGCCGAGCTAAGACGAGCTACCGAGCCGAGCTCGAGCCTTCACAAGCTCGAGCAGAGCTTCACTTATCGAGCTCACGAGCTCACGAGCCGAGCCACTCTCTTACAATATTTTACTCTATGTAACCACATACAATAAAAAAAAAATTAGTAAACGCATTGTATAAGGTTTGATCCCGCGATTTCAAGCTTATATATTAAAGTTTTAACCACTAAACCAAGTTATATTTAGTGTTATCATTTTAGAGTAAAATATTAATAAATGGAAAATGTAAGCACCCGGGGAGTAGCTCGGGCCTAAAAACTAGTTTAATAATTAATACTTTGCCATTTGATAAAATTCTTGCCATAAAATCTAGAGGTTTTGGGTTCAATTCTTGTTAAATATAGTGTTTGGGCTTTAAGGTAGTGATTCCATTATATATTTGTATTCCCCCAACTCGCAAGTCGCTACTATTAGTCAGAAACTGCGAAAATTGATGTCTTACCTTAAAACCTAGGGGTTTTAAATTGGATTCAAGTACTTTGTTTCCAAAGCCCTCGATCCCTCATATGGCTCCTCTAGGGATGAAAGTAGGCCCAGCCCGATTCCGGTTGCTTTATTTCTGCCCCCGCCCCTTTCTCGTACTCCAAAAAGGCAGAGACATAGGGCAAGGGGCAGTCAATGAACTTGTTCCTTCGGCTCCACGCACCTGTTGACACCTTTCGAAGCACTTTCTAGTGTGCGCTTCAGTTTTAGAATGTTAGAAGTTAAAGAATTAAGTTACAGTTAGTTGAATCAACTCAGTTGAAAAGAAGTGCAGTGTTTGGGGGTTGTGATTCCTTTGTCTTGCCCCTACACTCAAGCACTTAACTCGCAATTGACAAATCAAGAAACTGTGTTATTGTGAGAGTTGAGGTTTAAAAATGATTCTTCTCCTTACCATTTTTAAAAAATAGAATAGTTAGTAGGAGCAATGATGTCATCGAGGCGCGATGGATGCTCATAATAGTCCATCCACCCCCATCCCCACCCGAAATTTCCATACCCATCATCTCTTTATCACTCATAGCAAATACAAAATCGAAATCCACCATTGCCCCAACGGGTGCAATACAATAACCATTTTCATCCCGCCACCCACTTGGAAAAAATATATCCACACAATTGGTATATATTAAATATAAAAATAACTTAAGTTTATTTTTAAAAAATACACATACAAACAGTAAAATACATGTTATGAAATCAAACTAGTTTTTTAGGCTTGAACGATTGCTCATGTTAGTTTCATGTGTTAATTTTCAGTAGTTCAATATATCATGTGTCATTTTTTTTATTAGGTTAGTTGTTGCGGCCTTGGTCATTTTTTTCTCTTTCTTTTTTAGTTTTTGTTTTTTGTTTGTTAGTTTAGTGGTAGGTCTTAGATTGTTGTGGCTTCAAGCAATTGTGGATCCTTTGAGAAGATTTGGGAGCTTATTTATTTTTCAGCGGTGTTTGTCTTGTCCCTTCGTGACGGGTTACAAGAAGTTGTCTTCAGTTGGGCATGGGGAGAAGGTGTGTTACCGCGGCGGAGCATCCATTTGAGTTCCTTCGTGTTCTTTCTTCTTCTATATCTTTTTGTACTTGAAGCTTGTATTTGTAACCATCCTCATTGATGCTTTAAGTGGTGTCTCTTGTGTAGACACCTCCTATTTTTCTTTGCCTGATAAAAAAAGAGTATTATTGCACTAGTACTTATTTTGCCCTGCAAAATAATTATTATTTTTCAAAATAATGTGGAACACAATGGTGTGCTTATAAAAGTTTTTTCGAGAGAATAGTCTTCCAACGTTTTAATGTACCTTTTGCAACATTCGGAAAACCGCGAAAGTGGTGAATAACCCCCCTAAGTTTGTTCAAAAGTGAAATTAGGCACCTCAAGTTTCACTTGTGGTAATTAACCCCCATAACTTTACCCAAATATGAGATTACACACTTCTAAGTATATTTAGCTATTTTCTTTTTAGTAAATATTTTTTCTAGAGGGAAGTATGTATTTTTTTTAAAATACTAAGATATCATATTATACTGTATTCTTATACAACTTATTCTTCCTGAGTTTGTTGTCTTGTCTTTGTCGGTTTAGCTCCGCAAGACCCCAACTCTCATTTTTTTGTGAAGCTCCATCTCCTCTTTCTCTTTCCATGTATGCTCAAGCTTTTCTTCTACCATTCTCTCTCCTCTTCTCTTTCCTTGTCTTTCTCCTTGGAATTTCAGATCTACTGAAGCTATAATTCTGGATCGGGCTTTCATTTTGACGCCTCTGCAAATACCGAATCATCCAACGCTTCACAAGCAGGTAAAATTCGATCTTTAATTTTGATGGGGTTGCTGGATTTTTTGAAATTGCGTTGAAATTTGTGCTGTACTTATAGATGATAAAGTTTTATTGTAATTATACAAGTTTTATTGTTAATTGCAATTGGTATTTACAGGTTGTATCACACAAAAACCATTACTGCAGATTGGGAATTGGGATGTATAATTAATGGACTCAATACAAGATAAATATGTCACCACTTTGCCGTATTTTAATGTCAGTTGGATATCCAACAAAGGTCTAGCATCATGGTCCTTTTTGGCCAAGGTGGAGAATCTGTCATCTTCTCCTTTGTCAAACATGTCAAAGAGTTCAACATCCGATTCAATTGAGGATTTAGTGAGATTGCTCTTGCTATATAAAAGATAAAAAAGGGAACCAAGAAAAAGTTTGCTAAGGGCCATAAACATCACAGCTTTGATGTTTGACAACAATTTGAATATGAAGAGAGAATACTAGAATACCTGTTTGAGTTGAGTCAGAAGCCATGGAGGATGAGAACCAGAGAGCGATAGAGCATAATCTGGCAAAGGCTATGAGGGAGAACTAGAGAAGAGATGTCGCATGTACAGAGAAGAGACTGATTTTTTTTTTGTTTATGTATGTTTTTACTTAATATGTATAATTTATGTATTTAAGATATTTTAAATTATCATAAATGATTTTCATGATTTTATCCCATGTATTTATCCTAAAAATATACTTTAGTAAAAAAAAATTGGTTAAATATACTAAGAAGTGTATAATCTCACATTTGTGTGAAGTTATAGGGGTCAATCACCACAAGTGAAACTTGAGGGGCTTAATCTCACTTTTGATCAAACCAAGGGGCCTAATCACCACTTTTTCGCAAACATATACCTTATAGAGTTATAGTTCTTAATTAGCAAGGTTTTCTATTTTCAAAATTTAGTTGCTTTCTCCAAAGTTTATTAATTAAGATACGAAGTTTTAATGTACCTTTTGCAACATTTGGAAAACATTCGACCTTTTGGAGTTGTTTGATCGACATTTGGAAGGATTTTACAACTTTTTTTTCAAAATTTTTAATAAGACAAAAGGATTTAGGCTATGTTCAGTTCACCTTATTTTTGCTTATTTCAGATCAGATCAGATCATATCAGATCAGATCAGATCATATCGAATCGATTCGTTCGGATCGGATCGATCGATCGATCGAGATCGATCGATCGGACCAGTTCATGCTTATATTTAAAAACTTATTATTATTGTTGTTATTATCGTTATTGGTATCATGATTATTATGATTATTAGTATTACTAACGCTATTATTATTATTATTATTATTATTATTATTATTATTATTATTATTATTATTATTATTATTATTTTATTATTATTATTATTATTATCATTATTATTATTATCATTATTATTATAATTATTATTGTTGTTGTTGTTATTATTATTATTATTATTATTATTATTATTATTATTATTATTATTATTATTATTATTATTATTATTATTATTATTATTATTATTATTATTATTATTATTATTATTATTATTAGTATTACTTTATACGATTACTATTACTATTAATACTGCTACTATTTACTAGTACATTTGTTCAAAAGGATTATTGTTATTGTCGTTGTTGTACTTATTAATTATTAATATTGTTAATTATTATTAATGTCGTTGCTATTATTATAAATGTCATTGATATCACTATTTCAAGCTATTTGTGTTCAAGAAGAAAAATGTTATTTTGGCATTTGTACGTGTTCTTTTTTATATTTGTTCTAATTACCAATTTTGATATGCGATGTTCTTTTTGATGTTGCACATGTAAAGAACATGATAATAGTATATGAGGTTTTTTTTTAACAATTTTGGCAGAATAATATAAAGTATATGTTACTAGTTTATATAAAACATGAGTAGCAAGGGATAACCTAATGGTGTTGGCATCACCTTCAAATTTTCCCCTACACGGGATTTCAACTTATCGTTAAAAATAAAGTTTATATAGAACATGACAACGATATAAGAAGAATTTTTAACAATTTTGTTCAAGATCATATGATTATATATATTTGTAGGTTTATTTATAATGAAAAAAGAACAATTGATTGATATAACAAAAAAAATGTTGTTAGTTAAATCCAAACATGTCATCAATATAAAAATAACATCTATCTTTTAAATTTTTTTGAGGGGACTTCTATCTTTTATCTTTAGAATGTGTTCTTTAAATATATTTTGTATGCTCTTTCAATATATATTCTTTTTTTTTATTATCATTAATATGTTCTTTCATTACTACCTAAATTCTTATTATAAACGATTCTTAGACATGAACAATATGTTCTTTTTACCATAAATAATATATTTTATTTAACCTAAAATACGTGTTCTTTTATTTTTAATTGTATATTCATATACTATGTGTTCTTTTTCAAAAACAAATAATTATGCTATTATTATTATTATTGTTGTTAAAAGTTGTGCATAGTAATAAAATTATAGTAATAGTAATATTAGTAATGAAATACAAAGTAATAATAATATGTTTTATAAAAGATAAGTTCAGATCAGATCAGATCGAATAAGTTCAGTTCAGTAAAAATAAGGTGAACTAAACATAGCTTTACTAGTAGACCTTAAAATTTCATTACACATATAAATTATAGCCTAGTGACATGAATATGATTTTTAAATGGGGTAGTCAGGGGTTAGAGATCTCTTACAAACATTATGATAAGTTTATAGAGAATGTCACTTCAAAGAGGAATTGACGTTATATGAGTAGCGCTTGAGAGATGAATAACACATGCATGGTGGGCTGTAATTCTCGCATGCACGCTTCAATAACATATATTGGTTTCACGTATTTCATATATGAGTAACGCATGTCATAAAAACAGCGGACGTCGAGGCGAGGCGAGTGGGATGGGGTGGGTACAATATAATCTAAAAATCTAGGAAAATTTGTCAGAAACAACCTTTTAAATACAAGTTTATGCGAGAAACAACCTTTTTAAAAAAAAATCTGGCAAAATAAAACCTTAAAAATAATTTTTTTGCGAGAAACAACCTTGAACCATTTTCTAGGCGTTGACTAAGTATTTTACGGCTTCAATTCACTAAAACCAAACATGGCAAGGCACGCAATCTACATTTCTTATGTTTCAACCCCCTTTCCCTTTATATACTGATGAATTCAACATCGAATTTCCCTTTATATACTGATGAATTCAACATCGAAAAATATTTGGTCAATGTCGAAAAATGGAGAAAAAAAGAGTTGAAACCTAAGAGATGCAGTTCACGTGTCATCCACATGTTTGGTTTTAACGAGTCAACGCTGAAAAATGCTTGGTCAGTGCCGGAAAATGGGTCGAGGTTTTTCTCACAAAATATTTTCTTCGTAAGGTTCTATTTTGGCAGATTTTTTTAAAAAAATTGTTTCTCGCAAAAAGTTGAATTTAAAAGGTTGTTTTTGACAAATTTTCCAAAAATCCACTCTCGCTTCATCTTCTCATCCTTATCTCCACCCTACCACTAGGAATGACAGCGAGTTGGATCATCTCATATTTTACAAACTCGATTTATATTCAACCCACCTTTGTTTAGATTTTATTCGGATAAGATCAGATTCAAACTCAGATTTATATCGGATTATTTGCCTCAAACTAGGTCGGATTGATTCATATTTAAACTATTTTATCCCTTGAGAGCACATAAATCAGAGTTTAGAAAATAATTATACTATATTTTACTTGTTTTCCATTAATATAGACATAGTTATCCTATTGTAATGTAAATTTAGTCTACAACTCGAAGATCAGGTGTGGCAGTAGTAATTTTGTCGGATTTTACTTATGCTTCATCTCTTATAGGATTCAGATCAAATTTTCATAATTTTGAATTCGGATCGGAACTGAATTGATTTATCATTCCTACCCACCACCTATCAAACCTCCACCAATCCCCGCCTACTAATTGGGCCGGATCAGTGAATCTCGAGCGAACCTACCCCACGGACATCCCCAAATAGAAGTACATTATACTATATCATATCATATGCTTAAGTTACTAATAGTTAAGTAGTATAATTCACAAGTCAAAACTGTAAGGTCGCAATATTTATCATCCTTATTTAACATAATTTGTTTTATCATCTATGAGGTTAATATATCACCTAAAAAATATGAAAATTATAATATTAGAGTTTCAATACTCATAAACTTCTAGCATTTCTCATAAAAAAAACTACTTCCTCCGTTTTTTTTACCCGCAACACTTTCCTAAAAGGGAAATAATTAATTACTTGCAACACTTTCTATTTTTGCTTTTCCTTCCTCTCTATCTCTCTCCAATTACATCGGCCCTCTCTTTTTTACCTCTCTACCTCTCTCATACCCAAAAATTGCATTGGAGTTGATGAAAAAAAAGTGTTGCGAGTAAAAAAAAACGGAGGAAGTAAAATATTGTGTCATATTTTCTACAAGTTAAATGAACAAAAGTAAGTATATGATTAGTTAGTTCACACGCCGAGGCTACTATAGTTGCCCGTCCGGACAATATTTTACCATTTTAAATTCTTAGTCTCTCATGGGATTCAAGACACAAATAACATATGATATACTTTTACTCCAACAAACTAGTTGAAGACAATATTGTTTGTACACAATTAAGCACTCGTTCTTTTGAAACCGAACCGATCCGAACCGAATTAAAAGCGTGAGAAAAAACTAACCGAACCGAATCGACGATCGAATCAACTAAACTGAAATTAACTGAACTAACTGAACTGAACTGAAAATAAGTCCAAAAGAACAGGACTTAAGTATCATCATACAAATCCCAAAGAACCATCGTCTAATCATTTTCAGCAATTGGTCACTTGGTGAAATATGACAGTTGATAATTCACAAATGCAATCAATTGCATATCCTTTCACTGAATGTATTAATCATAAGGTGGATTACTCTAAAGTTCAGATGGCTCATGGTATATCAATTCAATAAGGATGTCAATTGGGTGGTGCAGATGTGGAGGGAGATCTCCACCTATATTTTTGCGCACATCCTATTCCCATCATTCTTAGGTGTTTGAAATCAAAATGCACCCCTCCTGTAAATAGGTTTAAATTAAAAAAACCCATTCTTGTCGTACCACCCACTTGGATATCCGTACCCAACTCATCTTGTGTCATCATCCACTAGAAAAAATATACAAACACATATTGGTATATTAATATAAAAATTCAACTTTATTAGTTTAGTCTTTAAAAATCCATACAAACCCTGATTTGATATATGTTACTAGCATTTTTTGCACGCTATGCGTGCGTGTCATATTAGCGTTTTTTTTTCTCAATTAGTTATTCATCAGTGTTACACAAATTATAATTCAAACAGACATTTGTAATATTTTTTAATATTTTTTTTTTATGTTTTTATTAAATCAATGTTTCGTTGGTTTTTTTAGTTATTTGTTCATCATTATTCAAATATAGTATTGAGAGAAGGAAATATAAAGTAGAGGAAAGTTTGTGCTCAAATAAAGTGGAAGAAGTTGTGTATCAGGTTTAATCGTTGAATATTAATAAAGTGGAAGAGTTTGATTTATATAATAGAGTTTACCGAATAATTATCAACATTTAGGTTTTAGAATATTATCAATATAATTATTAATATGAAATTCAAGTTTTTTTTTCTTCTGAGTGTGTCATTTAAGTTATATTGTATATTTAATTTTTTATCAGAGTTTTGTACACATGTAAGAAGGGAAAATTTTTCTCCTTAATTTAATATTTAATTGAAATTTTATATTCATCTCGATTGTTAACTTGTTCAATATATATGGCAAGTAGAAAGAAGAAAATATTATTTAATATATATGGCAATTTAAATTCATTAAGGGTATATAAGACTTTTTGTAAGGGGACACCATCTTCCTTCCCCCTTCACTTATATAATAGAGATAAAAATAAGGAATTAACTTAAGTTAAATGTTACTCCCTCTGTATTTTTTTTATCTTTCCTCCTTTGACTTTGCGCGTTTGCCAATGCACTTATTCAACCTTAAATATGTTTCATTACATATTAGTAAAAAAATTATAATTATTGGATATTAATAAAATACACATTAAGGCGAATCAAATAAGACCCCACATGACAATATTTTTTCTTATATATTGAGAAGAATTTAAAAGACTCTCTAATTGTGAATAGTATCAAGATTCCAAGTGGGAAAGATAAAAAAAAACAGAGGGAGTAAATAAGTATACGTAGGGCATGTAAAAAAAAGGCGTAGGGTAGAGTGGATGGAGATGAGATGGGGTGAGCCTGTGAGGATGACTAGTGATAAAACACTAATCGATAGTGGGGAGCCTTAGCCATAATATTTTTTTTAAACGAGAACCTTTTTGTTAAAAAGTAAAAATGTGATCAAATAAAAATTCAAAAAGACAACCTTTTGTCAAAAAGTGAAACTTTGATCTCTGTCAAAAAGTAAAACTTATATCGACTAATATGTTTCATTCAGCTTTTTCTCCAAAAAGTGCAACTGGTTATTTGTAAGAACCCCTGTTTGTGTTTCTGAGACACTGGTTATTTATGAACATGCCCCTATTTATGTATACATACATCACCCCTGTTTATGTGTTTTAATATGCTAAAATTATAATATTATACTCCATTGGATAGGCTATCCACTATCTATTGGAGTTTTCAGTTTTATGACTCCTCTATCAGAATGGGCCATGGGGCATGTCAAATGGCTCATCGACATGAGCGATGATAAACATCTATCTGCTAGATGTTTACAAACATCTAGCAGGGGATATAATATAATAAAAGGTACTGATTTGGGCCCAGGGAATAGAGTAGGAAGGGGGGGGGGAAACAATTGCTCACCAACCTGACAAACAGCGTTAGAAGTAAACATAACTCATT
Source organism: Beta corolliflora (assembly GCA_947648045.1). Lineage (NCBI taxonomy): Eukaryota > Viridiplantae > Streptophyta > Magnoliopsida > Caryophyllales > Amaranthaceae > Beta > Beta corolliflora. The sequence goes on from CANSZD010001394.1 coordinate 1,118,417, forward strand.
TTTTATATTATTACTCCTTTCTCTTACATCAGTACAATCAGAAAAAGTTGTCATCAAAAAAAAAAATTACAGTATATCAGATCTGGAAATGGGAGCATTTATTGAACTCTTCCGACATTGGACCCACTTTTGTTACTCGGAGAACGACTTACCGGCAGATAGATGTTTATCATCTCTCCTTCCACTTGGTGATAGCAATAAGTGCCTGAAGTTGCAGCCGTGCGCCCGGAGGTGGAAGACGACTCTTTGTTGTCCATTTATTGAATCATCGAATGGCTTCGAAACCTCCTTGAAAAAACAAAATGAAACTAAGAAGAACAATGGTCTTCACTTAATTAAAACGAATAAGCAGATGGTCATACACAGAAGAAACAAATTTTTTGATATACTGTACAATTTACAAATATGAAACACCAATGAACACTATTTCTAGTCCACTGAACTTTAATTTTGAATGGTCAATGTTTATGCCGATTTTGTACCAAGTACGCAAAAGGTATTGGGGAGCCAACAACAAGAACAATATACTTAAACAAATATGAATAAAAGAATAGAAAGACAAACAATTGTTGAGGCGGAAAACCCAAAGAACGGGAAAAACCGCGGGTGATTCTCTTGATCACCAATCCACTATGATGTTGACAACGTCAATATTTGTTCCACAATATAAGAGTGATATGAACGCCTATGAGAGTATTAATGGAGATTAAAGATGGAGAGAGAAAGTGTTGTGATGTGAGTTACAGTGTATAGAGTAGAGGGATAGCTGAGAGAGAGTCCTTAATAAAAAATACATCAATTGCTTATATAGATATTTAACCCTAAAATAATTCCCCTTGGATCCGTTGCCTCCTCCCCACCAAAATAGGTTCTACGTTTGATATTAACAACTGCTCCCTTATTTTTCGTAACTACCTGCTTGTGGGCCAATCCCTTGAAACAACTTCACCCTTATCAAATGATAACTACCCACTCATATTTCCTTATTTCAAAAACAATCAGCTTGCCGCCAATAATGAAAATTATGGGCCCAACAATTGCCCCTAATTGATGTTCCGCTGCACAACCGTCTTGGGAAGTGGCATCAATTACACTCTTCCATAAATCTTCTCCTTCAAATGGCTTCAAGTACGTTGTTTGTTCAATTCTGACGCCGTCACTCTGCTGTAGTGACGTCGCGACACCGCCAGCCTCTACACTTGGAAAACCAAGGCGAGGCTAATGAAGCAATACATGGAAGGTCAGACGGCGTCATGGACTCCAGAAGACGGCGTCCATAAGTTCCTTGCTGCTCTTGGAACTCTTGACGACCTGCTTCCTGACGGCGTCACTGCCGCTGCTGAGACGACTACAACTGCTGAATTTGCCCCTGTTGTAGTGACAAAGACGCCATTGAGATAAACTAGTTTTCGGTGTTAGTTTTTATGTATAAAAGTCGTTGTATATCTTTGCTGTGTGTTATGCAAATAATGTATGTTTGTATGTATGTACGTATGTATGTATATAATTTTTCCATTGTGACTAAAGGTTTAGTTTTGAAACTAAACGTTGTCATCCAGGATATGTCGTCAAGTGTAGGGCCCTTATGTTTGTATGAATGTGTGTATGTATGTGTGTAGGTACCTTTGATGTTTGAAACCACTTGCAGTATTAATTGCTACGAAGGGCTCAATTGCCTCTTCTTGCGCGTGGTGTTTTGTATGTTGTTGTGATGACTTCTTAAGGTGTGTCTCTTTGTGTATAGAAGTCATTTTGTGTTCACCTGAGCGCCGTCAAACCTTGATGCCCCAGCTTAAAACTGTCGCCGTCATAATAAAGGTCGACGTCAATTATGATGTCGCCGTCGACGCTGATGTTGGCGTAAGGTGAATGTGAACATTGTGGTGTTCGGTTGTCTCAGTGTTGGCTATCGATGAATCCTCGTCCCCTATGCCTGTCTTCATATAACAAAGGTGAGATGGTCGTTGGCGAGGCCAACGGTCCTCTGACGCTCAAGTCAATATAATATAAAAAGAAATAATGCTTAAAATACGAAGGAAATCGAATATGTTGAGAACAAAATGAAATGGAATAACTCAATTTAACTTATTGGTTACTTACCTGTAGTGACGTCCCTTTTGTTGTCAACATAATACGATTAAAAGTGATAGAGCTTTAGATGGACGACGTTCCAACTTCAGGGAACGTGCTTACCCTCCTTGAGATATGAAATAATTGACGACGTCCAACTGACCGTCGCCGTCGAAGAGATTTTGTTGACGTCGGCATCACTTTTTGGACGACGTCCAACTAGGATCGTTTTTCCAGTCGTTGGCTTGATGAGTCTGACGGACGCTATGAACTTCTTGTGGACGATCATAAGGCTTTGGACGCCACAAACTTTCTTTGTTTAGCGTCGATTTCCTGCTGTCGACGTCATAGAATTCCGTTCTTGACTGCATGTCTTCCTCCAACCGGATGTGGGCCAAGGCTTTGGCTTGAGCATCCTCGAACGTTGGACAAGGATACTTGGTAAGTTCTTTGTACAAATCTGAGTCTTCATCCAGTCCCCGTCGAAAAGCTTCAATCGCCGTCTTAACATCGCAATTTGGAATCGACACCTTTTCCCTGTTAAACCTGTGAACAAATTCTTTCAAGGATTCATCAGATTTCTGCATGATTCTATGTAAGTCACTAGCCTGTTTTTCCATCTTAAGACTACTACCAAACTGTAAATTAAAAATATTAATCAATTGAGCAAAGGAAGAGATAGTGCCGTTGCCAAGGTGGATGAACCACTGCAGGGCCGGTCCAGTCAACGTCGATCCGAATCCTTTGCACATGCATGCCTCGCGCATGCTACGAGGAATTGAGGTGGTGATCATCCGTTGTTTGTATTGAGCGACGTGGTCATTTGGATCTGTAGTGCCGTCGTACATCTTCATGGTTGGGATGGAGAACCACTTTGGAACCTCGACCATGGCAATGAAATCAACAAAAGGTGAGTCCGCATAACTGTTCGGCGTCGCTTTCTCCATAGGGCGTGGGACGCCGGGGATCCTGGCGATCATGTCTTCGAGCCGCTGAAGTCGCTGCTGGATGGGATCGTCGGCGACGGAACGCGGTTGCCCCTTGACCTGGTCTCCAATGATGTTGGCGTAAGGCTCGACGTCGGCGTCAGGATCGACGTCGGCGTCAGGATCTCCATCTGAATCGTCGCCGTGGGCAGGAATGTTGTGGCCCACAGGAGTCTCGAACGCTCCTCTGTCCAGGTCAGGCATTCTGGAGACGTCTCCTATATTGCGACGCCTGGGTCCTTTAGACTTTTGAGCAGACTTCAGGCTTCGGTTCTCCATGCATGACGCGACATAACTATCCTGCAATTTGGCCATAGCGGCCTTGACGCGGTTGAGCTCGTCGATGACCTCTTGAGTGGTTACCCACTCTCCTGCCATTGCAAACATAAAGAAAGAAAAGGCACAAACGAACTAATAGACAAAAAGAAAATAATGATCGATGTATAGAGATCTTGTTGAGGGCCCCACGGTGGACGCCAAATTGTTTATGCCGATTTTGTACCAAGTACGCAAAAGGTATTGGGGAGCCAACAACAAGAACAATATACTTAAACAAATATGAAATAATTAATGATCAACAAGAATGTAAATAAAAGAATAGAAAGACAAACAATTGTTGACGCGGAAAACCCAAAGAACGGGAAAAACCGCGGGTGATTCTCTTGATCACCAATCCACTATGATGTTGACAACGTCAATATTTGTTCCACAATATAAGAGTGATATGAACGCCTATGAGAGTATTAATGGAGATTAAAGATGGAGAGAGAAAGTGTTGTGATGTGAGTTACAGTGTGTAGAGTAGAGGGATAGCTGAGAGAGAGTCCTTAATAAAAAATACATCAATTGCTTATATAGATATTTAACCCTAAAATAATCCCCCTTGGATCCGTTGCCTCCTCCCCACCAAAATAGGTTCTACGTTTGATATTAACAATTGCTCCCTTATTTTTCGTAACTACCTGCTTGTGGGCCAATCCCTTGAAACAACTTCACCCTTATCAAATGATAACTACCAACTCATATTTCCTTATTTCAAAAACAATCAGCTTGCCGCCAATAATGAAAATTATGGGCCCAACAGTCAAAATACAACCTTCACAAATTACATAAAGTTCAAATTAATATTTGCTCATCAATTGACAACCGAAAAACATTGTCAAACCTAAATATATTTGATTATAAGGTATTTAATTCTTTTATTGTTGGATTATAAGGTATTTAATTCTAATTATTTGATTGTAGTTATTTGATTTGATTATAAGGTATTGGACTATAAGTTGTTTGTCAAAAAACACCTTATAAAACATGAATTTTGTGATAAACCACCTTATTTATTCTTTTTTTACGAAAAAAAATATTAAATAATATTTTTTTGCGAGAACAAACCTTATGCCGAATTCCAACCATTTACCCAAGGTTCCGGCAAATTTCGATAATTGACCCAATGTTCTGGCATTCACCATGTCATGTGCAATGCACATGACTTTTTAAACCCAACAAAATCCATGTGAGATGGTCAATGCCGAAACCTCGGTTCAATGATCGGAATATGGCATAAGGTTTGTTCTCACAAAAAAAATAATGGCAAAATTCACATGAATAATCTGAACTATGGCTAATTATCTCATAATATCCCAACTATGGATTACTATTCCATAATAATTTCAATTATTGGGGTGCTTTCTCAAAATAACACAGTGACCTAAAAGAACCAATTAAAAAAGTCTAAAAATGATGTGTCAAATTAAACTCTAGGTGGCTTGAATAGATTGAGAGACCACATGAGAAGAGTGAGAAAACTGAAAAAATTAAGAGAAAATCAACTAATTAAATATGGTATTGGACACTTGAGATCATTTTGGGAAAGTAACCACCATATTTGCGATTATTTTAGAATAATCCACAATTCAAATTATTATGGGAAGATTATCCATAGTTCGGATTATTCTTTTGAATTTTTCCTAAAGTAATATTGTCATGTAGTGTCTTATTTGATTCGTCTCAATGAGTACTTTAATAATATTCAATCGTTTTAATTTTTACTAATATGTAGTGAAAGATATTTGACTTCAAAGAAATTGGCAAATACATACAATCAAAGCAGGTAAGATTAAACAAAATACAGAGGGAGTATTTGATTATAAGGTATTTGGTTTTAAGTTATCTAATTAAAAGGTATCTGATAATAAGGTACTACTATTTGTTTATAAGTTATTTGATTTTTAGGTTGTTTGTTTATAGGTTATCTAGTTATAATGTTTTTACAATAAGATCTTTGATTATAAATTATTTGATTTAAGTTATTTGATTATAAGTTATTTGATTGTAAGGTATTTGATACAAATTCATTTGATAACAAGGTAATTCTAAGTTATTTTATTATATTATAGGTTATTTAATTATAAGGTATTTGATTATAACCTAATTAATTCAGGATGATCATTGCGAGGAGCGCGTATAATCTGCCGGAGTTTGGTCGGGGTTGCTTCGACCTCCCCAAAGTAGGAGTGATCCCTCCAATAAAAATATTTGTTGAAATCTATTTCCGGCTTTCGCAGGGGTTGGGGGTGCCATACATGGTGCCTGGTGGTCTGACTTGTACCTTCAGCGAAGTACCACCCCTGGGATGGTTCGTTGATGGGGGAAATGTTTACAAAGTCAACTATTTTTGTGGAGGAGTTAATTGTTTTGACTAACTAATGTGGGACATATATATAGTGAGTTTACGTATTTCTTTGTTAATAATATAACTTTTGGTAGTGGTATACTCAGTTAACGTAAAGTAAACTAGTGTTTGGCAAGGTATAACAATGTTAATTATGTAAAACATAGTGTTCAGTATGTAAAAAGTAGTGTTCAAGTAAACAAAATAACTTTGTCAAAAAAAAAAGTAAACAAAATAGTATTTGTTTGTACATAAATATTGTGTGCGAGTACGTGTTTCCAATACAAGATTATTGTTTTTGCGAAAATTGATTACAATAACCACTGTTTTTTTATCATAATATTGTCTACAGTATCGAATAGAATTGTAACAAAATAACTGTTTCCAATATGCAAAACTAGTGTTCACTATAGAGGAAATAGTGTTTGAAATGCTACATACAGTGTTTTGAATATCATATATAATGTTTGGAGTAAGTGGAGTATAATAAGTTACATTATATGTTAGTGGAGTATAATAAGTTGTATAATTAATTTACATTATACGTAAATGGAGTATAGTAAGTAGTATAATAAGTTACAATTTACGTTTGTGGAATATAGTAAGTAGTATAATGAGTTACATCATCTGTTAGTGGAGTATAATAAGTGTTGCATAAGTTACATCATACGTTAGTGGAGTATAGTAAGTAGTATAATTAGTAACATCATACGTTAGTGGAGTATAGTAAGTAGTATAAATGTATAATTAGTAACATTATACGTTAGTGGAGTATAGTCAGTGTTACATAAGCTAATGGAGTATAGTAAGCAGGCAAATTGGCCTCAACACCCTGAACTATAGCGCGGGTGCACCAAACCGCCTCAACTAAGACTTATAGTCAGCACACCCCAAAGTACATACCTGGATGCAGTCCGTACCATAAATGAGGTCGTGACCGGAATTCTCGCCGGCTATAAGTCGAGTGCTAGATATTGGGCAGCCATAGAAGCGTTTTCCTTGATTGTGGTTGAACTTCCAAGTAGTTTGGACTACTGCAGGCAATAGGTGTCAACAGTAAACCCTACCATTACCTAAACTGGTATTTGAATTCTTCTTGAAACGTGAAGATGAAGTTGAGCTCATTGTTGTTATTTTTTCAGAATTTAGGGTTCATTTGGGAAGGAGGGAATTTGGGGAAGTAAGAAGGAATTTGGGGAAGAAAGTCTTTGTCTTCAGTTGAGGAAGGAGAAAATGAAGGCACGTGTCTTTTTTTGTTTAAGTAAAAAAATTAGGCTTAAAAAAGAAGAAAATAAGAAAGGGGGGTATGGACTGCACCCAGGTCCGTACTTTGGGGTGTTCTGGCTATAAGCCGTAGTTGGGGATGTTTGGTGCACCCGCCCTATAGTTCAGGGTGTTGAGGCCAATTTTGCCTAGTAAGTATTACATAAGTTACATTACACACACACACACACAAATATATATATATATATATATATATATATATATATATATATATATATATATATATATATATATATATATATATATATATATATATATATATATATATATATATTTGGGCCCTCTTTCGAGAACCCGTGATAAGATGAATTTCCTCTGGGCTGCCCTCGCATAGGGCCACTCACCCAGAGGCCCAACAAGCCCCAAACCCACCCCCTCTAATAATATTGAAATTTTTGCTTCCACCAAGATTTTAACCTTGGTCTCCCATGTGGGAGATAGGAAGCCATACCATAAGACCCAATGGTCTTTGGTACATAAGTTACATTATTTGAAGTATAGTAAGTGTTACATAAGGGCCCGTTCGTTATCGTTTTTTGTTTTCAGTTTTTTTGAAAACTAAAAACCAAAAACAGGAAACCAAAAAGTGGTTTTCACTTTGTAGTTGTCAGTTTTCAAAATCATCATGTTCCCAATAAATTTGACTAATTTTTTATTCATTATAGGACATATATCATATGACTTTGAAAATCAAAAAACCAAAAAACAGAAAACCACAGTAATACCGAACGGGCCGTTAGTGAAGTATAGTAAGTGTTACAAATTAGTGAAGTGAAACTAAAATAAGTGCTTACAAATTATTGACAATTAAGTAACGTAGTGAATTATATCAAAATATAATAAGTGTACTAAGTAATTGCCAAATAAATCAGTGCACTCATTTGTAATTTGTTGCCAATTAAGTAACTTAACTTAGTCAAGCGAAACTAAATTACAAGTGTAGTAAATACATTGTTGTCGACTCATAAAATATTGTTTGTGGTATATAAATAGTGTTTATAGTCACAAAACTACTGTTCACGTGTTAGAGAATACGTTGTTCGTGGTACATAGAATAGTGTTTATAGTTACATTACTAGTATTCATGTGTTCCATATTTTGAAAAATATTTGTTTTGTAGACTAAGTGAATTACAAGTTAATTACCATAGACCATTACTACTGTTTGTGGTAGAGAATACATTGTTATTCAGTTATAAAATAGTGTTTGTGGTACATAATATATTTTTTGAACCCTAGTTTTGATGATGACAAAGGAACAAAGATGCAAACTAAGTATTCGACTAACTAGTTGTTTAAGTGAACGAATTTCAAGGTATCAATGAAAGGAACAAAGAGAATACTAAGTCAAGGAAGAAATCAAGTTTGGATTTTGAAGACTAAGTGAAGATGTTTCATAATTTGGTACTGGAGCAGCATTGGAGCAAGAAGATTAAAGCAAGACTTTTTGTTTCTAGTTCCATTGTAAAGGAACGAGTAAGAATGGTAAGGAACTATGACAATTTAGAATGAGAATGAGCGTTTGTTCCTTTGTAAGGAACAGACGCACTGGCGCTGAACTAATAAGTTAAAAGAATTAACTATTAAGAGGAACTAGACTTAGGATGAAGCGTTACAACGGTTTAATTATGTCTGTTGAGTAATTTATGCCTAGATTATAGGTAACCGTTTTATTTAAGGAAAAATCTGATTTTAAGGAAAATCTTTTTATAGAAAAGATTTTATTTTTATAAAGATAATAAAAATCCTTTTCGGTTTTATGAAAATATTTTAAAGATAATATTTTTAGTAAAAGGATTTTATTTTGGTTTTAATAATTAAAATGCTTTTTAATTAAATCAGATTTTCGAAATAATGCTTTAAGTGGTTGCTAAAATTAAGGGAGCAGTAACTCAATTCTCTCCCACGTTTAACAGTGATCATGGAGATCATGGGTTGATTGAGGAACGTGTTCCTTCGGGTAAGGAACATCATGGGATAATGATTTTACCATTAACACATGTTTTAATCCCACGTTCTAAGTTATTACCACTATAAACACTAATGTCTAATTAAGTTCCAATTTGTGTCTAACCAAGTGAAATTAGTGAGTTTAACTAAGTAAAGTGTCAGTGCCTTCATTCTCTCATAAAAGCCATTTGTACTTTGCCTTCTTACTCTAATTCCACTGAGTTTATTTTGATCAATTGTATTTTAGTTTTTGGGGTAAGGGGACTTTGAGTGATGTTCTGTAAGAGAGAAGCTTTGAGTGAAGCAAGTTAAATTGAGAAAACTTCAAGTGAAGTTGAGAGGAACAACTGTTAAGGGCACAGTTGTTCAGGAACTTGAGTTTAGGAACTCAGGGTGTGACCCGTGAGTAGAATTAGGTTGTAACAAAGTTGTTTGGCCTAATTAGTGAAAGAGTTGAGTTTAAAATCCCTAGTGGTCGAGGTTGTTTTTTCTTGTTGGGTCCAAGAAGTTTTTCCTCGTAAAAATCTCTTGTGTTCCTTTAGCTTGTTTCTTTACTTAAGTTTAAAATTCCGCAAAATGTTACGTTTATTTCTACACATACAATTCACCCCCCCTCTTGTATTGTTCTTAGTAAAATAACAATATTGTTTTTTGTTCTAAATTGTGGTAGAGAAGGGAAAGTCTTCTTCAGGCGCCGCCGTACACTGTAACCACGACATGGAGGCCATTCTCCGGGTCACGAAAGTCGGTCGAAATGCTGGAAGGAAATTTTACGGCTGCGGACCATAGCTAAATCACAAAAAAAAATTAATTTTAATTACGGACCATAGCTCAGTTTCTGGATTTCTATCTCCTTCTTCAATGGAGTTCCAATAGTTGCCTCCAATATTTGCCTATCTCACCTCTCCAATTGTTGATGGCAATAAAAAATCACCTGTATTTATTTTCTCCATTTTTTTGCTTCTACTTCCTTAAATCTTTTGAAATCTTTTTCGTTTTTTCTCTCTCTTCGTTTGTCAGACTTTACCACCAAATAGTTGTACAAACTCAATATTTTATTCAAAGGAATGGATGGGAATGCTCCATTCCGGTTTCCAGACGTTACACCTCCTAACTTTAATGTTAAAAGACTTTCCAGCCCCTGCACTTAAAGAGTAAATGACTACCGTGCCCCTCCTAGATGTTAGTAAACATCTAGCAGTTAGATGTTAATCATTTCTCCATGGACATTGTGCAACATTTGAATGTTGAACTTTCTTCTTTTCATTTCCCAATACCTTGTAATTTACGTTAGTCAAATTAGTGAGGCATGGCCCACTTAGCCTTTTTGGGACGATGGCCCGTCTGACATAAGGGCTGGGCCAGCTACCCCCAATGAAATGCCCATCTGAGATTCTGAGTATTATACATGAACAACCCATCTCGATCTTTAACGTCTTCATGTGCGCGGACTTTCCTAGAAAACAACATTTTAGTTTATAGTTTGGATTTTGGCTTAGGGTCTGTTCTCCCCAGCTTATTTTCAGTTCAGTTCAGTTCACTTCAGTTCAATTCAGTTCAGTTCAGTTCAGTTCATATCAATTCAGTTCAGTTCAGTTCATATCAGTTCATATCAATTCAGTTCAATTCAGTTCAGTAGTTTTATACCGAATAGAACAGACCCTTAATCTAATCCAATATAGAACAAAATTTAGATTTTAATTTTCCAATTCAAATCCAAACCAATTAGAGTTTGAATCCAAACCAGTTCAATCCGAATTTTCAGACACTAGATTGCATCCGATCTGAATTATCCAAAAATTTTAAATTGTTTTTGCAATGAATTAAATTTGGCGCGAGCATCAAAATAAAGTGTTTGATAATATATGTATTATTCATACAATCCTATAAAAATTCATTAATAAACTAATAACAACTAATATTTCATTACAACAAAAGGTTCAACAACAGCCTAAAAACATGTTCAACTACACAACAAATTCAACTTCATAGCAGCAAGTTAAGATTATAACTTTTAGGAGAAGGGGGCTGCCGGACCATATGGGATTAAAAAAAACAAAATAGTTAAGCCTAATCATAAATATACAATATAGGGCATATGAACTATTCGGTTATTTTTAAATTTTGGATCCAATTACTCTCAATCTAATCCAATCCAAAAATCCGATTCTTCAAAAAAAAAAAAAAAAAATCAATCCGAACATAATTCGAGTCTAGTAGTTCGGTTTGAATTATACTTCCTCCGTTTTTTTTACATGTGACACTTTCCTAAAACGGAATGGTGCAGATTACATGTGACACTTTTTTTTTCTTTCCTAAAGTAGTAAGTTCTGGCCTATTAATTTACCATATTACCCTTACTTATAAAGGTAAACTAAAATTAGACCAACTTAATTTAACCTAATTTAACCAAAATTAACAATTAACAATAAACCACAACCCTCCCCGGCCCACCCCCCCCTCCCCCCCCCTCCACCGCCGCATCCCCCCTCCCCATCCCTTCCTCTCTCCCCTCCGTCGCAGCCCCTACCCCCTCCCCCCTCCCTCCCGCGGCCCCGCAACGCCCGTAAACGCCGGTAGAAGCGCACGAAATGAAAAAACCGCAACGCCCAGAAATTTGAAAGCCCCCCACCCCCGCTTCTCTCTCCTCCTTCGCCGCACTCGCGGTTTCTCCCTACTCGTCCTTGCACTCGCGCCGCCTCGCCGCTCTTCTACCTCCACGGTTTGGGCTTGGAATTGCCTCCTCCTCGATTTTTTTTCATTTCGTGCGCTTCAGGGGTTTCGGTGCGTTTCGTTTCGTGCGGCGTTTCAGGCGTTGCGGGGCCGCGGGAGGGGGAGGGTGGAGTGGGTAGAGGCTGCACGGAGGGGAGAGGGAGGGGGGAAGGACGGGGGGGAGGGGGAGGGGGTGGGTGGGGGTGGAGGGGATGGGGAGGGGTGGTGGGCTGGGTGGGTTAGGGTTTGGGGTGGAGGGGTGGGGGTGGGGCCGGGTGGGGTGGGTGGGTGGGGGAGGGGTGGTCCCCACTTTCTTTAATCCCTACAATTACTTTTACTTAATCCCCTCCAAATTTTTTCTAAGTAATCGTGTTTTTCAAAAGTGTCTCGTGTAAAAAAAACGAAGGAAGTATTAGATTTCGGTTTTTGTCCAAATAACCTCCCTAATTTGATGTGTGCGGACTTTCCTAGAAAACAACAGTTTAAGAGTTGTTAGCGAACAGAACTCTCAATTTTATATTCATCATCAGTAGCACACCACAGCATAGCATTCCTTTTAACCTGTTCTTCTTCTTGGTGGGTTGGTGGCTGCCTACCTCTATACTCACTCTCTCTGCTCCAATTTACATTCGACGCTTTTACAGAAAAACGAGGAGAGAGAAAGTAGAGAAAAAATGGCGACTTCAAGTTTGGTAAAGCTAAACGCTGCGTCTTCTCAGTGGATCGGTCAACACTCCTTCACTCAACGCAGCTTATCATCATCTTCTTCTTCTTCCGTCGCCTTTCCAACTCGTCGAGTCTCCCTTCCCGTCGTTCGCGCTTCCTCCTCCTCTTACGTCGATGAACTCGTCAAAACCGCCGTATTTCTCTCTCCTTTATTTTCTCTATTTCGGATCTTAATTTTGATTATATTATTCGAATCTGGATTTTTTTTGTTGATTAGGTTTTTGAAGTTGTGGATTTATGATTATTGCTTAATTCTTGAAGATTTTATGATTGTTTGTCTGTAGTATTTGTTTTGGTGTCGTAGTATGAGTAATTGGAAAAAAGGCACTACTATATTTCATTTTCGATGGAGATCACAAGTCATTGTCAATAATTGAATTATTCATTTGTCTTACTAAAATGTCGTCTTCTACTTATTGATGCGTGTGGTGGGATCAATTTTATTAGGTTTATTGCATATTTTAGATGATTTGCATGTCACAACTTTTTTTTAAGGGTGTGTGTATAAATTTTGATGCAATCAAACTAAATTGACGGTGTATGGCAATTAGGGTTTGCAGATGGGTTCACATTTTAAAGGGCTGGACTCCCTTAAGTCGACGGTTTTTCGAACGCATTAGCAACCTTCAACTCTTCCCCGACTTGTTTATAAACCGGACAAATTAGCCTGGTAACTTAATCAAATTATGTCTAGATGGATTGTATACAACAACCAAAGAAAAAAGCTTGAATCAATTAATAGGAAAAGAATTGATTTTTTAAAGTGAAATGAGAGGAAAGTTTGAATTGTTACAAGTTAGGCAGATGATTATGATAATAATCGGGGAAAGTGTCGTGTTGGATTTGTGTTTGAAAGTTCAATGTTAACCCAAGCTATTTAAGTGGGTCGTGTCAGGTCAACCTATTGAAAAATGCAATCTGAACCTCCTAATTTTGTGTTAGGTATAATTCATGTCAAATTTTGCCACCCTCTAATTGAAACCAGATGCTCAGACTTTGGTTTCAATGTACGATAATTGCGATGTAACATACCGTTGTAGTTGTTTGATACATGGACAAAAAATTGTGACATCATGTTAGCTTGGAGTTTCCGAGATGATGAATGGCCTTGTTATGTTCACCTTGAGTTGATAAAATTAACATATTGTGTGTTCAAATTCTTTATAAGGTTTACCAAGTTTGTTTTATGACTATAATTTAATTTTAGATGAGGTGAAAAGAAAATAATAAGCTTATATACTGTCTTCAGCTATAGATTTGAATAACGGTGGTGAACTAAATTAAACCTTCAATTGGACTTTTAAATCTTCTTCTCCTTTTCACATCGATTTTCCGTTGCTTTAATTTGGTGTGTGTTGTGCCAACACATATAAACCCTCTAATCGAGATTAATTTCTGTTTTTTTGTTGTAAAGCAGTGGCCTTGTTGATGTTTTCCTATTAAGTTGCTATGCCCCCATACCTTGCATCATCGAATGTGGGGAATTTTGTGAGACAAGTGTATTGATGTCGTATGAAACGGTCTTAGCATTTATATCATTGTATCTGTATTGTATTTAATGAAATTCATAGGTATATATGAACCCTGTCATATTGAGATCCACATAGGGTGAGTTAGGAACTAAGATGTAATTCGGAAGCATCGTGTTTGCCGAAGTTCATACTTTCAATATCAGCATTGATATGCACCAAAAAGGGTCGAGAATGATCTCATCCAAGTTTTTTGTTTAAATATTCTGTCTTAATTTATTTTTGATATCTCTTGTGGTCAGATCCTTGATCATGGCTTATATAGATGCTAAAACTGCATGAAGGTTCTGGTAGTAGTCTTGTCTTCATTCTAATTGTATTTTTTATTTTGTGTTGACTTCGCAGAAAACTATTGCCTCTCCTGGACGTGGTATCCTTGCCATTGATGAATCTAATGCAACTTGTGGAAAGAGGTTGGCATCTATTGGCTTAGATAACACAGAAGCCAATCGTCAGGCATATAGACAGCTTCTTCTTACAACTCCTGGCCTGGGTGAATATATTTCCGGTTCCATTCTATTTGAGGAAACACTTTACCAATCTACAACAGATGGAAAGAGTTTTGTACAGTGTCTACGTGATGAAAACATTGTACCTGGCATCAAAGTCGATAAGGTATGAAGATTGAAGAAGTTGCTTGTGTCTTCCACATGTTCATGCTTGTCTTCTATTGAATAATAGATGCTCTATGGTGAATTCATATTTTTTTTTTTTAATGGTTCACTTCTGTCTTCATTCTTTCAGGGTTTGTCTCCATTGCCTGGGTCAAATAATGAATCTTGGTGCCAAGGGTTAGATGGTTTGGCTTCAAGATCTGCTGAATACTATAAACAGGGTGCTCGTTTTGCAAAATGGTGAGCCAATTGTCACCTGTGCTAAACTCAGATTTTTAAACTTCTGTTTCTTTTTGAGCCAATTGCGAAATGGTGAGCCAAAATGTGGGGCAGCGGGTGGGAGTGGTTTCATGACATGGTTGGCAAATAGTTTTTCTGGTCCTCATACCTTTTTCAGCTGTAAATCTTGTACTATTTTTTGTTTTGTCCATCTTTTGCAAATATCTTGACATTGCTTGTTTGCATGTGCAAACACAGGCGTACAGTTGTTAGTGTTCCATGTGGACCTTCTGCTTTGGCTGTGAAGGAAGCTGCATGGGGACTTGCTCGTTATGCTGCTATTTCTCAGGTACATTAAAAATATCATGTTTTTCTTGATATTCTTTCTGCATTTCTTGTGATTGTTCAGTGAGGTGGCCAAGAGAAGCCCAATCTGGTTATATTCCTCATACTTGCCAACTTCCTTAGTCAAGCCCAACACTGCTTTGAGCTAGGGGGCTGTGCCTATGATAAAATAATTGTTCAGTGAAAAAGTATCTTGTGATTGTCTGATTATATAATTACCTGTTTATAATACACCAATCTGAACTATTACTCTTTTGGGGTCCAGACTGTTAGTCAAGGATACTTTGATTAAATATTAAGGTTCTATTGGGGCCTATAAAAGAGTGCTTATTCTTCAAAGTAGATATAATGCTCTCTTTTATTTTGCATGATGTGAACAAATTGCTGGGAAATTTTCTCATGTTCTTCCTGCACGTTCCAGTAACAAATCTAGCTGAAAAACGTGTATAGGAGTAGGTTACTTGTAATAACGGTTTTCCATAGAAAGTAATTCTATTCTATGAACTGTCACCTGAAGCTAATCTATTAACTGCTTATCTTTTCTTAGGATAATGGTCTTGTGCCCATAGTGGAGCCAGAAATCCTTCTTGATGGTGACCACCCAATTGAGAGAACTCTTGAAGTAGCGGAGCGGGTGTGGGCTGAAGTCTTTTACTACTTGGCTCAGAACAATGTTGTTTTTGAAGGAATCCTTCTGAAACCCAGCATGGTTACCCCAGGAGCCGAGCACAAAGAGAAGGCTTCCCCGAAACCATTGCCGAACATACACTTCAAATGCTTAAGAGGAGAGTACCTCCTGCTGTTCCTGGAATCATGGTATGCCTCTTTGAAACTTACTTTTGTATTTGGTTCCTGGAATCATGATATGCCTCTTTGAAACTTGCAATTTTGGAGTGAAGGGGGAGGAGATGGAGGGAAGGGGAAGGAAGGGAGGATTTGTTTTCCAATTCAATACACAAAAGTCGAGTAAAAGGCGTGAAAGAGTTTATTTTTGCTAAATCAAGAAGGATGAGCTAAATCCAGCAGAAAAGCTGAAGCTTCTCCAAAATGAGAATGAGTATGGTTGAGGACTCACTTTGAAATTTTAGAACCCTAGATTTTGAATTAGGAAGATGAAGGATTACAAATTCTAGATATGCATATGAAACCCTAGATTTGAAGTATAAACAGTCGAGAAAATTATTGAAGAAAGGAGTGTGTGGAAAAAGGGGGGGGTTTATGTTATACCCATGGAGAAAGCTCGTGTGACTTTGAATGTGTGGGTTGGGGGGGGGGAGGAGAAAGAAAGTGAGGAAGGGGAGAACAACCATCGAAGAGACAACTGAAGGGGGTGTAGAGAGAGTTATGGGGGGATGTTGGAAGTCATGAGGTGATATATTCTTTTTAAGGTTACTTGATATTGGGTTTCATTACTCTTCCAGATTTCCCAATTAGAAAGGTTTGGAGTACTCTTTTTCTTCTCTCCTTTAGATGCTGCTCATTTGTTCCCTTATTTTGTTGTGTACGAAAGTGTACATATGTTGCTTCCTTATATCCTTTCCTTCTCTCCCATCTTTCCTTTTATCCTTTCCCAACTAGAAGTCTCAAAGGTTGACAGGGGATACACTTATACTAAAGGACTCTGGAACTCGAGCATTAATGTTGTGGGCGTGCATGGCTTCTGTTTCCTTGATTCTGACTGTTGGTTTGTTGTCATGTGAAGTTTTGAGATTAAAATGATTTATATTTCCTGTGCTATGTAGTTCTTGTCTGGCGGTCAATCAGAAGTAGAAGCAACCTTAAACCTCAACGCAATGAACCAAAGTCCCAACCCATGGCATGTCTCTTTCTCATATGCACGTGCACTACAAAACAGCGTTCTTAAGACATGGCAGGGACGTCCAGAAAATGTGGAAGCTGCCAAGAAAGCGCTGTTGGTACGTGCGAAGGCAAACTCCCTCGCTCAACTCGGACGTTACTCTGCCGAAGGGGAGAACGAAGAATCAAAGAAGGGTATGTTTGTCAAGGGCTACACCTACTAAGGCTAGAGGTCGGAGCTATTTATAGTCTACCATTGTTTAAAATGTGTTTGATGTTCTCCCCACTAGTTATGAGATATGGTGGCGGAGAGAAACTGGAGTACTCTTTTCCTTAAATCGATAATTGCGGTCCCTGTCTTTTTGTTATGTGCGCTGAATAGTGTTATTCAAACTGCCAGTAATATGAGCCTAAAGTTTTCCTCACTCTCTGGAATAATTTCTACTATACAAATTCTTATAGGCTTGTGGGCCTATGGCCCTTAGCCCCTTATCATACATGGGCTAAAAGTTGTTGTAAAAACAGCATATTTTGTTGCTGAAGCCTGAAAGAATTTCTAGAATTTTAGAAATAAAATAACTGTAAGAGGAAATTAAATAATATAATAATTGATCAAAAAAAATATTATTATGAACAATTTATTTGATGCTATGATTAGTAATTTCAACTATTTTTCATATTGTTAGAAATTCTTATTTATTATAGTTACAACTTACACATAAAATTATGTATATATGGTCAATATTATCAAATATTCCATTTATATTTTTATACTGTATCTGAGTTTTTTAAAATATAGGGACTTATCGTGACAGAAACCAAAATTGATACATGTCACTGTTCAATTTGAAATTTTTCCTAAATCATTTGTGAGATATTCGAGGAAGACAAAAGATTTGATATATTAAAAACGGTTATTTCACCAAATACCCCTGACAAATAAATTTATTCACCAAATACCCCCACTTTTTTCAAAATTCACCAAATACCCCTGACTTTTAAAAAAATTCACCAGATACCCCTGACATTTCAAAAAAATACCAAAAATGCCCTTTTTGGCTAACGGACGTTAGTGCTCCATTAATTAATTAACTAATTAACCTAAAAATCCTAATTAAACCCTAATTAAACCTAATAACCATAAAACTCTAACTAACCCTAAAACCCTAACTAACCCTAAACCCACCCCCAAGCCCACCACCCTCCCACCTCACCCTTTGCCCCACCACCCCCGCCCCCACAACTCCAACCCCACCGGCCCCCTCCACCTCCTCCTCCCCGCCGCCGTGCCTCCCCCTCCCGACCACCCCCGAGCCGCCGCACCTCCCTTCCAGACCACCCCGGCCGCATCCCTCCCCTTCCCCAAGAAATCGGTTGCCCCACCCTCCCCTTCCCCGCGAACTCGGTCGCTCCCACTCCTCTCTCCCGCCGCCACCCCGCCCACCGCGCCTCCCCCTCCCGACAACCCCAACCGCATCCCCCTCCCCTTCCCCGGCGAACTAAGTTGCCCCACCGTTGAGTTAATGTTATTTATTTGATTGGGGAAGGGGAGGGAATGTAGGTCGGGGTGGTCGAGGGGAGGCGCGGTGGTCGGGGTGGCGAAGGGAGAGGGGAGGGGGAGCGACCGAGTTCCGGGGAAAGGGGGAGGCGGGGCAACCGATTTCTTGGGGGAAGGGAGTGGGGACGGGCCGGGGTGGCCTGGGAGTGGGAGGCGCGCGGCGGCTGGGGTGGTCGGGAGGGGAGGCGCGGCGGGGGAGGAGGAGGGGAGGGGGTTGGTGGGGTTGGAGTTGTGGGGGGTGGGGTGGTGGGTCGGGGGTGGGGGAGGGTGGTGGGCTTGGGGGTGGGTTTAGGGTTAGTTAGGGTTTTAGGGTTAGTTAGAGTTTTAGGGTTTTTAGGTTTAATTAGGGTTTAATTAGGATTTTTAGGTTAATTAGTTAATTAATTAACGGAGAACTAACGTCCGTTAGCCAAAAAGGGCATTTTTGGTATTTTTTGAAATGTCAGGGGTATCTGGTGAATTTTTTTAAAGGTCAGGGGTATTTGGTGAATTTTGAAAAAAGTAGGGGTATTTGGTGAATAAATTTATTTGTCAGGGGTATTTGGTGAAAAAACCGTATTAAAAAACATTCTCTTTCTTTTGATGAGAATCTTATATAATTTTCTCAAATTATATTTAATAAACTATTTTATTAATTTTTTGAATTTGATTATAAATATTTCAATTTAAAACAAACAAATTTAATCCTTAGAAATTCATTTACTTCTAATATCATTCTACCTCTTTTTTTTCTTCAAATGCAACATTTGATTATTTTAATACACTCACCAAAAAGACAAATATTGTATCTAAAAAAAACAGATGAAGTATATGCAATGCTACACATGGGCCAATAACTAGTCTAATATAATCACTAAACTTCAACAAAGGTATTCTTTTAATACATAAGTATGGAACTAATAAAAATTCTTTATACTCAGACTCAAAGCAATAATCTTTTAAAGTTTCTTTTTACAAAACAATACTTTTTGGATTTTAGTTTAGGAAATTGCGTTTCTTTTCCTTTTCTCTGAATCTAACTAAGGTCCTGTTATTTTGGATTGGATTGAACTGGACTGAACTAAATTAAAGTGAGCTGAATTGAACTGAATTGATACTGTGCCCAAGAGAACAGGGTCTAAGAGTCAAAGACAATAGGTTAAATAGTTGATCTTAACACATGCACCTTGTAGACTCTTTTATTTTTGTTTATTTCCCCCAAAAGTACCCAATTTTATTTAAAACAATGGTTGGCACGTACCACCCAGGACCCCATGTAGGTCACCCTTTGAATTTTGCTACAATTTTTCTGATTCAACAAAGTAATTATAAAAAAAGTTCTCCTTTTGTATTATACTTTTCTCAACAAATACTACTCCCTCTCTCTCTAAAATCACCCCCCCAAACACCAAACCCTAGAAAGTTTTCACACTCACCCGGACACCCGCCGCCCCGCAGGCTCGCAGGTGGTCGCAGGGTCGCCGACGAGTCTGCGTCGGGTCCCCACCTTCACCCTTATTTTCGATTCGTCCCCTCCCCGTTCCCCTGTCGCGTCGTTCCCTCTCCCTCCCTGCTGATGCGTCACCTCATCCCCTCCCCCGCCGTTGCGTCAACCCATCCCCCTTCCCCGCAGCCGCGTCAACCCCCTTCCCCGCAGTTGCGTCGACCCTTTCCCCATCCCCTGTCGCGTCGTCCCCCTCCCCCTCCCTGATTTGTGTTAGTTTTTTGGTTTGACTCCCTTTCCCACTCCCCCTAGTGTCGCGTCGTGCGTGCGGTTTTCCCCTTCCATGTCCCCTTGTTAGGTGCCCTCGTGGTGGTAGGGTTTGAGGATTCTTCCCCCTCCCCCTAGGTTTTTGTAGTCCCTGTTTTAGTGTGTCCCCTTCTCTGTCCCCTGTTTAGTATCTTAATGAGTCTCCCATTCCCCGTCCCCTGTTTAGTGTCTTAGTGAGTTTCCCCTTCCCCATCCCCCGTTCGTGTTCGTTGGCTTCCCCTTCCCCGTTATTTTGTTGTTATCCTTGCTGTTGCCTAAGTGTCAGCTCTTAGTTCTACCTCCGGTTTTTATTATTTGCAACGATTTGACATAAAGTAGAGAGAGAAGATGTCTAATCGTTGCAAATAATAGAAACCAGAGGTAGTATTTATTTCTCTGCGTTACGTTGTTTAGTTCTTGGTTGGGTTAGTATGTGTAAGTTGCCTGCTTAATCAATCTGCTTGATAAGTTTGTTAATTGCTGGAGGTAGTCCTTGTCTTCAAGGTGTTGGGCCTGCACTAGTGGAAAAAAGCCCATCTGATGCGGTCAAAATCGGGCTTACTGATTCGATTTTGGCCCGCATCGAATGGGCTCGCAGCAGATCCAAAATATTTACTGATCCGGTCCAAAATCGGATCAGTAAATTATTTACTGATCCGGTCCAAAATCGGATCAGTAAATTATTTACTGATCCGGTTTTTAGTGAAAACCGGATCAGATAAACCCCCCCAAAAACCAATTTTTTTTTTTTTTTTTTTTTGCATTTTTTCATTATTAATCAATACAAAATCAATAATATATATATAAACTCATTTTATTAAGCATATTATGCCCAATTGAAGCATAAATAATTAAATACATAAAAATATTAACATACACAACAATGACATTATAATTTTATACTTCAATGGCTCCTCCTATTAGATTTAACAATCATTCGCTATCATAGGCTTCTTCAAGCTTGCAATTTCTGTTTTTCTTTGATATCTGAAGGACTAAAGCCTTTAAGGTGTGTTAACAGCCAACCGGATCTCAAGGCATCACATGATGAGACAAATACAGCCATTTGCATGTATGGCAAAAGCAAGAATCTTGATTAAAAAAAAGTAATTATATTTACTTGTAGAGTGAACACATTCTGAAACACATTGACAACTAACTGACTGACTGCGACAAAACTTGGTGTGATAATCAGGCAATTTATGCAAATGGCAAGAAGCAGCATAAACTGATAAGATGAAATGCACGTCAAAGAAAATTGTGATAGTCATATAATAGTAACAAGTTAGAATCAATTGCAACCAAACCACACAATGCCAGATGTCATACCTTAGGATGTGAAGGATACACGTGCAAGCTGATAAGTAAAAGCATATAAAGAGGCAAGGATGCGTGAAATAGTGACAAACAAATTTAACTTTCACATCCTTCGATCACTCGCAAGTGTTTCATGCCCCAGTTTTCCAAGATAATTGTTGAAGCATTGTATAAATGAGATTTCTACCTTTTGGAGCTTTACTCAGTCACTAGTTCGACATATAAATATCATGCTACAACAAGAAAAGAAACACCTAAGTGGCTAAGCCTAATTATCTCAGAGAAAGAGAATCATGGTCCTAGAGTTTTGCCAATATATAACGTGCAATCCCCTGCATATAAAGAGTCGACAATGAAGACCAATTCCCAAAATGTGCTGATTTTTAAGCACTTCCAAGAAAGTGCTTGTTGCATTCAGAAACTAAATTCATCATGTGTCAACCTAGAATTTTCTTAGCAAAAGCTAGAACTATAGAGCTTAAGCAAATACATAGCCGAAGAATAGTTATGAGCAACCATTGTGCATCCATACATAAAATGCACATATTCTATAGCTACATGTATGCAAACTGTAGAACATATTTAGATATGGACAAGTAACTGCAACAAATCCCAGGAGGCAAAAGAACAGAAGAGGTGGATACAGTCGATTCACTTTGTGTTCTTTAGGGAGTGCAGAACAAGGGATGAACAGTTTTGCAATGTAGACAGAGCAAAGTTCTGCTTCAACATTTTTCTTGCTAACACAAAATCCTTTCAAGCATAAACAAAACACACTGTCCAGATTCCACAAGCATAAACAAGATACAGTTCAGGATCTCACTTGAAAGGAAAATCGCATATCAATCAAATGAAGGATGATATTGGAGTTCAACGTGACAACAAAGTAAAGCACAAACAGACAATAAACAAGATACAGTTCTAGTTCATGTAATGCATACAGGTTTTGAAACAAGTAGTGACAGTGGGTTGCAATAATTGTGGAGAAAATGCTAGGAATGTAAAGCAACAAACGGAAAAGGAAAAAACTCTTTGGACTCAGGTCCACGTCCGTGTCCAAATCCATGCACATATCTAACTTCTCTTCTCTATTTAAGTATACTAGCCCGTATAAAATCTCTAAGACAAACTACGTTTGCTTGCCGACAATAATGTGAAGTTCACGCAACCTGAGACACAAGCTAACAAGTCTTCATAAGCAACAAGGTCCAACAACCATGCATCATATAGCCATAGCAACAACAATGACTTCAGCAAGACTTCCCTCAGTGCAGTTTTAGTGCGACTAGCACCAATATATACTATAATTACAAACAAAAGCACAGCTGGTACAAGGGTGTGTATAAATTTACCGTATCATCTATCGAGAAGCCTTTTGCCCAAGTGATCAAAGTTCCTGAGTAAATGGATGTTTGCAGTACAGGGAACAAGCCGATTTTCTTGTGGGTGGCAACAAGCCGAATGAACTGACCAACACCGTGTGAAGAAGAAAACGCCGACATTAATGGAGAAGATGTCGGAGTTGGGTAATCGGTGAATACTCATCTACTCACTCTTCTTGGTTTTTTTTTTCAGTTAAAAAAATTTTAGCCCACCACTCCGAACACAAACAAGTAAAGTTTGGTGTTTCATATTGAACAAGAACACATTTATAACATCCAAAACAAGCAATTTTTCAGTTCTCTAACCTTAAACACCACAAAATAACTACTAAGAGTACACAAAAGCAATAACAATAGCTCTAAAATAATCAATTCAAGCCAGAAATCGAATAGCCCAATTATTATCACATTAGAACTCAAAAAAAAAAATACTGAACCAAAAACTGCAACAGAATCAATCAACAACAACGCAAACAATCAATCACTATTCCGAAATCAACTCAACTCACTCCTGCCTGCGTTTTCACAACATCCAAAACACATCATTTTTCAGCTCACTAGCCTAAATAAAACAAAACAACTACCGAAATACACAAAATCAACAATCAAGCTCTAAAAACCTGAAATCGAACATTCTAATGAACATCACAATCATTACAACTGAAAAACACAACTCTAAACTAAAAACTGCAACAAAATTAATCAATCACCATTCCAAAACCAATCAACCTCAAAAACAAAAACAAAAAAAGTAGCGCACCTCACATTACGCTGACGAATCTTGCAAGAAGCAGGAGGCAATAGATGAGAATGACGAGAGAAATCAGCAGAGCACACATTAGACTGTTTAGAGATCAATCCGATTAATCCATGGCTTAAAAAACACGTATGGAGCTTCGCCGCCATTGATGTAAAGCTCACATTAAAAAATTATGCCGGAGTTGGTTAATCGGTTAAGGTGGAGAAGGTGGGGTGGGGGGTTTCGTGCGAAAATTCCGACCACTTCGCCCCACCGCAATCTTCTCTTTCAAT
The DNA here is from genome assembly GCA_947648045.1 of Beta corolliflora. Classification (NCBI taxonomy): domain Eukaryota; kingdom Viridiplantae; phylum Streptophyta; class Magnoliopsida; order Caryophyllales; family Amaranthaceae; genus Beta; species Beta corolliflora. Next base: position 1,142,334 of record CANSZD010001394.1, read on the forward strand.
CTTCAACTTCAATCAAATCTCAAAAAAAAAAAAGGCGAAATCAAAACCCTAGAATTCCGCTTTTTTCCGGCGAATGCTCATCGAAATTCGATTCTTCGAGAACAAAATTTGAAAATGAAAAGATAAAAAAAAGGTTGAATTAGGTTAAAGACCGGAAATTAGAGAAGAGAGAAAGAAAGATCTCGATGAATTTAGGGGAAGAAAGTGATGAAGCAGAGGATGATGGGGCGTGGAGATATGTTGAGGAGAGAGAAAAGATGGGTTGTTGAGAGATGAAGTGAGAGAGGCGAAGTGAGGAGGGAAGGGCTGGAATCAGATGAGTGAAGTGAGGGAAGGGCTGGGTCACGCTTATACAGCGTTTTGGGCCTTGTAATTTTGGCCCACTCAACTATCCATGTTATCAATCAAAACCCGCGTTTTGGGCCTTGTTATCCGGTTTTGTTTGGAGGAAAAATAAAAAGGTGATTAACTGATCCGGTCACGTGAATCGGATCAGTTAACCGAAAACCGGAGCGGTTTCTATTAACTGATCCGGTTCACTAAAAGACCGGATCAGATTTTCCGCCCAGCTTTCCCTCCCATTTTTTTAATGATTTTCGGATGCGGTTTTGTAAAAACCGAATCTGTTATTAAGTGACATATAAGGTTTTTTCCACTAGTGCTGGTTTGTGTGGTTGGTTAGGGTTTTTGTTTTTGTTTTATGTAATTGAGCGTGGAAGTGCGTGGCAAAAGGTTTCATGGTTGGAGTTTGTTTTCTCCGATTTTGGTAATCAGATGATTGTTCGAGATCTAACAATGGTTAGATTTCAGTTTAGCTTGGTAATGATCTTATCAATCATTGCCTTAACAAAAAGATATTTGATGGCGGCTCCCCAATTTGTCAATTGGGTTTATAGCGCGTCAACAAAGTTGAGCTTCTCCTTTGAGAAGGAGTAGCCTGTAATACCCACTCAAGAGGGTATTGAGTCACAGAGGAAGGTGAATCTTCCAGGAATCCCGATCCAAGAATCCCATGTGATAGAAGGTCACTGGGATTGGTTATGTTGCGAGTTCCAAATCTCGCTTGTTCTTCGTTTCTCCGATTGTGAAATCAGCCCACTTCTCCCCCAGCTTCCATCATTGTTATGACGTTTGTCAACCACCAACAGAAGAGATACAACACAGTTATCTAACAACACACACCTCCAGATTGAGCAGTTTTATCTAAATTTAAGTTATTTATGTTATTGTAATTGTTATGTAAGAGCAGCTCAGTTTAGTTTCTTTGTTTTTGTTTGGTTGTATTAGCATTAGGTTGTACTTCCGTTTTTACTTAATGCAAATTTTCCCGTTGTCAAGGTGTACATGTTGCCCAATCATTAATGTCTTGTTCAAGACTTGGAGTACAAACTGAGATTGTCCAACATATCTAATGAACCACCAATGGTACAAAACCACAAACATGCAGGCCCGTCCTTGGGGCTGGGCAGGAGGGGCGCTTGCCCAGGGCCCAAGGAAAGGGAGTCCAAATTAATTAAAAGCTTGTATTAAAAAAAAAAAAAAAAAAGATAAACCTTGCAGTTGAAAGGAAAAAGACGCGTGCGTGTAATGTGTATCATTGTGATGACTCGTTATCTTCTTCAACCTTCCTTAATAACATCCCCCATTCAATTCTCTACTCCTCAAAACTTTTAAAGTCATTCAATCTTCTTCAATTACAAAATTAAATTTTGGAAAATTTCCAAGATTAAAATAAATTCCTGAACTCAATCTCTTTTTTTTTTTTTTTTTTTTTTTTTTTTTTTTTCAGTTTGCCATATTCTGAAAATCTCAAAGTCTTTAATATTTTCGTTCCCAATTTCCATCCTCAGTCAATTACTCAATCTCTAATTGATCTTCACAATTGAAGATGATTTCCCTCATAAACGGCTATTTTGTATTGAAATTTCTAACGGGCTCAATATTGCGTATAAATAAAACTCCCATGAACAGATGAACTCTACATCTCACCAGTTTCCATTCTTTCTTCTTCTTTTTTTTCACAATTATTGGGTTCGAAATTTTGATAATTGTGGCAAAATTTGGGTGTTTCTCTATTCGAATTTCACTCCCTTTCCCCTGGCGAGTTCTACTTTTGGTAGACAAAGAATCAAAGGGGAAAAAAATCTGGAATTCTGATTTCTGGGTACTTCATATACAGGGTAATTTTTTTTGTTTTCTTGCTAAATTTCGTATTTTTTAAATGAATTTATTCTAAAATAAATGAAACTTGTATATGTAATTTTTTTTCCATATTTTCATCTCTACCGTTGATGCTGAAAATTAATTTCGAGCCTCTTTCATTATTCTACATCATGATAAACAGGTGACATTGTTCTATATTCTCTACTCTCTATTCATATAATGTTACCGAAATGCTCGAAGAAGCCACTTTGTATGATTTTTAGGAAGGAGATAACTTTTTTTAAAAAAAATTAGAAGCTTTTTTTATGTAGTAAGACATGTTATGTTGAATAAATTATTTTTGGTCTACTATTGAAATATATTCACATTATAAAAACGGTTAAGGAGCCCATTTCTCCCGCTTCGCCTAGGGCCCATAAAACGTCAGGAACGGGCTGCAAACATGTTGTAAACCTCGTCAAAATGCAGGTAAACTTATAATTAGTGCAGGTCTGCAGGATTATTGGAGAAAAAAAATATAACTTTTACGTATTTTTGTTGGGTGGGATGCATGTCATATGTTTAGTCGTCTATCGTTGACATAAATTATATTTAAAAGGATAAATTTCATGGAACTACCTTTTATAACAAATTTTTTTCAAAAAACTACCTTATAATTTTTTTTCTTTCAAAAAACTACATTATAAAACAAAATCCGTTTCAAACGACCACCAATTGGCGACATCCGTTAATTTTGACCGTTAACCGCTCCTTTGACCATCACATGATGGTCACGTGAGTTCATTAAAATTAACAAAAACTCAATTTCAACCCTAAAATAATCCAATACAAATCTAAGATCAACATGTGATGGTCAAAGGAGCGGTTAATGGTCAAAATTAACGGATGTTGTCGATTGGTGGTCGTTTGAAACGAGTTTTATTTTATAAGGTAGTTTTTTGAAAAAAAAAATTATAAGGTAGTTTTTTGAAATCTTTTTGTTATAAAAAGTAGTTTCTTGAAATTTATCCTATTTAAAAATCTACGGAAAATTGGGTAGTGGACTAGTAATAATAGTACTCTTCTGGCCGTCTAGCGTAAAGATTAGAGCAGGAAAAAAAGAGTAAAGATGTCAGAAGTGGGATTTGAACCCACGCCCTCTTTCGAAGACCAGAACTTGAGTCTGGCGCCTTAGACCACTCGGCCATCCTGACGTTGGATGTTGTTTGTTATTGTAAATATACAATTTCATGTTCCATCAATACTCATTTTCATCGTGTAATACTTCTTGACTTTTTTTTTCTAACTTCTTTACTTGTTCACCTTTTTTTTTTTCTCTATTCTTAAGTAATGGTTAATTGTTTTTCTTTTGAAAAGGAAGTAGATTTTAAAAGTGGGTTCCGAAATTAATAGACAAAATCTACTATTTCAATACGTGCAAAAAAATATTTATTTTTTCCAAATTTGTTAACAAATATGGATTTTAGAAGTTAAAGACATATGAAACATCCTAACTTCAAAAAGTATTATACATAAATTATATATTAGACAAAAACCAAAAATACAAATTAGAATTTAAACAAAAAAATATTATAAAAGTATGTATTAGGGTGTGGTAAGAAAATAAGGCAATATAGTAAGAAAATATGACGAGAAATAGTAAAGCCCAATAATCCGAAGAGGGTTCATTCATAAAAATATATACAAAGATAGCATAATAGTGCATAATAAAGCTTATATATGTGTCTTATGCCAGGAATTAAGGTTGACTCAAGTGGTGAGTTTTCACATCTTCCCTAACAAAGTCTATGGTTCAATTTCTGCCCTAGGATTAAAGGGGGAGGACGGATTGGGGGTGTATGGCTTGTAATGGGCCTCTGGGAGTCTGTGGGAGGTAGTCGTAGGATTTCTTCTTACCTATTAAAAAAATGTGTTTTAATTTGCCATTGATCAAGTGGGTTCAATTACACTGTCTTGCAATTAAGTAGCTCCCCCCTAAATTGCCTCATAGATTCCTAGACAACGGATGAGCCATCCAAAAAAATCCAAAATCCAAAATCCAAAATAATAAATAATGGTTAAATCTTCTTTTGGTTTGATAAAGGATAATACAGACTCCTGACATTTTGTTTTTTCTTGTCAACTTAATGCAAGGAGAGTAATGACAGATCTTCGTTTAGAAGATTTTTTGTAAGGACCATACATGTATGCTTCACCTCCTAAATTTACTGCTTTGCAGTAAATTTTTGTGTGCTTGGGAAAATTCTAAACCCCACCGACTAGCGATGCAATGTGCGCAACTTGCAATTGGGTTAGAGAGATTGGCACAAAACAAAGGCACCAGCCAAAGTTTGCTAGGAATTAGGCAGTACGACGTTCTCTTCGTCTTTATTCATAATTTCCCACACATGATCATGAGCATTTTGTAGTAATGTTTTTCTCCTTCTCCATCAACTTTTGCTTTCACATACATTTATAGTAATATTATTTGCTGTATTTCAATAGCAATCTCCTCAATGCTAGCTGAGAGTTCAAATATTCTTCTCTTTCCATTTATAGTAGATTTAGGATCGAGTAACGTGTTTGATTTATATTAAACAAAATATAAAATATTAGGTTGAGAAGGTAAAAAAGTTAAACAAGAGATATATGTGATTTGATTAATATAACATACTTACGAGCAAGGGATGTCGTATTTCATTAACTTACGATGAGGGAGAAAGAAGAACGTGACAAAAATGGAGTATATAAGAAGTTCTTGTGATTCGTAAATGAATCTATTTAGAGGATATCTAGAATTATAAGACAACTGTACCCCAAGATATGCTGATTTAAGACAATAAAACCCTAAACCTCTCCAAAAGAAATCCTATATTTCCCCCCTAGAATAGTTGTGATAGAATAAAAACAAAAAAAGAATGACAAGTTCAAGTAGAAGATTTGCCTGCTCTTCTGGCACAAAAACTCAAGAGCAAATTACAATAGAACTTTCTGGAACCGGCTAGATCGAAATTTGGAAATTTTTTGGACCGGGACCGGAACGAACTGGAATTTTTCCGATCCGGTCTGGTTTTGGACTTGTTGGACCGGAATCTATATTTCCTTTTTAAAAAAAAACTTTTTTGTTTAATTTAAACATATTTATAAATTAGATACATTAAAATTTAATAACCTTGATAGCAATATTCCTAAAGATAATAAATAGTAGGTTTTTAACTTTCTACCTTTTAAACTTTTTTAACATATAATTTTTTTTTTTACTAAAAAATCAGAAATTCCCGTCCACCGGTCCGGACCGGAAACCCAGAATTGGGATTTTCTGTGGACCGAGGATCGGAATCTTCGGTCCGGTCCGGTCCGGTCCGTTCCAATCCGATCTAGATTCCGGTCCGACCCTGGTTTTTGCACAACCCTAGTTGTGTCATGATAAATCACAACCTTGAAAACGAGATTCGACGCGTCCAAGGTACTTTATTCGTCATTTTATTCCCCGAGGTTAGTACAACGACCGTCACACACAAGCACTTGTGAGTAAAGGTATGGAGTTACAGTGTTACACGAGCTTTTGCCCTAGTATGAAAGGAAAGGAAAGGAAAGGAAAGGGTTATGTTTCACTTATAGGGAAAGTAATTGATACAATACGGGGTATAAATAGTATAATAGAGGAAAAGTAGATTATCACTAAATCATTAAGAATATAACTAGGGGTGTTTATCGCACGAGCCGAGCCCGAACTGTACTGGGCTCGGCTCGGCTCGTGAGCTCGATAAGTGAAACTCGGCTCGAGCTCGTGAGCTTCTCTCAAGGCTCAAGCTCGGCTCGGGAGCTTGGCTCTAGCTCGAGCTCGATTTGAGATAATTTAAGAATAAACCAACACAACATTAAAACAAACAGAAAATTCATATTCGACATTTAAAAAAATGTGGATAGATCTTGTAGAATTATATACTAAGTTCAAAAAATACCACGAACAAACATATTTTATTTATTTCATTTTTACATGCTAACCAAATGAATTACTTACAAATATACATAAAAAAATCGACAAACTAGATCTAAAAGGATACAAAAAGAAAAGACATGAAATGTTCAATGTAAAAAATTGTATAAAAGAATACATATAGTAACTTTTTAAAGTATTTTAGCATATAATAACTTTTAAAAGGCTTTGAGTTATATTAATTTTTTACATAAAATAATAATTGAGTCTGTTCACGAGCTTTTCGAGCAGAGCTTGGCCTAGTTCGGCTTGGCTCGTTAATATATCGAGCCGAGCCCGAATCTGAGCTGAGCTACCACGAGCTAAGCTTTGACTGAGTCGAGCCCGAACTGTTCGCGAATAAGCCGAGCTCATTATCAACCCTAAATATAACAACCAAAATTTTAATTATTCAACAGTGGTGATTCTCATGAAGATTTTTGTAAATCCCTAATGAATGCTTTTATAAAGAATCTTTTGTTCATCTCCTATAGGGGACTTGCACATAAAAAAAAAGGTTGTTAAAACTAACTAAATCATTGGATGCCTGAATTGCATCACAATAACCTTCTAAAAAAGCTGGAATCAATTGAAATGCAAACACAATCCATGGTACCTCTAAGCAAGGGCTTGTTCGGTATCACTGTGGTTTTCAGTTTTTTGGTTTTTTGTATTTAAAAGTCATATGATATATGTCCTATAATGGAAAAAAAAATTAGTCAAACTTATTAAAAACATGGTGATTTTGAAAACTGACAACTAAAAAGTGAAAACCACTTTTTATGGTTTCCTGTTTTTTATTTTTAGTTTTCAAAAAAACTGAAAACTGAAAACAAAAAACGATAACGAACAGACCCTAAGGTGCTTGAGTAAACAATGAAAGACATTGCAATTGTTCGCTACTCACGATATGGGTTATATACATTGTGACAGGTGCAATTCATGAGCATTCCCAACTTGAGACGTGTTAATTCCCCTTAGGCAACTTTTGACCGAAATCCTTGGCTTTTTTTTTCCTCTAGTGATGCTAGAATCATAAGGAGTCAGAAGGCAAAACATCAAACATAATCGAAAATTTTCAAGATTATTTTCATATAATGAGAATAACTCAAAGGAAAACCATTCATGATCCAACACTCCTACTCAATCTAATTCCAACAATCACATCAGCTTCTCATAGGTCACTCTCTTCTTAATTACCTTCCAATTTGAGTTATATTCAGATTATTTTTTTTCTTTGAACTGGACTGTCTGGATTGTGTGTGAAATTTTATAAAAAAAATTGTAAATTCAAATTGGATCCAAATCGAGGGCTTTTGGATACAAAAAAAATGAAGAAATGTAATATTTTAAAACCTTCATTTTTCGAGTCCAAAATTTGATGACTTTGGAATAAAAAAAAGTAATGAGTCCAATTGACTAATTTGATTTGTCGATATTATTCCTCTTTAAGAATTTATCATTTTGATGTTAACTTGCAATACCTAATTTTAATACCCATTATCGAATTATGTTAATTTTTTAAAATTATGTTTACAACTTGTAGGCTAATGTTTAGACTTGTAAAAATAAGTTTTGTATATGTGTATGTGACCGTGTGTATATATATAGGATAATTTTACAATGGCTACAATAAAATTATAGTCATGACAACTTGTCTAATCTAGACCATATATATTTTAAAACTAAAATCTACACCATTCATTTAATTAACTTTTATAATTATACTAAAACTAAAAGTTATATATTAATAAATTCACAATTAACGGTTCACCTAGTTTTCGGCATTTTTTTTAATGTTTTAAAGGTAAATCAATGGCCAAGTTGAGTCACTAAAAATGGAGGGATGAGATTAATTAATTGTAGTCCATTATTAGAAAAGAAGGTTTGAGAATTAATAGGCCAAAAAAAGTAATTTCATTCATTCTGATTGTCATATTGGATCCTTACCAAAAATTCCTAAATCAGATTGAATTCAATTAGAGTTTGTGGAAATAGATTGGTTTCGGAATTAAAATCCAAAAACCAAAATTTTGAACACCGCTTACCTTTTCATACAAGGCTTAGGCATCTAATATTACAACTACACAAACCTTAATACCAAAAGAATGACATGTTGGTAGAATATGGAAGGGCTTATTACCCTCTTATTTAATAATTCCCACTAAAAAGAGAGTTACCAATTACTATTATCAGGTGGTATGTAAAAAAAATGGACATATTAATATTGCATGATAAGATTCATTTTAAGCATCGAGGGAATAATATGTGTCTATCCATCAACGTATTCTTTATTCAATGTCTTCATCTTCAAGAGCTTTGCATGTTTGTACCTTAGCAAATAGCAAAGTGTATCTCTGAGAGCATCTGGCATTTCTCTGCAGTATACATTATAATATAAGTTATATATAACTATACTATATTTACAATAAGATTTGTAATACTTAGGATTCTAGTCTCTATTTATTTTTATTCTTTTCCTTCTGTTTTTTGGACGAATACACTTAGGATACCTCTTTTTTCGTATGATAATTATATCAATATATCATACGCAATTATGACAAGGGATGAAAATTGAACAGATCATCTTCCGAAGATGGGACATTTCTTTTTTCTTTTTTGGCATTTCGTGGCAACAATTTTACTTGCATCATGTACGTGCCAGGCCAATAATTATATAGTATTGTATTATAAGTCCATCATGTTGCCAATTTAGAGATAATCATAACATGTATGTTTGCTCCTGCACGGCTGCACTTATATGATTAGTTACTAGTTAGCCACTAAGTATTTTGAAGGGTTCTAATCTTTGACAATCATTATCAGTAATTACATAATTAGGAAATTTCTTCTCTTCGTGAAATGAACTATGGTGTATGGTTATTTATTTGACTAAATTTTAATTAGCTACATTCTTATATTATGAAACTAATGGAGCTATTTTTGTAACTTCAGTATGTGTGGAAACCACAACACTCATTTCTGTTTAATGAGTCCTCTTATTCGCATAATGCACGGCATGGATATGCAATTCATAAACTTTTGTGTAAAATGTGAGTCTTCATCTGTGATGTTTTGTACATATATATTACTTCAGCCTGTATAATATTTTTTTATTTTGATATGAGTGGCCGACGAATAAAGTTGACACATATAGTTAATATGTTGCACAATGAGGTGGATGATAAATTTCGGATGATAATGTCTCACATTAAGTCTTTGGTTGTTAGTATATCTCTAATTAAACATTGACAAAATTTCATAAAAGTTTATATTATGAAAATTCACAATGAGATGATTCTAACAAGATACCACATGATAATTTGTTCTTTGTCAATTAATGAAAAATTATGGTCAAAGTTGATGAACTTTGACGTTGAATAATGAAATAATTGATCAAGTATTTTGGGATGAAAATGTAATCTAAAATAATTAACTTAAGTCAAATGAAATACTTCCTCCATTCCTTTTTATGTTCCTACTTGAATCATTTTTAGACACAAAAAAAGTCAAATTAGGAAAATGAATAGGAAACGGAGGGAAAGAAAATAGTTCACATCAAATAGGTGAGGATCATATCAGATTAACTAATTTTGGATCAAATTAGAAATTATAAGCTTACATTAGATTATACATAATAATGTAAACTAAATATCGCCTTACTATATAAGTAAATCTAGAAGACTATTGTAATATGTGGTCATTTATAAATTAGGTTTTATCATCAAAGAAGCAGCTTGATATGGTACATATTTATTCAAATTAATTCCTTTAAAGTAATTTAAGATGTGAAAATCAAGTTGTTCCGGTATGGAATAAATGGTAGGGAGTGAACCGGTATCTCCTCTATGTAATGAGCCGGTTTGATGTCCTGCAAGACAGAACACTTAAACTAACCTCGGGGGTTGATCCGAGGAACGCCCCTCCGATGCCTAAGTCAGTAAAGGGTAAAGCCGGGATATCTCAAGTAGAGTATACTAGTATATGTAAACGTACCTTATGACTCAGATCATGGGGTATTTATAGGAACCGACAGTGTCCTTAGAGATGTAGGACACTGCTCCTATTGGTTGGATACATTTCTATCCTCTTCTGATACTTATCTTTAGGCCCATAGGCCCATTGAGTAAGTACTGGATCAATCCAAACCCATTTGGCAGTGACCCAGGTGAGGGACACCAGTAAGGTATACGAATACAACCGGCATGAAATGTACGCTGGTATCGGGCTTAGCCCATACTCAGTAAATAGGGTTTCCTTTGACTGAGGTGACCTTGACGGTCAATGGCGGTCTGACTGGACCGGTAGGGAACTTGTACAGCCCCCATACAACTAGCCCCCAAGTCGGTATGTCTGGTACAGGTATATCCTGCTTATTCAACCTTGAGCCGTTATGGATGGCATGAAAATCACGTTTTCATTCTGAAGCCGTATAGAAATTTCCAGAAATGGGATTAGTTAATGGAATGCGAATCGTCGCCTCGATAATCTTCGTGATGATTTGACTAGAATGTAGTAGCTGCTCACAGCTATTTCTGAGCTAAATATACACATGGCATCGGGAGGGGAAGACGAATCGTCACTCAATCCGAGCCCTGAAGCTCTCTATATATAGTGTTGGGTCAAAGTCATTTTCACACTTTCACATTGCTCTCACTTTCAAGCGCTTACTCCCAGCATATTCTCTGAGTCTTAGCGCCATCCAGTTACCAGCCTTTCGTCGTGACATTCCAAGCTGTGACCAAACTCTCTTACCGGTTGTTTTCGGTGCCAGCTTCTGCTCTTTTTCCTCTTTCCAGGTATTTCACAGAACTTCTTCTTTCGCAATTTCTGCCTTTAATCATGTCTTCTCATTCTGATTCTCAAAATGTTTCTGAAAGCCCCCGATCCTTAACCGATAGTGACTTTAATTCTGATAGTAAATCTGATAGCCCTACCATGTCTAGTAACTCACCAGTAATAAATCCTCCCAATGAACGTAGGAGTAAATCTGGTCATGATTGTAGTACTTCCGGTAGGGCCCTTGAAGAGCCAACGCTGCACGCTTCTCCTCTTACCGCCATTAGGGCTTTCAGAGAGGCCATAATGAGTACCGGTATCCGGCCAGTACGGTACCATGCTAGGGATAACTGAGCGCTCCCCTCTATTATTTCCCTCCCTGGCTGGCACCCCTAAAGTTTTCCCTGGCGAACCTTCCTCTTCCAGACCGGCAGAGGTGTTGGAGGAGAATGCGCCGCACTCCATTCCATCTGATAGCGATAGGGATGATGACGCCGACTTGGAGGATGGAGTATCTTCCGTTGCCTCTGAAGATGTTGCCAGTGTTGTGCACGACATGATGTCGGATGGAGAGTCGGTATCCTTGGAAGCCGACGAAGATGAAGAGCCTCCCGAAATCATCCCGGAGGACGATGATGAGACGCTGGATGATCTGTACATGCCACCCTGTGAAGCCGGCAGTCCCTCCTTCGTGCAAATTGACAAAAGCTGGAGAAGGACGGCATTGAATAGCGACTTCTGCCGCAAGGGAGCCGAATATTTCGCCTTTCCCGACGAATACGAATTGATGATGCCGTCCGAAGGATGCCAAGTGACAGATTGCCCGCCTGGGCATGTGGTGGTCTATGACCACATGTTAGATTTTGGGCTGAGGTTTCCCCTAGACCCCTTTATAGTTAAGATTTTCAAGGCCTGGAACATCTGCCTGTCCCAGTTGACGCCGCTATCTTGGCGCAATCTGATTTGCTATGCCTGGACCGTCCGTTATAAAAGATTTCCTGAGACTTTGAATCTCTTCTAGAAACTTCACTGGATTAAAGAAAACGGTTCCGCGAAGGGCAAGGGGAAAGGCAAGAGGAAGAGGTCACAGGCCGAGAAGGAACTTGGTCAAGGTGGATGGATGTCTATTTACACCAGGCCCAAGAAGCTGACGGTGTATCCGAAACTAACATCTCTGAAAAATTGGCAACCCCGTTTCTTCAAGGTTCGAGTGCCAGATAATTTTCCCCTTCGCCGGTATTGGACGAAGCCCCGTCCCAGGATGGAACATATTCCTAACCGGCGTCTTACACGCCGGGAGCTGGAGGCGTACAAATTTTTTGATGCGTCGACCATGCCGGGACCTAAAGGTGGCAAGCCAGTCCCCATACCGCTAACTTGGCTGCCGCACTCCAAGTATATCTTGGGCAATGCGCCCCTCTCAGCACTTGGCTTCTGCCAATCTAATCCTCATGGTAACCATGGGTCCTATCGGCTTTGTAGATATTTTACTTTTTGCCTGTATATATTTTCTTGGTTAGTTTGATGTTAATGTATCTGACCTCGTTTTCTTTTTCTTTTCAGGCCGCGAGCATTTAATTCGGGAAGCTCTCCACCTCAACCTCCACTTCATACTGATCAGCAACATGCCTCCCAAACCTGCCAATAGATTCACATCTATTCCCCCCAGCATTGGCGGCCGGGGTGGCAAGACTCGCGGTGCCGGCCGTGGTGATGGCGGTGATCAGGCCCCTGGGAAGGCTATCCAGCCTCCCCTCAAGAAGGTTACCCCCACTCCCGCCAAGAGGAAGGCTGAAGGGGAAGATGACCAAGTGTCAAAGCGGCCTCCCTCCAAGGTTTCTTGCAAGGAGAAATCTGAGAAGGAGGTCCAAGTGACCAAGAAGGACCCCAAGGCTAGACTCTCGGGGCGTGTGGCTGAGGTGGGGGCCTCTTCTTTACGGCCCAAGATTTACAAGCAGCTGACCCTGCCGGCCATGATACCTGAGCTGGAGCATTTTGCTCGTCCGCGGAAGGCCGGCTTCATCGAACAAGCTAAAGTGGAGGTTCCGGATATTCTCCGGAAGAGGTGGGCTCGGTCCCCTGTACATGACGGTGAGCTGTTTTAGCCCAAGCTCAACGTTCTCGATGACGAGTCTCTGCTGTTGGACCGTCCTCTCGAGGGTGGTAATTTGGGGTACCGGCTCCTGAAGGGCCTTCAGCTGAAGTACGACATGCCGGTGGACCAGATCCAGGCCGCTGCTGTCGTTCATGCTCACAACTTGGCTGTGTAAGATATTTAGGTATCTTAACGGCTTTATATCATAGTTGTCCTTGTCTAATCTTCCTTTGTTTCTCTTGTGCAGACGGCGCATTCCGGTAAAGGTCTCTGTGATCTTTACCGGTACTTTCAGGGTGCCTACTATGGTGAGGTCGAGGGCCACCAGGCCACCCAGGATCAGCTTTCCGAGAAGAACGCGGAGTTGGTGAACGTCACCAACGAAAGGAATAAGCTGAAGTCGGTGAAGACCGACTTGGACACGGCCAAGGTAGACCTTCAGTCCGCCAAAGTGGAGGCCGCCAGCCATAAGCTCCTCCTGAAGAACAAGGACGTTGAGCTTCAGAAGGTGAAGGAGGAGCTGACAGCTGCGAAGGACCGGGAAGCCAACACGGTAGCTGAATACCGGCGATCCATGGACTTTGTCGGCCGCTTAGCCAACCGGTATAACGAGGGTTGGGCCGTCGCCATGCGGTGTACCCGGCACACCTAACCCGAGTTAATGATCCGGCCGACGACGTTGTCATTCTTGACAAGAGTCCTGACGGCTCAAAACCTGAAGCGGTTGCTGACGACGGCAAGGCTCCATCTTTTGAAGCTACCCAGGGCGCTTAGCTTAGGTCTCCCTTTCCCCCAACTTTTTTCCCGGTCTGGTCGTCTGTGGCCGACCTGAATTTTGGATAATTTTTGTTCCTAGGTTAAACTAGGATGTAAATTTGATTTTCACATTAACGAAAGTTATTTTATCAACCCTTGTGTCGGTTATGCAATGATTTTGCTATTTATTTCTTCGTTCATTTTCTTTTACCACATCGGCAGATCCACAGACCGGCAAATAGTCTTATTTTACTACTATTTTATTCCGGCAGATCCACAAGGGTCATTGACCGATTATTAGGTAAGATATTCTCTTGCCGGCAGATCCACGAGGGTCGTTGACCGGCAGCTTATTCCTTGGGTTGGTAGATCCTTGAGGGTCATTGACCATCCCCAAGCTTCATGCGTGCTTGGTTTATCCCGGCGGCAGATCCACTAAGGTCATTGACCGCCATGAACCTTTATATTGTTAGATTCTCTTGACGGCAGATCCACGTAGGTCATTGACCGTCAAGGAACTTGCTTCTTTGTCCCCCCTTTGACAGCAGATCCACGCAGGTCATTGACTATCAAGGGGTTTTAATTATGGGTTACTTCGGTATTCCTTAACGGCAGATCCACGTAGGTCATTGACCGTCAAGGAACTTGGAATAATTTGTACATGTAATATGTTCATAGAAATTCGTCTTATTAAAAATGGCTAATCACTAGTTCAAGCTAAGTAAAGCTGAAATTGACAACAATGCCGTTTTATTCTTGCTATGTAACTAGACTAGGAAACATGATTAAACGAAATACTTCTTGAGCACGCTGGTATTCCAGCTGTTCTTGAGTAGCTTGCCTGACATATCTTCCAACCGGTTAGCTCCTGGGACTATTTCCTCTTTCACGAGATAGGGTCCCTCCCAGTTGGCCGTCAGCTTGCCCTCGGCATTAGCCTTTCCAGTGGCCGCTGTGCATCTGAGCACTAGGTCGTCCTTCTCAATCGGCCGGCTTCTAACCCTTTTGTTGTAGGCCTTGCTTATCCGATCCTTATATGCTGCCGACTTGAGTTCCGCCGCGAGCCTGACTTCTGACAAGAGGTCGAGGTCCTCCCGGTGCAATTTGTCGTTCAGTTGTGGGTCGTAGTTCAGGATCCGCCAGTTTGGCAGTCCGACTTCGACCGGTAACACCGCCTCGGCCCCGAATGCCAACCTGAACGGGGTCTCCCCTGTTGCTTCCTTTTCGGTGGTCCTGTTGGACCATAGTACCGCTGGAACCATGTCGGCCCAGGCACCCTTCAAATCATCTAGCTTCTTCTTGAAGGCGTTGAGAATTTGTTTAGTGGCGGCTTCGGCCTGGCCATTACTCTGTGGATGACACATGGATGAGTATGCAAACTTGATGCCGTATGGGTTCAAGAAGTTCTTTATCGGCCCCCAATCAAACTGGACGCCATGGTCCATGACTATTCCCATAGGAATTCCGAACCTTGTGATGAGGTTTTGCCAGATGAACTTCCTAACCTGATTAGCCGTTATCTTTGCAGTTGGTTCGGCCTCAATCCACTTTGTGAAGTAGTCAATTTCGACTATCAGGAACTTTCTTCCTTCAGATGCCGGCGCGAATGGTCCTATGATATTCATCCCCCACTGAGCAAAGGGGATTGGATTCAGGATCGACTGCAAATCATTTGCCGGCTGATGTATGACCGGTGCGAACCTCTGGCATTTGTCGCATTTCTTCACGTACGCCTGCGCATCCATCAACATTGTCGGCCAGTAAAAGCCGGCCCTTAGGGCCTTCAGTGCAAGTGTCTTTCCACCGATATGGTTTCCACATACTCCTTCGTGGATTTCTTCAATTATTTTCGTAGCCTCGTGGGCCATTACGCACCTCAGGAGTGGGAGTGAAAGACCTTTCTTGTACAGTTGGCCTTGGAAAACACAGAACCAGAGAGCCTCTCTTTTCAGCTTTTTTGCCGCCATCTCATCGGTGGGCAAACTTTCAGTCATCTTGTACGCCAATATGTCGTCGTACCATTCCTTCTTCTGGGTGACTTCATTTACCTCCACCTTGACGGTCTCTATGCTCCTTTCCGGCAGCATTTCTATCATGACGCTGCGCTTGAGATCTGTGGTGCTTGAACTTGCCAGCTTTGATAGAGCATCGGCTGCCATATTCTCTGTGCGGGGGACCAGTGCTATCTCGAAGCTCTGCAGTGAAGCCGTTATCTGCTTTACCTTTTGTAGGTACTTCTGCATTACCGGCTCCCTAGCTTCATAGGTGCCCTCGATCTGGCTTGATATGAGTTAGGAATCCGTTGTCATCCGTATTTTCTTTGCTCCGGGCGCTATGCATAAACTGATTCCCGCTATTGTAGCTTCGTACTCCGCTTCATTGTTGGACGCTCTAAACCCAAAGCGGACGACATACTCGAAAATGTCCTCTTCTGGAGACGTCATGACCACCCCGGCGCCAGCCCCTGTTTGGGCCGCTGAGCCGTCCACAGATATCTGCCAGGTGCCGGCTGGTCCCTCAATTTCATCGCCTGTGGTCTCAACAATGAAGTCGGCCAAAGCTTGTGCCTTGATAGCTGTTCGCGGTCGATACTCGATATCAAACTCGGACATCTCTATTGCCCATTTCAGCAACCTGCCGATTGTATCTAACTTATGGAGCGCCTTTTCTAACAGCTGATTTGTGAGCACTTGGATGGTGTGTGAATCGAAGTATGGTCGCAGTTTTCTAGCCGCTATCAGCACAACGTATGCCATCTTCTCCAGCAATTCGTACCTCTGTTCTGCCCCAGCCAAGACATGGCTCACAAAGTAGATAGATTGTTGCTGCTTATCCTTTTCCACCAGCAGTATTGCTGCTACCGTTTTAGCCGACACCGAGACGTATAACTGCAGCTTATCCCCCATCTCGGGTCGGGTAATAGTCGGTAGTTGCTTGAAATGTTCTTTAACGGCCTCAAAGGCCTGTCTCTGTTCATCCCCCCATTCGAACTTCTTGTTCCCTCTCAGAACTTTGAAGAATGGCAGGGCTTTCTCAGCCGACTTGGAGACAAATCTCGTTAATGCCGCCATCTTGCCTGTCAGCTTCTGGATGTCTCGGATACTCTTGGGTTCCGGCAGCTCACTTATCGCCCTGATCTTGTCAGGGTTGACATCTATTCCCTTTTCACTGACCATAAAGCCGAGGAATTTACCAGATCTTACCCCAAAGACGCATTTCTTAGGGTTAAGTTTCATCGGGTACTTTCGCAGAGTTGCGAATGTTTCCTCGAGGTCCGTGATGTGGGCTTCCTCCGTCAAGCTTTTGACGATGCTGTCGTCGACATAGACTTCGACATTCTGGCCTTTCTGATGCGCGAATATCTTGTCCACTAGCTTTTGGTAGGTAGCTCCTGCATTCATCAGGCCGAATGGCATGGCCTTGTATGCATATACCCCAGCGTCCGTTATGAATGCCGCCTTATTCCTGTCCGTCTCCAGGAGGCTGATCTGATGATACCCAGAGAACGCATCCATGAAGCTTAGCAGCGCGTGGCCGTTAGTAGAGTCAACCAGCTGGTCGATCCTGGGCAATGGGTAGCAGTCTTTTGGGCAGGCTTTGCTGAGGTCGGTAAAATCCACACACATCCGCCAGGACCCATTGGCTTTTTTAACCATCACCACATTTGCCAGCCACTCTGGATAGTCGCAAGGCTCAATGAAGTCGGTCGCTAGCAGCTTATCGACCTCCTCCTTGATGGCCGCGTTCTTCTCGGCTGAGAAGTTGCGCTTCTTCTGCTTCACCGGCCTTACGTCTTTGCCGACATTCAGCCGGTGTACCATGAATGCGGGATCGATTCCCGGCATCTCGTCCGCTGAGAACGCGAAGACATTCGCGTTGCTTCTCAGCAGACTGATTAGATTAACTTTGACTTTATCGGCCAGATCGGACCCAATCTTAACTGTCCTTTCCGGCCTATCTTGCTCGAGACTGACTTCCTCAGTCTCTCCTTCCGGGCTAGGTCTCGGTAGGTCTACCGGCCTTCCCTTGAAATTCTCCATTGATAAATCTTTATTTGCTTTATTCTCAGCACGCCGTCTCTTCCTCTCCGACGGCGGGGACTCGGCTGGCCGCTTGTGGTTGGAATTTTTAAGAGCCATCAGGTAGCATGCTCTAGCCGACTCTTATTCCCCTTCAACCTCTCCGGCCTGCCGAGGTTGGATGTGTAAATCATCGTTAGATGGTAGGTGGATACCACAGCCTGGGCGTCGTGGATCAATGGCCGCCCTATGATGGCGTTGTATGCGGCTGACACGTCCACTACTAGGAATTCCACCAGCAGGTCTCTGGACTGGGATCCCTCTCCCAGTTTGACCGGTAGCTTTATGGTCCCTTCGGGAATGACAGAAGCCCCTGTGAAACCAATTACCGGGTATGAGACCGGCTTAAGACATGACCTCCCCATGCCCATCTTTTCAAACGTGGGCATAAAGAGAATGTTGGCGGAGCTGCCGCCATACACCAGGATGCGGTGGACCATCGCCGTAGAAATCTGGAGGGATACTACCAAAAGGTCGTCATGTGGATAGATGATCCCTTTAGCGTCCTCCGCTGTGAATGACACGGATGGCATAATTGGCGGTTTCGGCCATTTACCCGTATTATTGAAGTTCACTTGGTGCCTTACCTCCTTCAGGCTGGCTTTAGCACCGTGAATGCTTTCCCCATGGGCAGGTCCGCCTGAGATGACATGTATCTCAGTGATCCTTTCCTTGGCGGGCTTTCTATTGTCGTCACCTCCTCTGGGTGACCTTTCTCTTGGCGACCGCTCCCTAGGCGATCTGGCTCGGTAAGCTCGGGCCTGATACTGCTTGAAATAGCCCCTTCGTATCAGGTCCTCTATCCCGTCCTTCAGATCTTTACAATCGTCAGTGACGTGACCATGGCCTCTGTGGAAATCGCACCACTTCGACTTGTCACGCCCTTTGAAGTACATCTTTTGGGGACGCTGCCACTTGTCGTCTTTTTTGTGCAGCTCGTAGAACTCGGCCCTCGACATTGTCAGGGGAGTGTAGTCATGGTATCGGTCTGGCCGCCCTTCTTGTCCCTTTTTGACCGAGTTGCTCTCATCTGCTCGTCTTCCCGAGCTATCGGACTTTTTGTCCTTGCGGTATTTGTCTTTCTCTTTCTCCTTCTCTTTCTCTTTTTCCTTGCCGTCCCCCTCAGATCGTTTTGAGGTCGCTGCCTTATCGAACTTCTCTCCTCTGATGAACTCGTTGGCTTTCCTGAGGACGTCAGTAAGATTGGTCAGCTTTTTGCGACCCAGGTAGCTTCTAAAGGCAGTGCCTTCCTTCAGACCGGTCATCAGTGCCAGAACTGCAACCTCCTGTTGCATGCTGGGTATGGTAACGGCCTCAGAATTAAAACGGCCGATATAATCTCGCAGGCTTTCCTTCTCACCCTGCTTAATAGACATCAGCTCACGGTCGTCCTCTCCCTCCGCTTGTTGCTAACGAAGTGCGTTACAAACATGGAGGTGAGCTGCCGGAAATCATATATGGTTGCCAGTGGAATACTCTTGAACCAAGTCTGTGCCAGGCCCGCCAAAGTTGAGGGGAACACTTTACACCAAACAGAGTCAGTGTCGGTGTATAGCAGCATGTATCCCTCATATGCGGAGATGTGATCCTCAGGATTTGTTTTACCGTCATACTTGCATGTCGGCATCTTAATCTTCTCCATCGGCTCCTGGAGTATGGCGGTTGAGAAAGGAGAGTTTCGAAGGGATACCGGTGCTCTTCTCCTAGCGAACTCAGTATCTCTCCTCGAGGGCTGGGATGAGTGCTGGACTTCAGTGTCCTGCTGCTCATCCTCGTACCCATCCCCCACAGGCTCGGTGGGAGTTTTCGAATGTTCAACATGCTCCGGGTCATGCCGGCTTGGTTCACCCTGTCGGCCACTCGCGAGAGAACGCATCTTCCTGACAGGACTATGCGGCCGTACCGGGGGACGCTTGCCGGCGCGACCCGCGGGTGGTGCTTGGCTCGCCATGGCTTGAAAGACCTCGGCGGCACTTCTGAGCTGCTCAGGGCTGAACATGTGTTGCAGCGCCTCGAACACATTGGGAGATGGGGCCTCAGTGGTCCCCTTCTCCATCTCAGCAGTGGGCTTGGAGGATCCCACCACCGACTGTGGGGTCTTGAACCCGGGAGGTGCATCCCCCACAATAGCATTGTTCTCATCAGTTTCTGGCATCCCGAAAGTCTGCTTAGGATCCATGAGGCGAGTAAGTTGGCTGGCTCGATCGCGGCTTAAGACCAAAGTATAGTTTCCCCTCCTTCTAGCGCCAATTGTTCCGGTATGGAATAATTGGTAGGGAGTGAACCGGTATCTCCTCTGTGTAATAAGCCGGTTTGATGTCCTGCAAGACAGAACACTTAAACTAACCTCGTGGGTTGATCCGAACAACGCCCCTCCGATGCCTAAGTCAGTAAAGGGTAAAGCCGGGATATCTCAAGTAGAGTATACTAGTGTATGTGAACGTACCTTATGACTCAGATCATGGGGTATATATAGGAACCGGCAGTGTCCTTAGAGATGTAGGACACTGCTCCTATTGGTTGGATACATTTCTATCCTCTTCTGATACTTATCTTTAGGCCCATAGGCGCATTGAGTAAGTACTGGATCAATCCAGGCCCATTTGGCAGTGACCCAGGTGAGGGACACTTGTAAGGTATACGAATACAGCCGGCATGAAATGTACGCCGGTATCAGGCTTAGCTCATACTCTGTAAATAGGGTTTCCTTTGACTGAGGTGACCTTGACGGTCAATGGCGGTTTGACTGGACCGGTAGGGAACTTGTGCAGCCCCCATACACAAGTGATCTTTTGTCTCTCATACCCAAGATGTAGATTCGATTTTTGGGGGTTGGATGGTGTTGGTTTAATTCGGCTTGGATTTTTCACTAAGGTAGGGTTTAGTGGATTACCTTGTCAAAGTTAATTGTACCTACAAAAAAACCCTAAGATATAGCGTGATACTATCTAAAATCTGGATACCCTTAAATATGAAAAACATATTTTTATTGCAGGTCGCATTTTTATAGTTTTATGGTGCTGTATCATAATTAAACGATGTGGTATTTTCACGTCATTAGTTGTACTTGTACATGAGCAATGTCATGTCAGCACATAAAATATACATTCTAATTTTTTCTTTGACTTGCTTAAAATTTTCTTTGTGAAAGTACTCGAGAAGCTCTATTTCTTGTAACCAAAAAAACTTTGAATGATAGTGAATTACTAATGAACATATGAATAAATTATGTGCTTGATTATCAAATGTGTAATTTGTTTAGCTTCATCATTTTACTTGTTTATACAATCACCTATAAAAGGAATTAGATAACTCATTTATTAAATATAGAGTTCATTAATGAATATTGATAGATAGTTAATTCTAGGAAATTAATTTAATTGATTACAAGCCTTTTATGTACTTTGTGTTTATTACTCTCAAAATTTGTAAGCAATATTGTTAATACCAGGTATAATAGAGTTGATCGACATAAACAAACCGACAACTTGGTCCGAGAATGAGCCACTTTTACTTTGACAAAAGCCTAGCATGATCTGACCCATAATCCCCATTAAGGTTTAACTAAAAGCACATGTATCCGAAAAATTGAAGAAATCAAAAGAGATAATGAAGATCAGTTTTCAGACATGTTTGATGAGCAAATCTTGTCTTAACTTTTGAATAACAATCAATTAACAGATGTACTCCATCTTCCTAGAAGGTGTTTATAATATGAGCATGAAGTTGAAAATATTGTTACAATATATATAATCCGAATTATCGTGTTAAATCATGATAATGAATACAAAATGTTCTTCATATAGCATTTAACTGAATCAATTAATGAAGAAACACAACACAAATACTAAAAAACACATAACATAAAATAAAATAAAATAAAATAGAATCAAGATTCATTTTAATATTGTACAAACAGCTATCGGATGGTGAAACAAACACAATGAATGCTAACTAAATGTGGATTGTAATAAGAGAGATCATTTATCTATAGTTCCACAATCATATGGTAGTGGTCATGAGATTTGATTTTAATTTTTTCTTGAAAAAATGTTGTATGTAGGAATGTGGATTTTCTCATTTTAAAATTGCAGCGAGATTGATAATTTATAAATTGATCGAGGTGATCAACAAAACCTTTATAGCTAGCAATGCTAGCATATTATATATATATATATATATATATCGAACATAAATCTTGAGATCTTGCTTTAGTTAACACAGCCATGTGTAACATACAAGGTCACTTGAGATCGGGGAAAAAGGTAGAGGGAATAAACTTGTATGTATTTTATGGGGATGTGTATATATTGACGGGAGTGTGAACTGAGAAGTAAAAATAGCTCTAAAAGTCAACGAAAAAATATGAGAATGGGAAAGTGAAAGGAAGAGTACATGGAAAAGAATGAACTAGGAGAAAAAATTTTGTAAAGAAAATTAGAGAGTTTGCATATCAAGACGACACATGTCATCGAAGTTATCATGTTTAGATACTAAATAACTAATAATTTCGAATGGAGTATATTATGAGGAAGATACTCTTTCTTTGACTAGTAATTAAGAATAAATAATAGGAAAATTTGCTTTAGCCTGCACCTAGTGAAATATGTAAATGAACATTTTCTTGCTAAAAGAAGTAATATATCTTCAAATTAAAACCCATTTTATTATAACATAAGAATATAACTTTCCTTTAATTCTTGACAAACTATCTACATACTTTCTCCGTTTCAAAATAGTTGCACCATTTGGCATTTGGTCACTATTCATCAACCAACTTTGGCAAGCATTTTCTTATCATTATATAAGAAAAAACATAGTCAAGTGGGATCTTATTAAATTCGTCTCAATACGAGGATTTCAAATATTAAATTTTTATAATTTTTACTTAGACGCAATTAGAGATATTAACGTTCAAAAAGTGTCTCGGTAAACGTAAAAAAGCAAATGGTGCAAATATTTTGAAACAGAGGAAGTATATAACTACAGTGTCCATCATAAGGCCACAATCAAGCACAAGCAGTCGAAAAGCAGCGAAAGAAATTGACATTCGCTCTTCAAATGTCACCAGCTGTTGTTTTCCAACCTA
Source organism: Beta corolliflora (assembly GCA_947648045.1). Classification (NCBI taxonomy): domain Eukaryota; kingdom Viridiplantae; phylum Streptophyta; class Magnoliopsida; order Caryophyllales; family Amaranthaceae; genus Beta; species Beta corolliflora. The sequence continues at coordinate 1,165,253 of CANSZD010001394.1, forward strand.
GAAGAATATCCTACCTTATGTTTAGTTTATGTTGTATTAACGTTTGCTTGTTTGCCTTTGTTGTAATCAAATCACTGCCCATAGCTAGGCCTCGCTCAGAGGTTATGGGTATGCAAGTGTTTTTCTATATCAATAAAATTGTTTACCCGTTGTATATATATATATATATATATATATATATATATATATATATATATATATATTATATATATATATATATATATATATATGCAATGTTAATATCATCCATGATCATGAAATTAAACACTTTATTGACTGGAAACAGTTGTGCAATGGATTTGTAGGGTTATTACACCCAATAAAACTCCTATCTTGGTGCTCATGCAACTCTACTACCTCTAATAATAGGCCATGAAAGTGTTCATGTCTTTTTCACTAAAAAATTTGAGCATTCAATATGATTGAGGGAAAAGAAAAACAGTACAACACTTCTAAAATAGACCCAAATAAAAATGACATTTTGAAAGCAAAAAGTAAACAATAACTTGACTTGAATAACTCAGAATTTTTATTAATAATTGTTGTTTTCAGTCTAAAATATACGTGAGTCCCACCAACATCATTTTGATGTGGGACCCACATCTACAAAATAATCTGAGCCAGTATGGAAAGAGGAAAAAACTCACTGAAATTTTAGTGCAACCCCATTAATCCCCCCTTCTTCACCTCACCGTTTTTCTCTTCTTCAAACCCTCAAATCTCTCTCCTTCTTTCTCTCTCTAAAATCTCTAAATTATTGATCTTAAGTTAGGGTTTTAATTTTCATTTTTTCTGTTTAGTGTACTTCTATATTCATTACTACCCACATACCCATTTGTCCTGAAGCTGGAATTTTTTTGTTTTAATCTTCATTCCATTTATTGCAGGTATTTTTATTTGATTTCTCCACTTTTTTTTTTTTGTTATTTATATATTTTTGTGGGTTTAAAATGTTGAAGGTTTTATGCTTTTTTTTCTTGGGTTTATAGTTAGTGTTTTTTTTTTACAATTGGGTTTTTCATTTGATTGTTGTTGTGATAAAATTTATGGTAGATTTCTCATCTTTGAATGACATTGTGGGTTGTTCTCCTTTTCCTCTTTTTGGGGTTTGCTTTCAGTTGATTTGGTTTGAATTTATGGGAAAATTAATGGTTAATTAAGATCTGCTGATGAGTTCTCTATGTGTGTGCATTTTTTGGGGGGTTATGTGTATTCAGCTGTTGAGTTTTCTTACCTATGTTTATTTGATTAGGATTGATTTACATGCCAATTTTTGTTCTAAAGTTTGTGTCTTTTTTTATTAAAAAAAGTAAAATAATTGAGCTTATTATTTGGGGGAAATGGTACTATAGACACATTCCCATTATTGGTTTCTTATATTTGTGTGTATTCATTATTGTTCATTAGATTATCTGAACTCTGAAGGATAGGAGCTGTCTGCTCTTGTTTCTATATGTTTGGTAACTGTAGCTTTGATTGACTGGTTTATGAACAATTTTCTTTTTTTATGTTTTGGGTTTGCAAGGTGGGTAAGAATTTAGACATGTTTGGTGGTTGAGGAGTTTTACGATGGCAAAGGATATAATAAGACCAAATGGATTACTGTTGGCTCATTAATTTTCTTACCTAAGCTTCAAATTTCTCAAATATTAGCATAGATATGACTTTTCTGGTTGGCCAAATGTTGACAGAATTGGGTTGGAATTGTTGGTCTGTAAATTGATTTTTCCAGTAGACTACCCCAAGTGCTTTCTTTATTGTACAACTCTCCCATTGGAACAAGAAGAAAATCCATAAGATCCAGTGATCCAATACCTTGTTACCTGTCTCCAATGAGGCTCCCACGTAAGCTGGGTTAAGAAGGTTTTGGGGGAGGGGGGGAGGCTGTTCAATTGTATGCTATCTTATTTGTATAAATGCAAATGTTCCAAATCATACGAGGAAGAATGCTGAGTTTAAAACATTTTTGCACACTCCCAAACCTTCAAATGCATAAATATGCTTCAGCAGTTTGATATAAGTTAGTTGAAACTTGAAATCGTCGTTGTAATCAAACAGTCTGCTCTAGAGGCATTATTGAGTTATTCAATGATGATTTATGACTTTATGCATTTTCAACAGGATTACTATGTTGCAATAAGAAGTACCTGGGAGGATTTAGCGTCATTCCACCGTTTTGTCTTCTTGATACTGGCATACTGCTGCAGATTTTGTACCGAATTCTGCTGTTTCAAAATTTCAGATGCTTCCTGTGGGTTAGATTGGTATGAGACGCTCCCTTGTGCCATAATTTTTATTCAGTATGGCACACATGAGTTTGTATCCAGGTAATTGTGAAATTGTTGAAATAGAGGAGGAGTTAAATTCAGGAGAGCATTATAGAGGTAAAAACTATGTGAAACCTGAATTGAAACGAGAGGAGAAGGACCGAAGATCTCTAGCCTCAAATGCTGGGAACACAAGCTCTTTAGAGGAAGATCTCAATCAGCTCTTTGAGATGTTTAATCGCAGAACTCCACCTCATGGGTCTTCTCGTACAAGCCAAGCTGGTACATCACGTAAGAATGCTTCAAAAAAGCCTGTCAAAGCAGGTGGGTCTTCTTCACCTGGACATGGAATCTCTGAACGTGTTAATCTGAAGCAGGCACTTAGGGGATTGTGCCTTTCTCAGGCATCAGAAATGGCAGCCATGAAACGCTTATCTAAATCCGGTTCATCAGAAGCTGGGAGGATATCGACTATGTACCAGAATGTTGTAGCTGAAGACAGGGCATCCAATTATTCCCAAGATGATGGTCGAGGGGGCATGCTCGAGATATCGCTTGTTCCTGAGGAAACAAGTTTTGACACTTTGAGAAACATTCCTGGAAGATTGCCAGAACCGGATTTCTGGCCCTCAAACCGAAGTTCTCTTGCTGACAGAGGGGCTGGATTTACCTCAACATCGAATGAAAGATTTGAGTCAAGATACTCTGGCAATCGAGCATTAGACCCCGAGAAACCTGCATCTGTATTGACTCCATCTTCTCCACCTGTTGATGACAGCATTCCTGACATGGGTCATAGTAAGCTGACTCGGAAAGGAATTATCACTCCATCAACTGAAATGAACAATCAAGCATCAGGTATTGCCAAGTTGCAGCAGAAGCTGATTTTACCAGCTTCGTCCTCTCCAACTTCTAATCGTAGCATGCAAGAGGTTGCTAAAGGGAAGATGGCAGAGAATGGAGAGTATTGCAGTACTGGTCATTTTGCAGGTCAAATGCCTTCAACAGCGTTGCCAAAATATAAGCATGCATCTCCAAAGTCTCAATCTAGTCCTAGATATGAAAAGAATTCTCTGGAACTTGTCTGGAAAATTCCAGCACATAAGGAGATATTTGCAGCATCAACTAGTGCAGGGAATCAAATGTCAAATTTTGATATGGGGCACAAGGAAGAGAATGCACATTCTTCACATCATTTTGATCTCATTAACAAAGCTCAGGAGCATAGCAAGAGCTGCATGACAGAAAGTGGGAAATTCTCTGCCTCAGATAAGCTTGTAAGTCAAACCCCTTTGACGGAGTCCTTGCAGAATGAGAAGAATACACCTCTTCAATCTTCTTCGTATCCTAGTGCTGGAAATACCTCTTTGGAATTTAGTAGGAAAATGGCAGAGGAAAAGGAACAAACTCCTGTGTCAACTGGAGCTCGGAATGTGAAGGTACATGTGATGCATGAGGATGAGCGTGTACCTACATGCTCTTTAAGTCTTCCTGATCTTGGTGATAAAGCTTTTGGTGACAGCAACAGTAGTTTGGCCTCTAATAAGTTGGTAAGCAAAGAATCTGCTGGAAAATCAGCAAAAGTAGAAACAAAAGACTTAGGCTTGAGAGCTGGTAAGAAGATCAGTTCAAAAACTGTATCATCAACTGGCTCCCCAAAAGGGAAAAAAGCAAGCAAGTCTACCAGAAATGCGCAGCATTTGGTCAAACCTCTTATCAAGACTAAGAATTTTGTTAAGAGGAAATCCAAGAAGAAGTGCTCAGATAATAGCTCGAAAAATGTGCGAAGTGAATTTATTAATGATTTGTATTCAGGGCCAAATCCAATAGTGTGTCCGAGATGCCAGTGTGTTGTTACCGATGCCTGGAAAGAAGCCAGTCAAGAGTCTTCAGTTTCTCATCAGGAGTCTCTGGTATCACAAGAAGTATCTCCACAATCCCATCAAGAATCTCTTGTATCCCATCACGAGTCTCCTGTGCCCTTTCAAGATTCGCCAATATCTCCATTTGCTAGTCTTAGTGCTGAAGTCAGCTCAAGCAATGTCATTTCAGATAATAGCACACTCGGACTAAGTTATGAGAGCTCAAACAAATCCAAGACAGCTGTTGCTGAATCTAGTAGCAATGCAAAGTCAAAATACAAGGGGGAATTCACGCAGAGTTCAAAAGGTAGCCCCGGTGAATGTAGTAGTAGCACAAGTGTTAGTGAAGAAAGCAATCTAAGCAGGCCGAGCTTTTGTGATCGGCCACACATGTCTAAGGATGTAAGGTGGGAAGCGATTCGTCATGTAAAGTTTCAGCATGGAAATCTAGGATTGAGACAATTCAATCTTCTGAAAAAGCTTGGCTGCGGAGATATTGGAACTGTTTACCTTGCTGAGCTCATTGGTACAAACTGTCTCTTTGCTATAAAGGTCATGGACAATGAATTCTTGGCTAGAAGGAAAAAGATAGCAAGGGCACAAACAGAGAAGGAGATACTCAGAATGCTGGATCATCCTTTCCTCCCTACTTTATACAGCCAATTTACATCAGATAATTTGTCGTGTTTAGTTATGGAATATTGTCCGGGGGGTGATTTACATGTACTCCGGCAGAGACAACCTGGCAGGTGCTTTACAGAACAAGCAGCGAGGTAATATATCATTTGATTTTTTTTTTTAGCTTTTTACTTGCTTAAAGTGCAAAGTAATTTGTAACCACTGAACATATCTGTGACAAGAATTTTCACCCAAACCCTTGTTAAGTAATTCAACTATATGATGCTATATGAAATTTTGATTGCCTTTCCGACTTTCCATGATGTATCTGGTCTCATGCAGTTTTTTAGGTATCCGTAAGTTAATGCTAAATGTTCTTCTGTATCCTTGCAATGAGAATTATCTATATACGAATTTTGATAATGACATTTTCCACAAAGATTCACTGCAAAAGGATGATAAAGAAATTGCCCCCCATCCTTCTGCCTATTTCTGCTTGATATTTTAACAAATTTTGTGAGTTTGAGTATAATTTCCATTCCATTATGTGCCTTCTTTCCTTTCCTCTTTCTAAATTTATATTTATTTTTCTGTGTTGGGGGTGGGAGAGCAGGTTGGAAACTTGAATGACAGGAATGGGTTTCACATTTATAAAAATTTAACACATAATGGTGACTCTGTTATTCATGAGCGTGTACAACTTAGTGAGACTAGAAATGTGGTTTATGTTTGTTCCCATTCATCGCACTATATCTTTCGCTGTAAGATCTGTGTCTGGTGTAATGAAGGAACATATGTTTCATTAAGGATTTCAATTTAAATGAACACATAATTCTAAGATGTCTGAATAGGCTTTTTAGTAAATTGTTTAGAATTATGAGAACTTTTCATTTCTGTGCAGATTCTATCTTGCCGAAGTCCTCCTTGCCTTAGAGTACCTTCACATGCTTGGAGTTGTCTATCGAGACCTGAAGCCCGAAAACATTCTAGTCCGAGAAGATGGGCATATCATGCTCTCCGACTTCGACCTTTCACTCCGATGCGCTGTTAGTCCGACTCTTCTGGTCTCATCGTCGATGTCAGCCACCTCAAGAAAGGTCTCCCGTCCATGTGTAGATACACGTTGTGTGCAGCCTTTCTGCATTGAACCTTCCTTTCAAGTAACATGCTTTACTCCTAGGCTTTTAGCCTCTTCCACCAAACCCTCAAAATTGAAAAAGGTGAAATCTGATGTTGCTGCCGAGATGAGACCACTGCTGCAACTAGTAGCAGAGCCCACCACAGCACGCTCCAACTCATTTGTAGGTACCCACGAATATTTGGCCCCAGAAATCATTAAAGGTGAGGGGCACGGAAGCGCTGTTGATTGGTGGACGTTCGGTATTTTCCTGTATGAACTACTTTATGGTAGAACACCGTTTAAGGGAGCTGGGAATGAAGAAACTCTGGCTAATGTAGTCCTTCAGAGCTTGAAATTCCCGGATAGCCCTCTAGTTAGCCTTCAAGCTAGGGATCTAATATCTGCCCTTTTGGTTAAAGAACCAGAGACTCGTTTGGGGACTGAAAGAGGCGCTGCTGAGATAAAGCAGCACCCATTCTTTGACGGGCTGAACTGGGCATTGATTCGATGCGCTGTACCCCCTGAGCTTCCTGATTATCGGACCTATGGGATGCCGAAAGCATCATCTCTCGAAAAGAACAACAAATACGTGGACTATAGTTCCGGTTCCGGTTCTGGTTCTGTAGAGCATTTAGAGTTTGAGGTCTTTTAGCGAATCCTTTCCACATAATATTTGTATTTAAGTAGCCCTTATAATGTAAATTTTTGTTATATGGTACAGTTCATTTTTACAGTGAGACATTGGGAAGAGGTGGTTATGACTTATGATATTGTTACAAATCAGATATAATTGCTTGAAGGTTATAATAAAATTTTGTTAAGCAGGCGAGTACTCAACGCCTTGTTTTTGAGGCCATTCATTTACTAGTACTCTCTAGTAGTGCAGTCTACTTCCTCTTGTTATATTTTCTCCCTTTTTATTTTTATTTTTATTTTTTGACAAGAATGTTTTCTCTTATTGCATCAACGTTCTTATATTCAAATTCTTTATATTCAAATTCTCTATATATCTTAACTCTTTTTTTTTTTTTTTTGAAGATATCTCTCTTCTGTTTTAAAAAATAGTTGCCACGTGGTGCATAGTTTCCTGTGATGTTCCTGTATAGGGAGTTTCTGCAGTCCATACAGATGTGAGATGTAGTGTTGGGGTCTTTGGTCAGTGCTGCAGGCTGCAGTGAGTAACTGAGTATGCCTTCCACAGTTACTTGCAAGTTTTAATTAAATAGCACTGTTGGACCAAACTGTTTTGTACTTTTGTTAGGCCCATTTTGTGGCTTGATGAATGCCCCATTATCTCTGCAACAATTGGAATCAACAAAATTGTATTGCATGCAAAACCTTGAATCCATGTTTCTTGACCATTTCTCTTTATGTGACTATAATAGAAATTTATAGATAACCATGTGCAAGTGCAACTATATAATTATATAATGTTGTAGTTTATTTTAGGAGTTTTTTTTTACTTTACCCATCTTATGAAGAACATAAGTTATTAATTTAAACAAAAAGTGCCTATAAGGTAGTTATTTAGAAATAATAGACTTTATAAAATGGTCAAGTCATATAACCTTTATTTTATACGAATTCAATGTTTGTTTCGGAGGTGATGTTAGTACCACTAGGCTATCACATGCTGCTCTATACAACTATACGAGTTCAACATAATACCCATTTGACATGCTAAACCTCTTGGGAGTAGAAGGCATTAAGGAATCTATCTCGAAAATTTTCCTTAGTATAGGGGTTGTTTGGCAATAGGTTGTTGGCTGTTGGCTATTGGCTTTTGGCTGGTTTAGTTGACTTGTTTGACTGGCTGGAAGCATTGGCTGTATGTATTCGCTTTTTAAGTTGGCCGTTTAAGCCAGCTGTGTAATCCCCTGTAAATTTATGGATTTTATAAATATATTTTAATATATAGTTATTTATATTTTAATATATTTTAGCATTTTAATGATTTATTTCTTCAAAGGTTGACTATTTGAAAGTCAAAGGAATTATTGGAATTATTTTAATAATTTATTCAAGTCAAATATTTAATTAAAGTCATACTTTGAAAGTACTTGAAATGTTTGAAATACTTATTGGATTTGGAAAAGAATTTTAAGTGGGTGTGAGGAGCCCAAACACTCTTAGATTTGGAAAAGGATTTATAATCCTAGCCCATTTACCTTTTTTCCTAAGCCCACAAAGGGGAAACTATAAATACCCCATAAACCCCAATTTTTCCCCACAACTTTATTTTCTCTCTCCTCCTTTCCTCCCAAATTTTCGGCCACCTATTTCTTTTTCTCTCTCTTCGGTTTTCATCCTAGCTCTCTTTCGACCTTCACTTCTTTGCTTCGCCAGCCTGCCGTCGTGTCGACCTTTCAACGACCGCTTGAAGCAGTCGCTAATTCCGGGAAGCCGTCGCTGATTTGTGTCGGCGTTTCTTCCTCGTTTTTCCTTTGCTTTAATTGGTTTGTTTTCTTGCTCCTCAAGTTTTATTCAAAGTTTGTATTTTTTAAGTTTTGTGTTGATTTGTTTATGTTCAAAAGTTATAGTTTAATGATTTATTATTCAATTCAAGTTATATAATTTATGTATTGAAGAAATAAAATTCAGATTTGCATATTTGAGTTTGAAGTAGATTTTAATTATCAAAGCATGAATTTTTAGGGTTTTGAAAGTTAGAAAAACATAGTAGTTTAGTTATGAAATTTATTATCTTTATGATTTTAAGTATGTTTGAATATGTTTAGAGGGAGTTTTAAGTTATAATATGTTGCTGGAATTTTTGAGAGTATTATTGTGGAGTTTTATGATGGATTTTAACCACTAGTGTAGTAAGTATTATGCAAGGAGGTTTAATAATCAAGTTTTATTATTGGGAAAGGTTTTAAACATGTTTGAGAAGGATTTAAAGTATTTTATTATTGCTGTAAATTCATGAGGGATTGCTTTTGAATTTATATTGGTTATTTTAGGCGGAGAATTCTCTCTAGACGATTTTTAAGTCTCTAAAGTGGCACCCCAGTTTGTCTACACAAGGTACGTACATACCTATGTGTTGATTGAGGTAGTATCCTGATTTTAGGAAGGAGAAGTATGTAATATCATGTATAGGAACTGTGTGGAGTTCATATATGATATTTATTATGTTGGATTTTGCATGTTTTATGCTGTTGTGTAAACATGTTGATTATGAGATTTATATTATGAGATTTATATCATGTTTGTATGGAAGATTGATGCAAGCATGTTGGTTGGGAACTTTATCTTATTAATTCACATGGGGAAATTAATATATTTATGAGTATTGGATCATGATTGATCATTGTTCCCTTTTGAGTATTTCACTATTTTATAAGGACCGAGGGCCTTATTTGATAAGTTGATATTTTCTACCTATGTAAGGTAATTTGGTTGTTGGCTAGGTTCAACAAATAAGAAGGATTGGATTAAAGTTGAAAGTAATCTTGGATTGTTAAGTTGTGTGATCACTTATCTACTCCTAAGATAAAAATGAAAGTTTGTAATTGTTGATTGATTATGATGTTTGTTTTACTTGTGAGTCATAACAAGTAATAACTGGTAAATCATGTAAAGTGAAACTGGATAACAATAACTTTAGACTGGTGCACGTCTGAAGTGTTGGACAATTAGGAGTTGGGGTACATGGTGAGCGGGCCATGGCTTTTTCTGGGGCCGGATTGATCACCGTGTCCTATTTTTATTTAAAAGGTTCCTCGATATCGTAGGTCATGGGAATACGGAGTCGCGCCCGTATTTCGTCTTCCAAAGGGAAGGCTGGTTTTAGTTAGACAACTCGGTCCATTAACTATTCCATTTAAAGTAATAAGAATGTTGTTAAAGTTTAGTTCAGTAAAAGTTATCTGCAAGTTATTATACTATTATTTATTCCTGCCTATTATTTATTAGTATTATGTTAGGATTGTTTACTTGTTTAGTATGTAGTACTCAGCTTTGCTGATTACGTGCTTTTGTTGTGTATGTTGATCATGGCTCTGCTTTATTGATCTTGTGATGACCCATTTTGGTGAGCATTCTCTAGGGATCAATAGTGCATTGTCTATCTACAGGTTTGAAGATGATGCATCATTGGGTTCGGGATTGGAGAGCTTGTGTAGTTCATTTACAATACTTTGAGTTATACTTTTCATAGTTGGTTTGGTTTTAAGGTTGACTTTGGTTTTGTTGGATGGTTTTGGAGTTGACTTTGTTGTTGACTAAGTTCTATTTATAAAGTTTATTATTATTGTTTTCCGCTGCAAAATTCTAAATAAGCCGATACGTTTTCACACGGGCGATAATACTTTGATAATTCTCTATGTTTTATATTAAAAGGTATTTTAGAAAAGAGAGAATTATCGGGGTGTTACAAAGTGGTATCTGGGAGCTTTAGGTTTTTATTGCCCTTTCGTGCCAACTTTAAGTCTTTAGGTGCATAACTAGCTAGTACTTAAAATGAATTTCTTAGAATTGAGCTCCTACTTATTCATTGTGTTCAAATTAACTTTCGAAAGTTCTTTTTCAAGATTTCAAGTATTATTTCGGTTCGAATTAATTTTTTTTTTTCAGAGGGTCCGAATTTTTTTTTATTGTGTCCGAAAATTTTTATTTTTTATTTTTATTGAGTTCGAAAAATTTCGAACTATAATGTTTAATTTTTTTTATTATTTCGTTTTTTTTTTCGGTTCCTTTATAAATTCGAAATTATTTATTTAGATTATTTTAATACTCTAGTTTATTTTGATTATTTTATTATTTTATGAGAGATGGGTTGTATAGGAAGGGCATATAGGATAGAAATATTATATGCCTGCTAACTGTTTATGTGATTCCTATGCTTTATGTTGTTGGTTATTCTTGCTTATTGTTTATTGTTGGGATTATACGTTAAGTGAGAGTACCAATTGCTTATAGAAGTTATATTTATTTATTATAGATTCCTAGCCATGTCTGATAGAGAAGATACTAGAGTAGGGAGCTACTACAACCCTATTGTGCTGAGTGATGATGAGAGTGATGGAGGTTATGAGTCTGACAGTGATAGCTACACTAGCCTAGAGATCATTATGCGTTATGTGTTAAAAGTAGGCATCCCTGTTAGCGATATATGAAGTAATTCAAGAGTTTGATCGTACTAGAGGGCAAACCTGAAAGAACATCTACAATGCTACTTGGAGACCTTATCCGAGCGACGTGAGTACTTCAGAGTTGGATGAAAATGGACATCAACCTAAAAGGATTCGAAGATCTACTAGATCTAGGAATTCATGTATTATTATTATAGTGGAGACTTTGGGACTTTGAAGATGAAATGTTTACTCCATAAAAGTATGAAGAAAATAAGGATAGGAATGATAATGTAACTCCATAGAGTATTTATTTATGTTCTAAGGTTAGTAGTTGAACAAGTAGCTAAGCTACAATGGTTTAAATTTTCTTCTTTAACATCTTGATATTGCCGAGGAATAAGTTGGTTATTTTGGATTGGAAAAATATTCTTATTATCGTTTGAGGAATAAAAGTAAAGATTTAGCTACCCAAGTGAGTAAGAATTTATTTTGGCACGTGAATGGGAATATTTTATTTTATCTTATTGTTGTGATTGAATTTTATCATCACATAATGTGTTATTCTTGATGTGAATATTTTCATGAATGATTATATGTTCCATGATGATTCATTATGTGATATTATTAAAACTTCATGAGAAATTGTATGTTGATGCGATCTTTATGGTTAAATCAAATGTTGCCTTCATAGAGAATGGCATGTAAGTTATGTATCGAAACCTAGAGTAGAGTTACGTTAAAACTTTAGGTCGCGCATTAAAATGGCTAACAATGATAATGATTTAGCTTCTACTATACGCTTATTGGCGGAGAATTTGACTCGTGAAAGAGCTGAGCGTCCCGATCCTATTGGGGACATGTTTGAAAGATTAGCCAAAGTTAAACCACCGTACTTTAAGGGGCAAGCTGACCCTACCTTCTTAGATAGTTGGATTAGGGAGTTTGAAAAGATTTTTAGAGCTATAAAGTAGGTCAAGCTATATTGTGTTTGAAAGATGAGGCTGACTTATGGTGGAAAGAAAATGAAAATAGACTTAGTGATGTGGAAGGGTTTAGTTGGGATTCCTTTATTACCCTGCTTTTATAATAAAACAAAAGGCTAGGGAGTTCATAAACCTTAGGATGGGGAGTATGACTATCTCTGAGTACTATAGTAAGTTCATAGCACTGTCGAGGTTTGCACCTGAGGTAGTTGCCACTTAAGAGCTAAAGGCTCAAAGATTTGAGCAAGGTTTGACTGAGGAAATCCAATTGGGGTTAGGTGATGAGACCTTTGTGTCCTTAGATGTTGTGTATGGAAGAGCAACTCACATTTATGATCTTCAATTGAGGCGTGATAAAAAGAATGTTGTAGTGGGTGAGAAAAGAAAGGATTTTAATATTGGAGGAAATCAAGAGAACTTAAAGAGGAATAGAGATGGGAATGGAAATTTCCAAGGAAGAAATGGTCAAGACTTGAATAATAAGGGCCAATCTGATAGGAGTTACAACTGTAAGAAGTGTACGTAGTAAGAACCACCCTGGTAGAGACTGTAAAGGGGATCTAGCGACCTATTTGTTTATTTCGTCATCCGTTATTAAAAGTTTGGGATTAGTAGACTTTAAAGTAATTGACCTGCCCATAAGTATACCTACTGGAGAAGTCATAATGTGTACCAAGTTGTTTAAAGATATGCCTCTGAAGATAGGAGACTGTGTATTTCCTTCTAATTTGAAAGAGTTTAATATGGGATACCTAGATGTTATTCTTGGGATGTTTGGGTTAAGTTTCTATAAGGCCGACTGTGAAGCTCAGAAATTAGTATTGAGAAGACCTTTGGGGGAAGTTAACTTCGTATTGACGTTTTGCGCAGCCTAAGAACTTTGGGGTCATTTCTGCAATGCAAGTGAAGAAGTTGGTGAAGAAGGGACGTGATGAGTTGTTTTTCTGTAGTGTGCAAGATAATATAATTCGAGGATTATTAAGTGTAAATTGAGGTTTATGAATGTTAAGTGTGATTAGCTAGCAGCTCGGAAGTGAAGAGGTTGGATTGAAGATTGAGGATGTACCAATTGTTAATGAGTTTATGGATGTGTTTCCAAGTGAGTTTTCTGGTATGCCGCCTGCTAGAGCTGTTGAGTTCACCATAGACTTAGTTCCTCGAACTGCACCTATATCTAAAGCACCCTATAGAATGGCACCTCCGGAGATGAGTGAATTGAAGACGCAGTTGCAAGCGCTGTTCGATAAGGGTTATATTAGGCCTAGTGCATCACCTTGGGGAGCTCATTTGTTGTTTGTTAAGAAGAAAGATGGGAGTATGAGGTTGTATATTGATTATAGGGAGTTGAACAATGTAACCATCAAGAACAAATATCCTTTGCCTAGGATGAATGACCTATTCGATCAATTGAATGGATTGAGCGTGTTCTCGAAGATTGATTTGCGTTCGGGGTATCACCAGTTGAGGGTAGCTGATAAGGATATACCTAAGACTGCATTTAGGACTCGTTATGGTCATTATGAGTTTACTGTAATGTCGTTTGGGTTAACCAATGCACCTGCCATATTTATGGACTTGAAGAATAGGATTTTCCACGAGTTCTTAGAAAAGTTCGTTGTTGTATTCATTGATGATATCCTGATTTATTCGAAGAATGAAAAAGAACATGATGAACACTTAAGGATTATATTGGAGACGCTTAGGAAGAATCAATTGTATGTCAAGTTCTCTAAGTGTGAGTTTCGTTCGGAAAAAGTAGCATTTTTGAGTCACTATGTGTCTAAGGAAGGAGTCTCTGTAGATCCTGCTAAGATTCAAGTTGTGAGTGAGTGGCCAACTCCAAAGAATGTGTCAGATATCAGAAGTTTTCTAGGTCTAGCTGGCTATTATAGAAGATATGTGAGAGATTTCTCGAAGATAGCAAGGCCAACGACCAATTTGATGAAAAAGAAGTCAAAATTCGAGTCGGGTGAGAAGTGTGAGGAAGCTTTTCAGATTTTAAAAGAGCGTTTGACCTCCGCACCTGTTTTGACCCTGCCTGATGGGAATGAGGGATTTGGGGTGTATAGTGATGCTTCAAAGAATGGTTTGGGATGTGTGTTGCAGCAGAATGAGAAGGTGATCGCGTATGCGTCCCGTCAGTTGAAACCTTATGAGACTAATTACCCTACCCATGATCTAGCGTTAGCTGCGATCGCGTTTGCCTTGAAAATTTGGAGACATTAACCTGTAAGATCTTTACTGACCATGAGAGTTTGCAGTACATTTTCATCCATAAAGACCTCAGTATGAGGCAGAGGAGATGGTTAGAGTTGATTAAGGATTACGATTTAGACATCCAGTATCATGAAGAGAAGGCAAATGTAGTTGCCGATGCTTTGAGTATAGAGCCATAGCATGAATGCCTTGGTAGTTCCTGAGGAATTGGGTCGAGATAGGCAAAAGCTTAGCCTAGAAATCTTAAATCCTGGGGAGATCGAGGCAAGATTGAGTGCTTTGTCGTTGGGGCTGTCAGTTTTCGATGAGATCAAAGAGGGTCAAGTTGGAGACGAGCACCTAGAGAAGATTAAGGAAAATATGAGGCAATGTAAGGAAGTTGATTTTATGATCCATGATGATGGTAGTCTGAGGTTCAAGGGAAGGTGGTGTGTACCACAGAAATGTGATGTGCTTAAGAGGCGTCTTATGGATGGGAGGCCTAATACTCCATATTCTTTACACCCTGGGGGCGATAAGTTGTATAAGGATCTTAAGGAAAGCTATTAATGGCCGAATATGAAGCATGAGGTCGCTGAATTCGTGTTAAAATGTCTAGCCTGTCAGAAAGCGAAGATAGATCATAAGAGATTAATGGGGAAAGTTCAATCCTTAGTTGTAGTATAACAATAATTATCATGCGAGCATTAGAATAGCTCATTTTGAGGCGTTGTATGGAAGAAAGTGTAGAAGTCCCGTTTGCTGGAATGATTTTAGTGAGAATATTGTATTGGGGGCAGAATTTATTGAGGAGACTGTTAAGGATGTCAGGTTGATTCAGACTGCTCAAGATAGGCAAAAGAGTTATGCTGATTTAAAGTGAAGAGAAGATGAGTTTGCAGTAGGTGATAAAGTATTTCAGAAAGTATCACCAACTAAGGGCGTGATGAGGTTTGGGAAAAAGGGTAAATTAAGTGCCAAATATGTAGGTCCATATGAGATTCTGCAAAGAATTGAAAAGGTAGCTTATAGGTTGGCTTTTCCAATGGAGTTCGAGAAGATGCACGATGTGTTTCATATTTCTCAACTCAAGCGTTATATCCCTGATGAGCGTCATGTCTTGGAGCCTGAGAGGATCCAGATTGATAGTAGCCTCACATATGAGGAAAGGCCTGTGAGAATTCTTGGTAAGAAGGTGCGTAGTACACGCAATAAGGATGTCAATATCGTGAAAGTACTTTGGTCTAACCATGAGTCTGAATAGGCAATGTGGGAAGCTGAAGATGAAATGAAGAAGAAGTACCTAGATTTATTCCCTGAGGTGAGTTTTCTTTAAGGGGGGGTAGAATGCGATAGAATTTCGCGCTTTCTACCTATTTTTATGCATTTTTATGCTTATTTTGGCGATTTGCACATGTTGGTGCAAAAGAAATAGATTATCCGCACAAGAAAAAGGTGTTCATGAGTAACACAAGTGATTTTCAGTTGGCAAAAGAGTACACATGAGTGGCACAAGTATTTCTCCAATGGGAGTTAAGTTAAAAAATTTTGAAAATATGTGAGTTTTCGTGTCAAGTTTCGGGACGAAACTTCTTTTAAGAGGAGTAGACTGTAATCCCCTGTAAATTTATGGATTTTATAAATATATTTTATTATATAGTTATTTATATTTTAATATATTTTAGCATTTTAATGATTTATTTCTTCAAATATTGACTATTTGAAAGTCAAAGGAATTATTTTAATAATTTATTCAAGTTAAATATTTTATTAAAGTCATGCTTTGAAAGTACTTGAAATGTTTGAAATACTTATTGGATTTGGAAAAGAATTTTAAGTGGGTGTGAGGAGCCCAAACACTTTTAGATTTGGAAAAGGATTTATAATCCTAGCCCATTTACCTTTTTTCCTAAGCCCACAAAGGGGAAACTATAAATACTCCATAAACCCCAATTTTTCCCCACAACTTTATTTTCTCTCTCCTCCTTTCCTCCCAAATTTTCGGCCACCTATTTCTTTTTCTCTCTCTTCGGTTTTCGTCCTAGCTCTCTTTCGGCCTTCACTTCTTTGCTTAGCCAGCCTGCCGTCGCGTCGACCTTTCAACGACCGCTTGAAGCAGTCGCTAATTCCGGGAAGCCGTCGCTGATTTGTGTCGGCGTTTCTTCCTCGTTTTTCCTTTGCTTTAATTGGTTTGTTTTCTTGCTCCTCAAGTTTTATTCAAAGTTTGTATTTTTAAAGTTTTGTGCTGATTTGTTTATGTTTAAAAGTTATAGTTTAATGATTTATTATTCAATTCATGTTATATAATTTATGTATTGAAGAAATAAAATCCAGATTTGCATATTTGAGTTTAAAGTAGATTTTAATTATCAAAGCATGAATTTTTAGGGTTTTGAAAGTTAGAAGAACACAGTAGTTTATTATAATTTATGAAATTTATTATCTTTATAATTTTAAGTATGTTTGAATATGTTTAGAGGGAGTTTTAACTTATAATATGTTGCTGGAATTTTTAAAGAGAGTATTTTTATGGAGTTTTATGATGGATTTTAACCACTAGTGTAGTAAGTATTATGCTAGGAGGTTTAATAATCAAGTTTTATTATTGTGAAAGGTTTTAAACATGTTTGAGAAGGATTTAAAGTATTTTATTATTGATGTAAATTCATGAGGGATTGATTTTGAATTTATATTGGTTATTTTAGGCGGAGAATTCTCTCTAGGGGATTTTTAAGTCTCTAAAGTGGCACCACAGTTTGTCTACACAAGGTACGTACATACCTATGTGTTGATTAAGGTAGTATCCTGATTTTAGGAAGGAGAAGTATGTAGTATCATGTATAGGAACTGTGTGGAGTTCATATATGATATTTATTATGTTGGATTTTGCATGTTTTATGCTGTTGTGTAAACATGTTGATTATGAGATTTATATCATGTTTGTATGGAAGATTGATGCAAGCATGTTGGTTGGGAACTTTATTTTATTAATTCACATGGGGAAATTAATATATTTATGAGTATTGGATCATGATTGATCATTGTTCCCTTTTGAGTATTTCACTGCTTTATAAGGACCGAGGGCCTTATTTGATAAGTTGATATTTTCTACCTATGTAAGGTAATTTGGTTGTTGGCTAGGTTCAACAAATAAGAAGGATTGGATTAAAGTTGAAAGTAATCTTGGATTGTTAAGTTGTGTGATCACTTATCTACTCCTAAGATAAAAATGAAAGTTTGTAATTGTTGATTGATTATGATGTTTGTTTTACTTGTGAGTCATAACAAGTAATAACTGGTAAATCATGTAAAGTGAAACTGGATAACAATAACTTTAGACTGGTGCACATCTGAAGTGTTGGACAATTAGGAGTTGGGGTACATGGTGAGCGGGCCATGGCTTTTTCTGGGGCCGGATTGATCACCGTGTCCTATTTTTATTTAAAAGGTTCCTCGATATCGTAGGTCATGGGAATACGGAGTCGCGCCCGTATTTCGTCTTCCAAAGGGAAGGCTGGTTTTAGTTAGACAACTCGGTCCATTAACTATTCCATTTAAAGTAATAAGAATGTTGTTAAAGTTTAGTTCAGTAAAAGTTATCTGCAAGTTATTATACTATTATTTATTCCTGCCTATTATTTATTAGTATCATGTTAGGATTGTTTACTTGTTTAGTATGTAGTACTCAGCTTTGCTGATTACGTGCTTTTGTTGTGTATGTTGATCATGGCTCTGCTTTATTGATCCTGTGATGACCCATTTTGGTGAGCATTCTCTAGGGATCAATAGTGCATTGTCTATCTACAAGTTTGAAGATGATGCATCATTGGGTTCGGGATTGGAGAGTTTGTGTAGTTCATTTATAGTACTTTTGAGTTATACTTTTCATAGTTGGTTTGGTTTTAAGGTTGACTTTGGTTTTGTTGGTTGGTTTTGGAGTTAACTTTGTTGTTGACTAAGTTCTATTTATAAAGTTTATTATTATTGTTTTCCGCTGTAAAATTCTGAATAAGCCGATACGTTTTCACATGGGCGATAATACTTTGATAATTCTCTATGTTTTATATTAAAAGGTAAGTATTTTAGAAAAGAGAGAATTGTCGGGGTGTTACAAGCTGTTTGCAAAAGTGTTTGGAAAAATTAATTGTGGTTGTTGGCTGTTTATTAGAGAGTTTGTGGGCCAACAAGCCAAAAGCCAATCCAAAAAACTGCTCTAGGCAGCTTTTTCATTTTGGCTTAAAAGCCAGCTTTTTCATTTTGGCTTAAAAGCCAGCTTTTCAGCCAACCAAAAAGCCAATAACCAAACACTTTTTTTAGCTGTTTGACCAAATTGAAAAGCCAAAAGCCAATGAAAAAACCATTTACCAAACATGGCCATAGTCCCACAATTTTGAGGTTAGATATGAAGATAACAATAGAATGTTTGTATCCAAATTGTCAGTAAATTATTGACATATAAATTTTGTTTGTTTAAAGAAAGTATGTGTCATTATTTTAAATCATCCACAAATCCAAAAGCATCTAACTTGTAATCCAAAAATTTACTCCATTTTTTACGATAACCTAGGAATCATTACGAACTTTATCCGCGGGTTTTGCAATTATTATGATTCGCCATATCAGATCAAACTTTTATTTATTTATGTTATTGTGTAGAAGGATCTTTTCTTTTTTAACACAAAAGGGTGATTATATTAACAATTAGTCTGCAATAGCATACAGACTAAAACAAAACAACTGCCAGTTTAACAAGTTTACCAAGACCCAAAATACACGAAGCATAACATAATTTAGACCTAAGAAGACAGACACTACGCCATTGGGTTCACAAGCTCCTGCATATACTCCTGAATAACACATTCAGGAGGCTGAGTGTGAGTAATCTTTTCCACATCCATATCCATGCCAAACCTCGCCAGTTTATGCGCAACAATATTGGCATCACGTCTAACATGCAGGAAAAAAACAACCCAGTTGGTCTTCAATAGTTTGACAATGTCCCAAATGATGGCACTAAGTTGATGATGGGGAAACTGCTCTGCCCTGTCCATCATGATTTTCAGAGCCTGGGCATCAGTTTCCACCTCCAATCTGTTGATGTTGTGATCTTTGGCTATTGAGAGCCCTTCCCGAATGGTGATAAGCTCAGCTGCAACAGGGTTAATAGCTGCAAATTTAGTTGAGAATCCCATGAACCAGGAGCCATCCGTACGTCTGATAACTCCGCCCCCACTTGCCTTGTCTGTTGCTTTCCAAGACCCATCCGTATTAAGTTTGAGATATCCATGAACAGGATGCTTCCAGTTTACACGTTGATGCAGCTTGTTCGCCATATGATTTGGGCGCTGGAAAACATCATTAGTGTGCATGAAATCAATATAGAAGTGATTGAAGTGAGATGATGAACACATCATTGTTCCTTCAAACACCACTTTATTTCGAGTTCTCCAAATATGCCACAAAGCAATTACAAAAATCAGAAGCCAGTGCTCTGATTGAGCCATATTAAATTGGATCCAATCATTCCAACCTGTATTGAAAAAGCTTTGAAATTCCAAAGATTTAGCAATCGAAATCTGATGAAAGATCCTTTTCCAGAGAATACTAGCATGAAAGCAATCACAAAACAGATGAAGATGCGTTTCATGGCTAATACGACAACATTGACAAATAGGATCAAAACTGCTAATCTTTTTTTGTTAAACCGTAGCAGTAGGTAGTATTTCATGAATAATATTCCAGAGTAACATCTTATACTTGAAAGGAGAATTTAGTTTCCAGAGCTTAGGCCAGACATTGCTATTTGAAGAAGGAGGTCTGAAAGGGGAGTTTGAGTGGTTATAAGCAGATTTAATATTAAAATTACCATCCTTAGAAAAGATCCATCTGACTCCATCCTTAACATCCGCAAATCTTGGAAGCGGTATAGCTTTAATCTGAGAAAGGATGTAACTAGGAACAATTGAAGCAATCTGAAATAAATTCCAGTTTCCATTTAAGATAATATGGGACACTCTCCAATGAGCAATTGAGTCGGGGATAACAATGTCAGGATATTGATAGAGAGGTTTCTCCCCAACCCAATGGTGAAACCAAAGAGAAATGTCCTCACCGTTGCCAACATTTAGAATAAGGCCCTTACTCAAGATCTCCCTCCCTTTAAGCATATCTCTCCAAATACTAGACTGAGTTGGGTTAGGGATAGCATCAAGAAAATTAGAACCTTTACAATATCTCCCTTTAAAATTTTAACCCAAAGTTTGTCAGGATGAGTAATGAATTTCCAACCTAATTTTGCCATAAAACCAAGATTACATCGGTGTAAGTTCCTTATCCCAAGCCCGTCCCCCATCATAGGCTGACAGACATTCTCCCAAGCAGTTCTTGAAATGTAATGTCTTTGACCTACCTTGTTCCACAAGAAACGCTTAACATCCTTATTAATTTCATTAAGAACACCTAGAGGAATAATATTAGTTTGCATGACAAATTAAGGGTAAGTGTTCAGGACAGATTTAATGAGAGTACATCTACCAGCCGTATTCAGAAGCTTGGCTTGCCAACCCCTTATTCTATCTTTAGTTTTGTCCAGAAGCTCAAAATAGTATCTTTTCCTTAATTTATTTGGAGTGATATGGACCCCTAAGTATTTACCAAAATTAGTAGACACTTTAAGATCACAATGAGAACTAAGAGAATGACGAACGTTATGACCCATTGACTTAGGAACAATCAAAGTTGATTTTAAGACATTAATAAATAAACCCGAATGTTTACCAAAGGTATTCAAAACATCCATTATAACATCAAGATTATGCAAAGAGGCTTTCCCAAATCGAAAGACATCATCTGCATAAAAAAGATGTGATAAACCTATGTCTTTAGTAATCATTAGGGGCTTCCAAAGTTTAAGACCAACTTTTTGCTCAATAAGCAAAGAAAGTCTTTCCATGCAAAGGACAAAAATATAGGGGGATAAGGGGTCACCCTGACGGATACCTCTCGAAGGAAGAAACTCCTCAGTGATCTTCCCGTTCCAGAGAACCGAAATTGCAGGGGTAGAAATAACACTCATAATGGTACTAACCAGATTGGAAGGGAAATTGAAACCCATCAAAGTCTCTCTAATGAAGGACCACTCCAAACTATCAAAAGCTTTAGTTAGATCAATTTTTAAGGCCATGACCTGTCTACCACTTTTAAACCTATTAAAAAGATGAGCAACTTCTTTTATAATAATGATGTTTTCATCAATGGTTCTATCCATAATGAAACTAGATTGCAAGGGATTAACCATATGCGGCATAAGGGGCTTAAGTCTTGAAGCTATGGTTTTAATGATAAGTTTAAGAATGGTATTGCATAAACATATGGGTCTAAAGTCATTAATAGTGCAAGGGCAATCTTTCATAGGAATCAGACACAAATAGGTTTTGTTAATGTGAGGAGGAACCTCACCCGCATCAAGACATTTATTAACAAACGAAACAATAGGCTTACTAAGAGAATCCCAATATCTTTGTTATAACACTGGCTGAATGCCATCTGGACCTGGACTTTTGAGAGGCGACATTGACTTGATAACTGTACTTAGTTCATCCAGATTAACAGGGTGCATCAAATCTACGGAAACAACATTAGAAAGAGCAGAAAGAGGAGAGAATTCCGTAGAAAGAGTGCAAGAATCTTACTGGGAGGTAAAAAATTTAATGAAAGCAGAATGGGCTAAATCTTTATGAACTTGGTCATCATAAACCCATTCATCATCAACATTTTGAAGAGCATGAATTTTTCCCCTGGATTTTTTAATTTTGGCAATTACATGAAAATAACGCGTGTTATAATCACCAAATTTCCGCCAATTGTAGCCTGCTTTTTGAGCCCAAATTCTCCTTTCAATCAGATGAATATCATTTAGCTCCTTGAGAAGAGTTTTTTCAAGATCAACTAAAAAATTGGAATGACTATTAGCAAGGAAGGTTTGGATTCCATTTAGTCTAGCATAGATACGTTTCTTTTGAAGGCCTAAATTACCAAAAACATTATTGTCCCATTAGGAAATGTTTTGGAGGAATTTTTTCCGGCCTTCAATAAAATCAACTTTAGGGTTTAACTAATTGTTAACAAAAAAAAGCTTCAAATTCGGAATGAGCCAACCAAGCCTCTTTACATCTGAACGGGTAATTTTTGTGAGATCTAAAAGGGAGATGTAAATCAATGCTAATAGGACAATGATCTGAATAACTTCTCGGAAGGTGACTCACCCGAGTTCCTGGGAATTCGAAATCCGAGAATGGTTGGCGAGTATTGTCCGCCTTTCTTTCCCTAATCAAAGTTGCTCCCTCTCTTGCATTTATCCAGGTATAAGGGTTTCCATCAAAACCAAGATCAACCAAACAAGCAGCATCCATAAAGGAGTTGAGATCCTTGCATTGAGAGCTACGGAAAGCTCGCCCACCAGACTTTTCAGCTTGACTCCTAACTTCATTCAGATCACCAACCACCATCCACGGCACCTGATCAGGAGGTAAATTCTGCTCCATATTCTTCCAAATTTCATGTCGTTCCTTCGCAGTGCATGGAGCGTGAACACCCGTTAAGAGAAATTCCGGATGTTTTGGACTAAATTTAAACAAGGAGTGAAAATAATAAGGAGACACCTCACTCCAACTTATTAGCTCAATTGATTTCTTCCACATCAACCAAATTCCTCCCTTCAAACCATGAGGAGGAATGGCCTTGAAGTCATCAAACCCCAAAAGCCTCGTAACTTGCTTAGCACGGCATTCCTCCGCCTTTGTTTCGAAGACGATGAAGATAGAGGGCTTATTTATTCTTACCACATCCCATGCATAAGGCACAAACGCATTATTCGCGGCACCCATCACATTCCAAACAATTATTTTCATCTTTAAATTGGGGAAAGGTTTCGGACCCACGACATTAACATTCGTCAACTCTTTTCCTTTCCTCGATGCTTTTGGCATGAACTCCTCCCAATCGCTCCAGATCGAGGACATTCCCAATCCCCAAGTGTCCATTAGGCTGATTGGACTCATCATGGCATTGATTTCCAGCTTCTCCTTCACAAACATGGAATGTCGAGTCTCGAGTTGCACCCCGACTACCTCTTTTTGCACTAAGAACATTACTATGTTGTATTTGGTCGACTCTAAATCGAGTCCGTGGCTTTTTAATAGTAAGGGAAATGTGGGGATATTTAGAGGGGGGCACAAGATTTCCTTGACACTGAGTTTGAGGTGCCTGATTCATTGCCAATGAAAGGAAGGAGGGGATCGACGGACAAATTTGTTTCAGAGACTCCACCATCATCTCCATTTTGCTCGATGTTATCGGAGATTTTAGCGATGTCCATAGGAGAGGTTGGGGTTGGGAAGGGAACATACTCAATAGGGATGGGGGTTGAAGGGGGTTCGAGGGACTTTTGGTGAGATTGGAGGTTACTAGGGTTGGATACGGGGAAAATGGCTGACGATGAGATATTGAGTGAATCGAGAGGATTGAGCTGGAGGGAAGAGATAACGACGGCTGGGGAAGAGACTGAACAATTTGGGTAGATGCATGGGAAATTGGGTTGGAGAGGGAGGAATTTGGCTCCGAGATTGGTTTTCTTTGCTCTCCTCCATTTTTTTCAGGAGAGACAATGTCTTTGGGAGGATCTGGCAAAGGGGAGGTATTTAGCGTGATTTCATCTTCAGTTGGAAGGGTGCTGATCATGGTTGAGTGTTGCAAGGTTTTTGTTGCCAAGTGTACGCCGGGGTTTGGGGTAGCCGTGGGAAGAGCCAAGGAAGAAGAAGAAGTGGAAGGTTTAAGACTGGCAGTGGCATAATGAGACTCCTCGAGCATAGCACAATCAGCCTCGATATTCGTACTAATATCTTGGGCATTCACAGCTTCTTTATCTAAGACCCGCCAGTAATTACTTGGATTGGTGCCATTGGAAGATGAAGGGATGTTTTGCTTCTTTCGATTTTCGTGAAATAAAACCGGAGTTTTCTGGGCAGTAGTATTTCCTTTAATATTTCTTTGGGCTTTTGGGTGGGCAAGGAGAGAGGTAGTTATTTTTTTCTTGTGAGAAACCATAGTCCAAGGCCCATATTCCTCAGTAGAAACCGTGGGATCCAAACCATTCAAGGGGCTTGAAGCTGGGCTAGTTTGACTTTGCTTCAAAAAATTTAAGACAGAGGCTGACACAACCTTTGGGCTCGTGTCAACCGAAAGAGGCACAACATTCAACAAAGGCTGGCTTAGGTTGTTGCCAAGTGGTCCAAAATCCTCCACTTATACCGGAAGAGAAGTAGAATTTTGCTTCTCTTTACATTGGGCCCCTTTGAGGTCCAGACATTGTTCACTTTGATGCCCAACCTTTCCGCAATGGAAGCACAACGCATGCAGATTTTCATACAAAATAGCTTGCCATTGATTTCCAACCCATACTTTAGAGACAATGGATTTATCAAGGTTTATCTCCACACAAACTCTAGCATATCTTGCTCGGGTAAGATGGTTGGTGGCATAATCCACCCGAATAGGCTTACCAACTTTACTAGCAATGGCAAAGAGAGCTTCCTTGTCATAATACTCGACCGGCAATTCAGGAAAATGAACCCAGACAGCCAATTTATCAAAAGGATTTTGAGTTGGCCTAAAATTTGGCTGCCATTTATTCAACATAAGATAATGGTCCAATACATACCAAGGGCCTCCAAACAAAGCTCGATCATAATCTTCTTGCATGTTGAATCTGAATAGGAAAACACACTTACCCAAATCAATCACCTCTATTGGACCTCGGGGTTTCCACATCGCCCTAACCTTTTGAGTCATAAACGATGGTCGGACGGTGATACCCAAACATTTACCCATTAGAGTTAGCTTCCAGGGAGTACGAAGCTGAGCTAATTTGTCCTTAGAAAAGGAGACAACATTATCACCAGAAGGAAGTGCAGTCTCGGGCTCATCCCAATCCATTGAATTGAGATATATGGCCTTGGCCTCATGAAACCATTGTGAAGACTTAGCTACTGCATTTTAAATGACACGATTGAATCAACACTCGAAAGAGGACTCTTCCCCTTTTCCTTCGGAACTTGGTCCTTGACTAACTCCTTCGGATCTTGATTAATAACTATTTCCATAGTCGAAGGAATTGCAACGTCTTCCGAAGTAGCTTCCATATAATTAGTGTTAACCTCACCATTAACATCCATTTGATTAGTACCAATATCAGTACAGTCTTGTGGAACAGGATCTTGGATGCTGCTATCAACCATTGGACAGAACAAAAGAAATCCAATAAATGACTCTTGGAGACCCTAGATAAAAAATCTAAGGTAAATCCCCAGTTATCAATTAGAAGGAGAGGAACTTTGAGAGGGAAAAACTAGAGAGGGAAAAACTAGAGAGAGAAGGATCTTTTCAACATTACATAATAATGTCTATTTCGTAAATGAATTAAGTAACCTTGTGCAATACTACCTTATATTAAAATTATGGTAAGACCACCTCATTTTGTTCCCAAAAAAGGTTATTTTGTTAATTAAAAGAATTACTCTATAAGTTACAAGGGTCGCGTATAGATAATAAATCACCTTTTGTCTTCACTTCTATTATAAGTGTCCCCTTTAGGATACAACATTTATAGTAAGACAATCTTATATGTGATTTTGTAAAACGAATATGCATGTAGATATAATAGGTTAATATGGTGTAAAACCAATTTACTTCGTACATGAAGTAAAAGGGAGGAGATATTAACGAGTAAAAGGGATAAGGAGAGAGAGAAACACTATAAAAAAAGACCATAATGATGGTATCATGAATAAAATTAATTAAATACAAAACTAATCTCTACTAATAATCGAAAATACTATTTAAGAGAAAAAAAATACCTCTTTATCCATCATGATCATATCAATATTTCTCCTTTTTTATGACCTGTGACCTCAAATAGTCTAGAAATGCGGACCTTGGTTTCCTAATTAGTTTTAGTAGAATTAAGTTCATGAAGAAAATAATAAGATCTGATATATAGGTATATGGAAAAGACAAACATATTTATTATGTATACGATAAATATTATAGGAATAAAATAATTAGACAATTACATAATATCTCTGCAATGTTGTTGACAAAGCTATTTTTATATGTCTTTAAAATAAATAATAAATAATATGTTATTGTTCATCTAATTAAATAATTTTTCATAAGTTGTGAAACTATATTGTATATTGAACTAATTTCAAACCATATTTCGAGCATTCTCCAATGGTAAAAAAAAGTATAATATTGCGAATTTATATCAAAAGTTATATTCAATTTACATATTATAATAATTTAGGGTGTTTATCTAAAATCAGATTGTAATTTTCACTTATCCAAAACACCTTATATGTATTTTTATATATATTGGACACTATTTTTTTTTTAAATAAAAATTAAAAAAAATGAGATGCCATGCTTAGATGGAGCTCTCTATAATATCCTGATTTCTAAGGTTATTTTTTAAAATCAAACTCTAATTTTTTCGTCATCTACACTTCTAATATATATGTAACTTTATAGCCATAGATTTTAGTTTTTGTTGTAATAATAAAGTTTACTTAATAAATTTTGTTTCAATACTAAATTTTTTTGGTTCATTTGAGTAAAGTTGAGGTTTTGAAAGATAATATATTTAATCTTGTAAATCAGACCTATGATAAAATGCTATAATCACATATGGATCTTATTTTGAAGCATATTTCAAGCACTCTTCAATAGTAAACAATTATAATATTTTGAATTATGTAGCAAAAGTTAGGGCCTGTTCTCCCCAACTTATTTTCAGTTCAGTTCAATTCAGTTTAGTTCAGTTCAGTTCAGTTCAGTTCCTAAATGATAATCATTACTATTAATTAGTTATAAGTTAATTCAGTTCAGTTCAATTCAGTTCAGTTCAGTTCACAGTTCAGTTGTTTTATGCCGAAGAGAACAAGCCCTTATATTCAATTTACATAATATAATAATTTAAGTTGTTTATTTAAAACGAAACTCTAATTACTCCCTATCCAAAACTCCCTTTATGTAATTAAATATATGTGGAACTCTATTTTCTAAAATATTTAAAATAAAAATTAATGACATGGCAATCCGACGCGGCACTCTCTATTTCATAAGTTGTAAAATTATATTGTAAATGGATCTTATTTCGGAGCATATTTCGAGCACTATCCAATTATAACATTTGGCAAAAGCCAGATCACGAGGCTACGACATTTGGCGTCCTCATTGGTGGACACCATTTGTGCGCTCATTAAGTGTCATGTCATATTTTTTTTGAATATAGATAGAGTTCTTAATTGATTAAAATACAAATAGAGTTTAGGATAAAAATAAATAGAGTTGGGTTCACAATGAAAAACTTAAATATAGTAAATTGATCATAACTTTTAATATATAGTTCGTAAAATTATAATTTTTATACCATTGGAAAGTGTTTAAAAAGCACTCTAAAATAAGATCTATTTATACTATATTTAATATGTATTTAAATATATGTAGAACTCTATTTTTATAAAAGATAAAAATAAAAATTTGATGACGTGGCAATCCTACATGGCGCGCTTTATGGCCTCGAAATCTTGAGGAGCTCTCTATGCTCCCGAAAAGTTCCTCCTTTATATATACCCCTATTTTTGGCATTATCTTTGACTTTGGTTTCTAATTTATATATCATGAAGAAACTCACTATATCATTCAGAAACATACTATATCATGCAAAAACTACATCAAATCTGAACAATCCACTATATCATTTAGACACTCACTATATCATGGAGAAACTCACTATATAATTTAGACATTTACTCTATCATGCAGAACCTAAATATTTTTGTATGTTAAAGCACATGTCACGATATACTACACAACCTACATCTTCCTGCATGTTAAAACAATAAAAAATAAAACCTACATATGCTCTAGACCAATGAAAAGTTAATGGAGAAAGTTCAAGATAAAACTTGCCTTTCTTTAGTACTCATTGTGTTTACAAATCAAATTAAAGCACATATCATATAAATATCAAACAATTTGTTAAATTATGAAGGATTGGTAACATTACTTTGGTATGTTGCTACGGTGCCCTTCAAGCCTCAATAGACCAATATAATTAACAATATCAACCCTATTTCTAATATGTTGACCATGTCCCATATTATCCAACATTCATGTTTGGAGGAGACGAATGATTCAGCATTCGTTTCTTATTAAAGGAAAAGGAAATATGAGGAGTATATTTATTAGAAACCGTATCTTTGGTTACTTTAATACTTTAACCTTAATTCTAATTGAATCGCTAATTCCAATTAATACATTAGTATAGTCAATATTTCCTTTTATACGTTACTTTAATATAAAAATTTAAATATAGTATATATGGATCTTTTTTTAAAGTACTTTTTAAACACTTTCCAATGGTACAAAAATTATGATTTTACGAACTATATATTAAAAGTTATAATCAATTTACTATATTTAAGATTTTCATTGTGAACCCAACTCTATTTATTCTTATCCTAAACTCTATTTGTATTTTTATTCAATTTATAACCCTTAATGAGCACGACAAATGGCGTCCAATGAGGACGCCAAATGTCGCGACCTCGTAAGCTGACTTTTCAATATTCTAATTCTAACATGAATAGGTTTTGTAGAACAACCCTAATTCTAATTGAATATCTTATAACAATCCTAATTCTAATTGAATCAATAATTCCAATTGCATTAGGTTAATTGAATCGCTAATTTCAATTGCAGTAGGTTAATTGAATCGCTAATTCCAATTGCAGTAGGTTACTTTAATACGTTAGTATAAAGTCAATGTTTCCTTTTATAGGTTACTTTAATATAAAATTTTAAATACAGTTTAAATAGATCTTATTTTTAAGTGCTTTTTAAACACTTTACAATGGTACAAAAATTATAATTTTACGAAATATATATTAAAAGTTATGATCAATTTACTATATTTAAGTTTTTCATTGTGAACCCAACTCTAACTATATATTCTTATCATAAACTCTATTTGTATTATAATCAATTAAGAACTCTATTTATATTCAAAAAAAATATTGTAACACCCCGACAATTCTCTCTTTTCAAAAATACCTTTTTAATACAAAACATAGAGAATTATCAAAGTATTATTGCCCGTGTGAAAACGTATCGGCTTATTCAGAATTTTGCAGCGGAAAACATAATAAAATAACTTTAAAACTAAAACTTAGTCAACAACAAAGTCAACTTAAAACCAAACCAAACCAACTATGAAAATATAACTCAAAAGTATTGTAAATAAACTACACAAGCTCTCCAAAATCCCGATCCCAATGATGCATCATCTTCAAACCTGTAGATGGACAATGCACTATTGATCCCTAGAGACTGCTCATCGAAATGGGTCATCACAGGATCAATAAGGCAAAACCATGATCAACATACACAACAAAAGCACGTAATCAGCAAAGCTGAGTACTACATACTAAACAAATAAACAATCCTAACATGATACTAATAAATAGTAAAGAGGAATAAACAACAATATAATAACTTGCAGATAACTTTTACTGAACTAAACTTTATAACAACATTTTTATTACTTTAAATGGAATAGTCAATGGACCGAGTTGTCTAACTAAAACCAGCCTTCCCTTTGGAAGACGAAATACGGGTGCGACTCCGTATTCCCATGACCTACGATATCGAGGACCCTTTTTAACTGAAAAATAGGACACGGTGATCAACCCGGCCCCAGAAAAAGCCATGGCCCGCTCACCATGTACCCCAACTCCTAATTGTCCAACACTTCAGACGTGTACCAGTCTAAAGCTATTGCTATCCTGTTTCACTTTACATGATTTACCAGTTATTACTTGTTATGACTCACAAGCAACACAAATAATAAAATCAACAAACAATCACAACTTTCTTTTTATCTTAGGATTAGATAAGTGATCACACAACTTAACAATTCAAGAACAATTTCACTTTAATCCAATCTTTCTTATTTATTGAACCTAGCCAACAACCAACTTACCTTTTATAGCTATAAAATATCAACTTACCAAATAAGGCCCTCGGTCCTTATAAAGCAGTGAAATACTCAAAAGGGAACAATGATCAATCATGATCCAATACTATTAAACATATTAATTCCCCCATGTGAATTAATAAAAATAAAGTTCACAACCAACATGCTTGCATCAATCTTCCATGAAAACATGATATAAATCTCATAACATAAATCTCATACTCAACATGTTCACACTACAGCATAAAACATGCATAAACCAGCATAATAGAAATCATATATGAACTCAACATAGTCCTATACATGATATTACATAACTTTTCTTCTTAAAATCATGATGCTACATCAATCAACACATAGGTATGTACGTACCTTGTGTATACAAACTGAGATGCCACTATAACAGACTTAAAAATAGCCTAGAGAGAATTCTCCGCCTAAAATAACCAATATAAATCCATAATTAATCCTTCATGAATTTACAGCACTAATAAAGTACTTTAAAACCCTCTTAAACATGTTTAAAACCTTTCCCAACAATAAAACTTGATTGCTTAACCTCCTATCATAGTACCCACTACACTAGTGGTTAAAATCCATCATAAAACACCATGAAAACACTCTCTTTAAAATTCCAGCATTATAACATGAATTAAAACTCCCTTAAAATATATTCAAACATGCTTAGAATCATAAAGGTAATAACTTTCATAACTTATAATAAACTACTATGTTTTTCTAACTTTCAAAACCCTAAAAATTCATGCTTTGATAATTAAAATCTACTTTAAACTCAAATATGCAGATATGAATTTTATTTCATCAATACACAAATTATATAACTTAGATTCAATAGTAAATCACCAACTTATAACTTTTAAACATAAACAAATTAAAACAAACCCTAAAAATACAAACTTTGCATTAAAACAAAAACTTGAGGAGGAAGAAATAACAACCAACCAAAGAAGAGGAGGAAGGGACGCGCGGCACGAGGGATAAGCGCTGGCTACTGCCGGCGGTCCGGTGGGCTGCTGGCGGTGGTCAGCTGCCGTGAAGAACGGCGAGGAGGAGAAGGGCGAAGAGGAAGAGTGAGAAAAGAAAGAAGATGAGGGCCGAAAAGTGAGAGGGAAAGGAGGAGAGAGAAAATAATGTCTTTAATGTGTGGGGATTTGTGTAAATAAGGGTATTTATAGTTTCCCTCATTAGGGGTCCAATAAAGAGTTGGGCTTTGATGGGTTAATGTCCATAGGTTAAGCTATAAGGTTTGGGATCCTCACACCCATTTACCGATATTTTTCTAAATCCAATAAGTGTTTCAAACATTTCAAATACTTTTCAAAGCATGACTTTAATAAAATATTTGACTTGCATAAATCATTAAAATAATTTCTTTGACTTTCAAATAGTCAACCTTAAAGAAATAAATCGTTAAAATACTAAAATATATTTAAATATAAATAAATATACATTAAAATATATTTATAAAATCCATAAATTTACGGGGGATTACAGTCTACCCGGCCCCTCTTAAAAGAAGTTTCGTCCCGAAACTTGATACGAAAACTCACACATTTTCGAAAGTTTTTAACTCAACTCTAATTTGAGAAATACTTATGCCATTCTATGCACACTTTTACCAACCTTTAAATCACTTGTGTGACTCATGAACACATTTTCTAATGCGGAGAAACTATTTATTTTGCACCAATATGTGCAAATCGCCAAAATAAGCATAAAATGCATAAAAATACCATAAAAATAGGTAAAAAGCGCGAAATTCTATCGCATTCTACCCCCTTAAAGAAAACGAGTTACGCCCTCGTAACTCACCTCAAGGAATAAACCTGGGTACTTCTTCTTCATTTCAGCTTCAGCTTCCCACGTCGCCTTTTCGGACTCATGGTTCGACCAAAGCACTTTTACGATATTGACATCCTTATTGCGCGTACTACGCACCTTCTTATCAAGAATTTCACAGGCCTTTCCTCATATGTGAGGCTACTATCAATCTGGATCTTCTCAGGCTCCAAAACATGGCGCTCATCAGGGATATAACGCTTGAGTTGGGAAATATGAAACACATCGTGCATTTTCTCGAACTCCATTGGCAAAGCCAACCTATAAGATACCTTCCCAATTCTTTGTAGAATCTCATATGGACCTACATATTGACACTTAATTTGCCCTTTTTCCCAAATCTCATCACACCCTTAGTTGGTGATACTTTCAGAAACACTTTATCACCTACTTCGAACTCGTCTTCTCTTCGCTTCAAATCGGCATAACTCTTTTGCCTATCTTGAGCAACTTGAATTCTAGCCTGAATCAACTTTACATTCTTGACGGTCTCCTGAATGAATTCTGTCCCCAAGACTATATTCTCACTAAAATCATTCCAACAAATGGGACTTCTACACTTTCTTCCATATAACACCTCAAAAGGTGTCATCTTAATACTCGCATGATAACTATTGTTGTATGAAAACTCAATCAATTCTAATTGGTCTTCTCAACTACCCTGAAAGTCAATAGCACAGGCTCTCAACATATCCTCCATCGTATGGTTAATCCTCTCAGTCTGACCATCGGTCGCAGGGTGAAAGGCAGTACTCATTTTCAATGTTGTCCCAAGATTTAACTGCACCTTTTGCCAAAACTTCGAGAGGAATCTCGAATCACGATCTGAAATAATATCGGTTGGAACCCCATGCAATCTCACTACATGCTTAATATACGTCTTCGCAAGTTGCTTCTTCTTCCATGTCTCTTTAATTGGAATGAACACGGCCGACTTCGTCAGACGGTCCACAATAACCCAAATAGTATCATTACCATTCCTCGTCTTAGGCAAAGCAGTCACAAAATCCATCGATATGGAATCCCACTTCTATCCAGGAACCTCTAAGGATTGAACCTTCCCCATGGGTCTTTTATGATCTATCTTGACTTTCTAGCAGGTTAGACATTTGGACACGAACTCGGCAACCTCACGCTTCATGTTTGGCCACCAATAGATCTGCTTAAGGTCCTTATACAACTTGTCACCCCCAGGGTGCACATAATACGGCGTATTATGCCCCTCATCCATAAGACGTCTCTTTAGCTCATCACATTTTTGTGGTACACACCACCTTCATTTGAACCTGAAACTACCATCATCATGTATCTTAAAATCAACTTCCTTACCTTGCCTCATCTTTTCCTTAAGCTAT
This sequence comes from Beta corolliflora, assembly GCA_947648045.1. Classification (NCBI taxonomy): domain Eukaryota; kingdom Viridiplantae; phylum Streptophyta; class Magnoliopsida; order Caryophyllales; family Amaranthaceae; genus Beta; species Beta corolliflora. Next base: position 1,198,685 of record CANSZD010001394.1, read on the forward strand.
TCTAGGTGCTCATCCCCATCTTGACTCTCTTTGATCTCGTCGAAAATTGATAACCCTAATGACAAAACACTCAATCTTGCCTCGATCTCCCCAGGATTTAAGATTTCTAGGCTAAGTCTTTGCATATCTCGACACAACTCCTCAGGAACTACCAACGCATTCATGCTATGACTCGACTTCCTACTCAACGCATCAGCAACGACATTTGCTTTCCCCTCATGATATTGGATGTCTAGATCATAATCCTTTATCAACTCTAACCATCTTCTCTGCCTCATATTGAGGTCTTTCTGGGTGAAAATATACTTCAAACTTTTATGGTCAGTAAAGATCTTACAGGTTGCCCCATAAAGGTAATGTCTCCAAATCTTCAAAGCGAACACAATAGCAGCTAATTCAAGATCGTGGGTAAGGTAATTAGCCTCATAAGGTTTCAATTGACGCGATGCATACGCGATCACCTTCCCATTCTGCTGCAACACGCATCCCAAACCAATCTTTGAAGCATCACTATACACCTCAAATCCTTCGTTCCCATCAGGCAGGGTCAAAACAGGTGCGGAGGTCAAATGCTCTTTTAAAATCTGGAAAGCTTCCTCACACTTTTCACTTCACTCAAATTTTGACTCCTTTTTCATCAAATTGGTCATTGGCCTCGCTATCTTCGAGAAATCTCTCACAAATCTCCTATAATAGCCAGCTAGACCTAGGAAACTTCGGATATCAAACACATTCTTTGGAGTTGGCCACTCACTCACAGCTTGAATCTTAGCAGGATCTACATAGACTCCTTCTTTAGGCACATAGTGACCCAAAAATGCTACTTTCACCAAACGAAACTCACACTTAGAGAACTTGGCATACGATTGATTCTTCCTAAGCGTCTCTAATATAATCCTCAAGTGCTCATCATGTTCTTTTTCATTCTTCGAATAGATCTGGATATCATCAATGAATACCACCACGAACTTATCTAAGAATTCATGGAAAATCCTATTCATTAAGTCCATAAATATGGCAGGTGCATTGGTTAACCCAAAAGGCATTACAGTGAACTCATAGTGACCATAACGAGTCCTAAACGCAGTCTTAGGTATATCCTTATCAGCTATCCTCAACTGATGATACCCCGAATGCAAATCAATCTTCGAGAACACGCTTGCTCCATTTAGTTGATCGAATAGGTCATCTATCCTAGGCAAAGGATACTTGTTCTTGATGGTTACATTATTCAATTCCCTATAATCGATACACAACCTCATACTCCCATATTTCTTCTTAACGAACAGCATAGGAGCTCCCCAAGGTGATGCACTAGGCCTAATATTACCCTTATCAAACAGCTCTTGCAACCGCGTCTTCAAATCACTCATCTCCGGAGGTGCCATTCTATAGGGTGCTTTAGATATAGGTGCAGTTTCAGGAATTAGGTCTATGGTGAACTCAACAGCTCTAGCAGGCGGCATACCCGAAATCTCACTCGGAAACACATCCATGAACTCATTCACGATTGGAACATCCTCGATCTTCATTCCAGCTTCTTTACTCACATCTTGCACACTACATAAAAATAGCTCACACCCCTTCTTCATTAACTTCTTCACTTGCATCGCATAAATAACCCCAAAGTTCTTGGACCTCCCAAAACGACTATACGTGGTCAACTTCCCCAAAGGGTTTCTTAACACTACTTTTTGAACTTCACAGTCTATCTTGGCCTTGTATAAACTTAGCCAATCCATCCCCATAATTACATCCAGGTCTCCCAGATTAAACTTTATCAAATCAGAAGGAAACACACAATCTCCTATCTTCAGAGGCAAATTCTTAAGCAACTTGGCACACCTTATGGTCTCACCAGTAGGTATACTAATAGGCAATTCAATCACCTCAAAATCTACTAACCCCAGACTTTTAATAACAGATGACGAAACAAAAGAATAAGTCGCCCCCGAATCAAATAACGCTTTAACTAGCACGGAGTTAATAGAAAAAGTACCGGAAACTACGTCGGCAGATCGTTCAGCTTCATTGCGACTCATCACGAACAGTTTACCCGAAACCTTATTCTGATTGTTTCCTTCACTAGCAGGCTTATTGTTGCTCCCTTGATTGTTCTGTACCCCTACAGGCTTCGAACCCTGATTTCCTGACTGGTTAAATCCAGACCTCACCTGGTTAGCATTCCCATTGCCATTTTGCTCTTTCTTTTGCTTAACAAAGCACTCATACTCCCTATGGCCCTTCTTCTGGCAGTAGTTACAAGTCACTAGTTCTCCCTTGCAGTCTCTACCAGGATGGTTATTATTGCACTTTTTACAATAGTACACTCTTTCAGATTGACCCTTATTGTCGTAGCCCTGGTTATTCCTCCCTTGGAAATTCTCATTCCCATTCCTGATCTTCTTGAAATTCCCTTGATTTCCCCCAACATTGAAATCCTTTCTTTTCTCACCCACTACAACATTTCTACAACATTTTTCTTATCCCGCCTCGACTGAAGACCATAAATGTGGGCGGCTCTCCCATACACAATATCTAGGGATGAAAAAGTTTCCCCACCTAACCCCAGCTGGATTTCCTCAGTCAAACCTTGCTCAAACCTTTGAGCCTTTAATTCCTCAGTGGCTACTACCTCAGGTGCAAACCTCGATAGTGCTATGAATTTGTTATAATACTCAGAGATGGTCATACTCCCCATCCTAAGGTTGATAAACTCATGGGCTTTCTGCTTCCTCATAAAGGCAGGGTGAAACTTCCCTCTCAAGGCAGTAATAAAAGAATCCCAATTGAATCCCTCAACAGCACTCAGTCTAGCCCCATTTTCTCTCCACCACAAATCAGCTTCATCCTTTAGGTATAACACAACCTGACCTACTCTCATATTCTCTAGACAGTTCACAACTCCAAAGAATTTCTCGAACTCTCTAATCCAGTTCTCTAAAAAGGTAGGATTAGCTTGCCCCTTAAAATATGGTGGTTTAACCTTGGCTAGCCTCTCAAACATGTCCCCAGCAGAATCGGGACGCTCAGTTCTATCTAGAGTCAATTTCTCCGCCAAAAGGCGAATAGCAGCCGCTAAATCGATATTGTTGTTTGTCATTCTAGTGCGCGACCTGAAATTAACGTACTCTATTTTAAGTTCAACACATAACTTATATGCCATTCTCTACGAAGGCAGCATTTGATTTGACCATAAAGATCGCATCAACAAACAATTTCTCATGAAGTTACAACAATATTACAGAATAATCATCATCGATCATACATGAAGAATATTCACATCAAGAACACACAGTTTAGGAACAATGAATTAAAAATTCAATCATAACAAATAAATATAGTATTCCCATTCGCGTGCCCAAAATAAATTCTTGCTCACTTGGATAACTACATATTTAACTTTTATTCCTCAAAAGATGCTAATAACAATTTTCTCAACCATAATACTGTACTTTTCCTAAAAATAAAATAAAGGTACTATGAAATAAATTTAAACCACTGTTGGACGAATTATCCAACATTATTCTTTAAAGCATAAATACATAATAAATAATCTAAGGTGAAATATCATCAGTCATATCCTTTGATTCCATGTAGTTCTCTGGAGTAAAAAGCTCATCTTCAAATTCATCGATGTCTTCACTATTATAATAAACATATCTTCTAAATCTCGTGGATCTCCGTTTAGGTTGAGGCTCATCCTCCTCTGACTCGGAATCAGTCTCATGTCTGAACACAGCATGGTAAATATCACTTCTAATATGTCCTCTAGCACGGTCAAACTCATGAAGAACCTCATCATCACTATCAGGCATGCCTGCTCTTAATACATTACGCATAATGAACTCTAGTTCGGTGTAGCTATCATCATCAGACTCATAATCTCCATCACTCTCATCATCACTGAGCACAATAGGGTTGTAATAGCTCCCTATTCTAGTATCTTCTCTTTCAGAAATGGCTAGGAATCTATAACAATAAATATAACTTCTATAAATAACTAGTACTCTCACTTAACGTATAATCCCAACAATAACAATAAGCAAGAATAACCAACAACATAAGGCATAGGAATCACATAAAAGTTAGCAGGGAAGAAAATATAATCATGCTGAACTAACTATTTAATGCAGACATATAATATTTCTATCCTATATGCCCTTCCTATACTACCCATCTCTCATAAAATAAACTAGAGTATTGAAAATTATTTAAATAAATAATTAAAAACAAACAACATAATAATTACATGGTTCGAACATTCGAACATAATAAAGAAAATAAATAAAATAAAATTTCGGACACTATAATAATAAAAAAAAAATCGGACCCCATTTAAAAAAAATTCGAATCGAAAATAATATTAGATTCTTGAAAAAGACTTTTCGAGGTTAATTTAAATACCACGAATAAGTAGGAGCTCAATTCTAAGAAATTCATTTTAAGTAACTAGCTAGTTAGGCGCCTAAAAATTTAAAGTTGGCACGAAAGGCCAATAAAACCTAAAGCTCCAAGATACCACTTTGTAACACCCTGACAATTCTCTCTTTTCTATAATACCTTTTTAATACAAAACATAGAGAATTATCAAAGTATTATCGCCCGTGTGAAAACGTATCGGCTTATTCAGAATTTTGCAGCGGAAAACATAATAAAATAACTTTAAAAACTAAAACTTAGTCAACAACAAAGTCAACTTAAAACCAAACCAAACCAACTATGAAAATATAACTCAAAAGTATTGTAAATAAACTACACAAGCGCTAGCTCTCCAAAATCCCGATCCCAATGATGCATCATCTTCAAACCTGTAGATGGACAATGCACTATTGATCCCTAGAGATTGCTCACCGAAATGGGTCATCACAGGATCAATAAGGCAAAACCATGATCAACATACACAACAAAAGCACGTAATCAGAAAGCTGAGTACTACATACTAAACAAATAAACAATTCTAACATGATACTAATAAATAGTAAAGAGGAATAAACAACAATATAATAACTTGCAGATAACTTTTACTGAACTAAACTTTATAACAACATTTTTATTACTTTAAATGGAATAGTCAATGGATCGAGTTGTCTAACTAAAACCAGCCTTACCTTTGGAAGACGAAATACGGGCGCGACTCCGTATTCCCATGACCTACGATATCGAGGAACCTTTTTAGCTGAAAAATAGGACACGATGATCAATCCGGCCCCAGAAAAAGCCATGGCTCGCTCACCATGTACCCCAACTCCTAATTGTCCAACACTTCAGACGTGCACCAGTCTAAAGCTATTGCTATCCAGTTTCACTTTACATGATTTACCAGTTATTACTTGTTATGACTCACAAGCAACACAAATAATAAAATCAACAAACAATCACAACTTTCTTTTTATCTTAGGATTAGATAAGTGATCACACAACTTAACAATTCAAGAACAATTTCACTTTAATCCAATCTTTCTTATTTGTTGAACCTAGCCAACAACCAACTTACCTTTTATAGCTATAAAATATCAACTTACCAAATAAGGCCCTCGGTCCTTATAAAGCAGTGAAATACTCAAAAGGGAACAATGATCAATCATGATCCAATACTAATAAACATATTAATTCCCCCATGTGAATTAATAAAAATAAAGTTCACAACCAACATGCTTGTATCAATCTTCCATAAAAACATGATATAAATCTCATAACATAAATCTCATACTCAACATGTTCACACTACAGCATAAAACATGCATAAACCAACATAATAGAAATCATATATGAACTCAACATAGTCCTATACATGATACTACATAACTTTTCTTCTTAAAATCATGATGCTACATCAATCAACACATAGGTATGTACGTACCTTGTGTATACAAGATGCCCACTATAACAGACTTAAAAATCGCCTAGAGAGAATTTTCCGCCTAAAATAACCAATATAAATCCATAATTAATCCTTCATGAATTTACAGCACTAATAAAGTACTTTAAAACCCTCTTAAACATGTTTAAAACCTTTCCCAACAATAAAACTTGATTGCTTAACCTCCTATCATAGTACCCACTACACTAGTGGTTAAAATCCATCATAAAACACCATGAAAACACTCTCTTTAAAATTCCAGCATTATAACATGAATTAAAACTCCCTTAAAACATATTCAAACATGCTTAGAATCATAAAGGTAATAACTTTCATAACTTATAATAAACTACTATGTTTTTCTAACTTTCAAAACCCTAAAAATTCATGCTTTGATAATTAAAATCTACTTTAAACTCAAATATGCAAATCTGAATTTTATTTCATCAATACACAAATTATATAACTTAGATTCAATAATAAATCACCAACTTATATCTTTTAAACATAAACAAATTAAAACAAACCCTAAAAATACAAACTTTGCATTAAAACAAAAACTTGAGGAGGAAGAAATAACAACCAACCAAAGAAGAGGAGGAAGGGACGCGCGGCACGAGGGAGCAGCGCTGGCTGCTGCCGGCGGTCCGGTGGGCTGCTGGCGGCTATATTTTATAGACTTGTTATTACGATATATAAATTTCATATTTTTTAATATTCAATTGAATATTCTAACTAAGTCTATTATTAAATGATATCCCAATAATTGGTACGACTAACAATAGCTAACACAATTTTAACATGAAGAATGTCCGAATGATACTTTAAGAAAGTAAAGGTAATAATTTAATAGACGCAGGACCAAAAGAATAGAGTAAAGCATGATCGAGTATCATCCACAACTTCAACTTTTTATATAGCACATATAAACACTAACACATATAAAATGGAAGAAGGGAAAGCCACAAAATAGATCATAATGATAGTATCATCAATAAAATTAATTAAATATAAAACTAACCTCTACTAATAATCGAAAATACTATTTAAGAGAAAAAAATACATCTTCATCAATCATGATCATATCAAGACTTATCAAACTTCCCCCTTTTTATGATCTGTGACCTCAAATAGTCTATAAATGCGAACCTTATTTTTCCAATTAGTTTTAGTAGAATTAAGTTCATGGAGAAAAGAATAAGATATGACATATAGATATATGGAAAAGATAAACATAAATAATTATGTATACAATAAATATTATAGGAATAAAATAATTAGTCAATTGCATAATACCTCTGCAATGTCGTTGACAAACTTTTATTTGATTTTTCATGTAATGCCCCCGTGGTATGCTATAGGTTCAAAATTATAGATATGTATTTCTTATTTTTATATAACTCAATTTTTAAAAGTATGATTTTGAAAGACATAATTGCTATTATCACATATAATTTGCTATTTTTATAGTTATTTTTATATGTAATTAAAATAAAATAAATAAATAATATGTTATTGTTCATCTAAATAAATAAATTTTCATAATTTGTACAACTATATTGTATATGGAACTTATTTCGAAGCATATTTCGAGCACTCTCTAATGGTAAAAAAAACTAAAATATTACGAATTTGTAGCAAAAGTTATATTCAATTTACATAGTATAATAATTTAGGTTGTTTATTTAAAATCAGGCCATAATAATCTTTACTTATCCAAAACACCTCATATGTATTTATAACTATGTTGAACATTATTCAAAAAAAAAAATTAAAAAGAATGACATGGCATGCTTAGGTGGAGCTGATCTCTATAATATTCTAAGGTTGTCTGTTAAAATAAAACTCTAATTTTTTTTTATCATCCAAAACTCTAATATATATGTAACTTTATCGCTATAGAATTTAGTATATGTTGTAATAATCTTTACTTATCCAAAACACCTCATATGTATTTATAACTATGTTGAACATTATTTAAAAAAAAAATTTAAAAAGAATGACATGGCATGCTTAGGTGGAGCTAATCTCTATAATATTCTAAGGTTGTCTTTTAAAATCAAACTCTAATTTTTTTTCATCATCCAAAACTCTAATATATATGTAACTTTATCGCTATAGAATTTAATATATGTTGTAATAACAAAGTTTCCTTAGTATATTTTGTTGCAACACTAAATTGTTTTGGTTCAGTTGAGTAAGGTTGATGTTCTGAAAGATAATATATTTAATCCAGTAAATTAGACCTATTATAAAATACTATATTCACATATTGTACACTATACTTATACCTTAATTATTATTATATTTATCTAAAAGAAGGACTAAAAGAGTCTTACCATTCATCTAATTAAATATGTTTTCATGAGTTGTAAAACTATATTGTAAATGGTTCTCATTTTGAAGCATATTTCAAGCACTCTCCAATGTTAAAAAAAATATAATGTTTTGAATTAGGTAGCAAAATTTATATTCAATTTACATAATATATAATTTAGGTTTGTTTTTTCAAAACCAAACTCTAATTTCTTCCTATTCAAAACTCCTTTTATGTATTCAAATATGTGTAGAACTCTATTTTTCAAAAATATTTAAAATAAAAATTAATGACATGACAATCCTACGTGGCGCTATCTATTTCATAAGTTGTAAAACTATATTGTATATGGATCTTATTTCGGAGCATATTTCGAGCACTATCCAATGGTACAAAAATTATAATATTCCGAATTACGTAGCAAAAGTTATACACAAATTACATAATATAATAATTTAGGTTGTTCATTCAAAATCAAATTCTAATTCCCGCTTATCCAAAGCTCATTATCTGTATTTAAATTTATGTAGAACTCTATTTTTATAAAAAAATAAAAATAAAAATTAATGACATGGCAATCCTACGTGGCGCGCTCTATGAGCTTGAAATCTTGAGGAGCTCCCTATGCTCCCGAAAAGTTCCTCCTTTATATACAGTATTGAGACCCGGGCAAATGCCCGGGATTTTTCGTGAAGAAGACGTAGAGTTTTTAAATAGTTATACCCCTATTTTTGGCTGTTATTTTTGTCTGACATAGAACAACTAAAAGTTACAATATAATTTTGTCATTATCTAATTCTAATTGAATAGTATTCTTACCCTGGTGGATCTCTCTATCATTTCAAAAAAGTCTGGAATCATCTCGAGTTCTATAATTAATATTAGATTCATTTTATTATATATATTTAATAATTTGATATTCTATTTTATAGCAAATGATTAGAATGAATGATTCAGAAATTAAATTGAAATGACAGTTCCAATTGCAGTAGGTTACTTTAATCCGTTAGTATAGCTAATATATCCTTTTATATGTTACTTTACTATAAAATTTTAAATATAGTATAAATGGATCTTATTTTAAAGTACTTTTTAAACACTTTCCAATTGTACAAAAATTATAATTTTACAAAAATTTTAAATATAGTATAAATGTATCTTATTTTAAAGTACTTTTTAAATACTTTCCAATGGTACACAAATTATAATTTTACGAATTATATATTAAAAGTTATAATCAATATACTATATTTAAGTTTTTCATTGTGAACCCAACTCTATTTGTTCTTATTCTCAACTCTATTTGTATTTTAATCAATTTAGAACTCTATTTATATTTAAAAAAATGACATGGTACTTAATGAGCGCGACAAATGGCGTCTAATGAGGACGCCAAATGTCGCGACCTCGTGAGCTGGCTTTTGTACTCTGCTTTATATATATACATATAGTATCGGGTCCCGGGTAATTACCCGTTTTCTTCATGGAAAAGATGTAAACTTTTGAGATTTTCATAATGTAATAACTTCGAATATTCTAATTCTAACATGAATAAGTTTTGTAGCAAAGCCTTAATTCTAATTGAAGTCCTAATACTAATTGAAGCCTTAACTCTAATTGCAGTTTGTAACTTTAATGCATGGTACATAAAATATTTCTTTTTTTAAGTTACTTTAATATAAAATTTAAATATAGTATATATGGATCTTATTTTAAAGTATTTTTTAAATACTTTCCAATGGTGCGAAAATTATTAATTTTTGAACTATATATTAAAAGTTATAATCGATTTACTATACTTAAGTTTTCCACTGTGAAACCAAACTCTATTTCTTATATCTTAAATTGTATACATGTATTTTAATTAATTTGGAACACAATTTATTTTAAGAAAAGTGACATGGCACTTAATAAGCGTGACATATGGCGTCCAATGAAGATGCCAATTGTCGGAACCTCGTGAGCTGCCTTTTGGACCCTAATTCTAATTGCAGTTTGTAATTTTATTACGTACTATAGAAAATATTTCTTTTTTTAAGTTACTTATATACAAAATTTAAATATAGTATAAATGGATCTTATTTTAAAGTATTTTTTAAATACTTTCCAATGGTGCAAATATTATAATTTTCGAAACTATATATTAAAAGTTATAATCAATTTACTATACTTAAGTTTTTCATTGTAAACCCAACTCTATTTCTTCTTATCCTAACTTTATACTGTATTTTATTACTTTGTAACTCTATTTAGTATTGGGACCCGGGCAAATGCTCGGGCTTTTTCGTGAAGAAGAGGTAGAGTTTTTAAATATTTACATCCCTATTTTTTGCCGTTATTTTTGTCCGACTAGAACAACTAAAAGTTATCATATGATTTTATCATTATCTTTGACGTTGGTTTTTAATTTATATGTCATGAAGAAACTCACTATATCATTCAAAACATACTATATCATGCAGAAACTACATCATTTATGAACAATCCACTACATCATTTAGACACTCACTATATTATGCAGAAACTCAGTATATGATGCAGACATTCGGTCTATCATGCAGAAAATACATATATTTTTATATGTTAAAGCACATGTTACTGATTGAATTTGTGTGTAAACTATTAGGTATATAAGAATGCTACATTTATAGTTTTTTTTTTCAAATAATTCTAAACAGTGTCTGCAAGTGGAAACATGTTAAAGTTTATGTTATTTTGCTCAAATAGTGTTGGCCAAATTGTATTTTAAATATGAGTATTTAATGTGTATACAATTCCTATAAAATATACGTATATTAAGAAAATTATAACAAAAAAAAGAGAATGAAATTAATTTCTATCAAATAGATTCTATGGAGATTTTCTGCCTTAGTTTACTTTTCATTATACAACGATATAATAGATTTTGATAAAAAGTTGATTGTTTCTTTGTGTTTCTTCTGTATGTTTTCCAATTGTCGGAACCTCGTGAGCTGTCTTTTTTCATTGAATATGATTGTGTAGTACGTTACTTTAATACTTTAACCCTAATTTTAATTGAATCGATAATTCCAATTGCAGTAGGTTATTTAATACGTTAGTATAGTCAATATTTACTTTAATATAAAATTTTAAATATAGTGTAAATGGATCTTATTTTAAAGTAATTTTCAAACACATTCCAATGGTACACAACTTATAATTTTACGAACTATATATTAAAAGTTATAATCAATTTACTATATTTAAGTTTTTCATTATGAGCCCAACTATATTTATTCTTATCCTAAACTCTATTTGTATTTTAATCAATTAAGAACTCTGTTTATATTAAAAAAAATGACATGACACTTTGAAATGACAAATGGCGTCCACCAACGGGGACGCCAAATGTCGCGCGCTCGTGATCCTGGCTGCCAAAACGCCGCCGCCGTGATTTGACTTTTGTACTCTGCTTTATATATTAGTTATTATATTATTATGTGATATGATATTGATCGATGATTGGCACTGTTGTGGTGTCTCGTTAAAGTACCGAAGTGGGGACATGGGGTACAGCAGTACCCATAATCAAAGCGTGAACTGTTTTTCTCTCTCTACACTCCACGCCCCTCTCTCTCTCTCTCTCACTCACACTCACCCTCCTCGGCTCCGCCTCTGCCCACATCCGCCCACAGGACACCGCCGATCATCCTCCGCTGCCTCTTCTGCCAGTGCCAGTAGTCCAGTCGCAGTAAGTTTCTGTTTTAGTTTTTTTTTTTTTTAAATTTTGTTTTTCATGCTTTATATATGTTAGTTAGACTCTTAGACAGTTTGAATGTTTATATGTAAATTGTTAGATATTAATTATTAGTTAGTTACTAATTGAAATTGAAATCAAATATAGTAGTATTTAGGGATTTAGCAATTTAGCAATTTAGGTCTAGATTAAATTGTTCAATTTTTCCAATTGGTATGTGTATGACTCTATGCTTTATTTAATTGCCACATTGTTTATTTATTTGGTTGTATGTTAGTGATTAATTAGAATTGAAATCAATCATAACAGCTACAGCTAAACCAAAAAAACACTTGGCATTGCTAACAGCTAAACATGGTATACAAGATGATCCCTAATTTTCTAAAATTGTTAATTCCCGCCCTACAATACTCTTAAAATTGTTCTCACTACGTTATGAGGTTTTTTTAATACCCTTAACACCCTTCATAATCCTACAACCTCACCGGACTTAATTTTCAGCTTATTTTAATTTAATTTAGTTCAACTCGAAGCCAAAGAAGTGGACATTACTAGAGTTCTTATTTTTCGGGTATGTATTTTGCACTTTTTTGAGTAGTCAGAAACACAAAGCAGCACAAAATGGCAGCCAATGTTACCATCGAGGACAAAGAAGATGATTGCATAGTCATTGAATGCAGAGACCCTAATCTCATTGAACGGTCACCAGACACCGTAGCTCCACCTGAAATCTTCATTTCAATGGCTGAGATTTCGTCCTGGGACTTGCCTTCTATTCTCACCTATCAAATTGTTAAAATCAAGATCAATCGTTCTAGGCAAGTCAATCATTATTTCTCTAATTTATCACTCATTTAGAAAATTGAATTTAGGTTACGCTTTGAATTTGGTTGAATTTCTTTGATTATTCAGGTTGATTGAGCAGTCTACTTATTTCCAGAGCCTACTTGGTGGAAATTTTAGGTAATTGATTAATGTTTTAATCTTATTTCGGACTAATTTACTCATATGTAGATGATATGGTTGTGTTTTTTGTTGCCTTACGACGTGCTCGTAGTTTAGGAGGTAGGGTTATGAACAAGAACATGGTGGGAGTGATTATGTTTGTTAATTTGGTTTTACTTGAGTTTAAGTGAGCATTTTATCCGATGAAATCTTGCTTATCTTGGAGTTTTAAGTAATTTTTGATGGGGTTGATTGGCAATTGACAGTTGGCGATTTCACTTTGATGGTTTGACGAGCTGTATGTATTGGGCTATTGGCGGTTTATGTTGACTGTTTGATTATTGGCGGTTTATAAAGGTGTTTGGTAATGTCAGCGATTGGCATTGGTTGTTTAATGCAAAATGAATATAAAATCCAACAAAGGAAGCTAGTAAATTTTATTTCCTCCATTTCTTTTACTTGTATCATTTATGTTTGCACAAGGACGAGAGAGATAGAGAGAGATTAAAAAACCCATGTGCGAGGAGAGAGAAAGAGAGAGTATATTGCCAAAAATAGAACGAGGCAAGCAACACGGAATTGCTAAGAGTAGGAAACAATGCAAGTGAAAAAAACAAACGGAGGAAGTAGTGTTTTTTAGAAACCTACAGCTTAAAAGATGGTTTTTAGCTGCTTAAAAAAGCCATTTTACCAAACACCTATTTTAGGTGTTTGATCACTTGAAAAGCCATAAGCCACTCGAAAGCTAATTACCAAACAGCCCCCAAAATCTCCTTTGTTAGCTGGAATAGATGTGGAGCAATTTTGGCTAGTGTTTTGCGTGCCTATAGCGAAAGTGTCTATCTCCTTTATTATATTTTTTCAGAGTTTTATCTCCTAAATTAACTACGAAACAAGAACTTACTTCTGTTTTAGAATTTATAGAGAATTAATCACAATGCAATAATGGGAATTGGGAAATATATTGTAAACAATTAAATATAGACATTTAAATCTTGGTATGGCTTGAAAATAGTGTACATTATATTTCTGTGTCTAATCTTTCATGAATCTCTTATTCTTCTCCCAATCTATTATTGTTTCATCTCTTTTCATTTTGTTTATGTGGTGATTTTGTTTCTTGTAGTGAATCATCATTGTTTTGTGTTTCCATCCACTGGAGACTTGAGATATTTCTACATATATTGAGGTTCATACATGGATGCCACGTGGAAGTTACAATATGTAGTTTTCTTCCTCTTTGTCATGTAAGGTCTTCCCCCTCTCCCACCTCTAAAAGGGGATATTCGTTGCTAATAAATATTATGTACACATATACCTAGCTATACGTAACGGATATTACAATTTACAAGTCAAACTGTTGCATAACATTCAATTTCTCACATATAAGTGTTCTATCCCTTTTGCTGGCAAACATAGTACATAGTAATTAACTTATTAGTAAACCTTTTACATGATTAATACTATTTTGAGAAGACTCTTCTGCTAGTACTCCTGTCATCCTGTGCCTTGGTATGGAATCTAATTTCTCATCCACTAGATATAGTTTGCCAAATATAGCAAAGCTTCAACTCAACTTGTAAACATAGAAGACCTCTTTTCCCAGCTAACACGCAGATAGCAGGGTCTGTAACTTCTAGCAATTACCCAGTTCATATCTAGGCAACACGTTTGTTCAAAATAAGAAACATGTAAGTTTATTTTGTATTTTATATTCCAGAGGATATTAGTGTTTAGTTGTTCGTTGTAAATATAAATGTGGATATAGATGTGGATCTAAGAATAGAAACTAGGCTCTTTGCTTGTGCATAATTTATCAGCTATTTTGTATTCATCTTTCTTTAGAATTTGGTAACAGAAGTGGTGTCAAGTAATGGGCTAATGGCACTAGTTCACGGACATTATAGAGCTGCCAAGCAATAACAAATTAACAATTACAAGTAATAGCTTCAAATATTATACTCAGTAGAAGTTGCCAATCTCACATCTGCAATGAATATATGCTTCCTTCCTTGTGATGTTGCAGGCTGCGCTGTACTTTGGATTGGAAGGGCTTGTCTTTAAGTGTAAAAATTGGTTTTCTGATATTATAATGATGGAAAGGCTTTCTGCTCAACTAAAGCTGGATGAAATGATTCTTTTTTGGGAATTTGGTTTGGAGCACGGTAGGACTTCCACGGTCCCACTTGATATTTCATAGTTGAAAAGCTTTTTTTCAATGTTCATCTTTTGGCATTGAGTTTGTTCTTAAGAGAATCTTTTTATGTTGCAGCAATTGATTGGATCTCAGGACTATGTATAATCTATGTTGCCAGGAACTTTGTATGCATGACCTTAAACTTTCTCTGTTTAGTATTTCTCACTTACTATCCCTTCTTACTTTATCAGGAACTGTTGTCAGATTGTCAACCTACCCTTTTCTCAGCCACTAGTGCTTCACATCTAAGCTTTTTTTTTTTCGATAAGTACTACGTCCGTCCCTAATTCATTGTTGCATTCACCCTTTTGTGGACTCCAAGAAACATGTTTGACCGTTAATACCTTTTATTACACATAATTAAAAATTATCAAAAGTTGATGTTTTAAAAGTATACGTTGTGATGAGTCTAACAAGACCCTACTTAATATATTTTTTACTACGTATCAAAATAGACCAGTAAATTAGAGACGTGGGGAGCAATAGAGAGATATATTAGAATGATACTAAGCAGGGTATCATCTATATGTATAAAAGGAAAGCAAATGACTGAATCGCCCTCAAGATTCCGTTGGTTTCTTTGTTCCAATTGCACCCTGAATTGCCAACGGAACTGTCTTCCACACTTTAGAAAGCCAACCTTTCTTCATCCTTTCTTTCCAATCTACAAAAGTATCTTTGATAGAACAAGGTTGCACCCAACTCATCCCAAACAAGGCTAAAGATAAGGGCCATAGGGAAAGAGCCCGAGGATAGAAGTGTGATAGAGGACTAACAAACTCTTCCTCCTTAATATGCAATTTACGATGACCTACGATGGAACTTTTTTCTTTTTCTTAACTTTTAAGAATAGTCATCCAAACAAAGTAAGAAGTGTTAGGAGGAGCTTTTAATTTCCAGAGATCAATAACAGGGAAAGTAAGAGAATAATTTCATTTGAGGAGATCAGAAAAAGGTCTGAACAAAAAAACACAATCAGTGTGATTATGCTTTATGGTAATTAAGTTGAGTTTGTTACAGTAGTTTCTGCTTAAACATGTTTCAGAGTATTATGCTTGATATAGTCTCCATAATTGTCATGGACTGTTATGTATTTTTAATGTTTATATAGCACCCTTCTTTTGGTCTTGTGTCAATTGTGTTATGTTAATTGTCATATTCTCATCTACAATACTTTAGTGAAGGTAACGCATATGGTGCATTCTTCATTTTAGATGTGGGCTTTGTCTAGTGTCACATTTGTTGACCTTCCATATCAGCTCCTTGTTTCTTGTGTAAAGCATCCCGATCTGACAGTAGAAAGGTTAGTTATACATGTCATCAAACCCATTTTTTTGTTTGTATCTAGATATATATTCTAAAGTTGTTTTTTTCTTTGTATCATCGACAGTGAAAGGCATCTCTGTGAAGCATTACTAGCTTGGCTTTGCGCAAACATGGAACCACGGGAACAAACAGGAAGTGCTGAAGATGGTGGGAGTGACAAATCCAAGCATATTGTCACACATGCTTGGACTAGCATTTTTGAGGAGGTGATTGTGTAGGCTAATTACTAGTATTCATTTTTTGCCTTTCCTTTGATCTTGTTTTTCTTTTGTTCTTTTTGTTTGTTTTCGTCTTTTTTTTTTGCGCGTGTTTCTGGACTGTTTGGCTTTTGAAGTGCTTCAGAAAAAATTGGAAACTCTGGCCAAGGCTTACTATTGGAAGATAATGCTCTAGAATTCGTGCATCCAAAACAGGAATTGCTTATAAATGATGGAAAACTGTATATTGCAAGAAATTAGTGGTTAACGATGATCCTTGAAAGTACAGAATGCTCTTCAACTAGGGTATTTTTCTTTGAAGCAGAGGGAGTATTTTTGTTCATGCGTCATGCTATATGCTTTAATTGATGAAAATTTGTGAGCTTTAGTGGTTTTTTGGTTGAATGTAGGAAGTTATAATTGAAATAGGAGGGGGATGCATGGCTTCTTATATATTATGTGCAGATAGGCATGGTTACTGTCTAAGTCGAGATACAGGGTTGACAATGATAAGAAGTATATGTTCGCCTTACAGAATGTACATGTCCATGCTTTAGGATCTCTTTCACGGTTTCAGTGTCAAGTACTTCAGAGAGCAGTTTCTGTAAGGACTCATGCTAATGTTGCCTCTTGCCTGGGGATCATAGTAGATGCCCAAGTGGTTCTCGGTAGCCTAGGTGGCCTGTTGTCTATCTCTTGATGTGTGATTGAATCCAGTTTTCTATTTAAAAGAACGATAATTATCACACGTTCTGGATTAATATGTGATACTTCCTCCAGTTTGAAAAATATTAGTTCTCATATCCTTTTTTTTTTGTGGAATACGTTTGACCATCAGTTTTCGAGGACTTGAAAAAAGAATGCATTACTCTATAATGTAAAATCATCTTCTTTACTTTAACGCGATAAATACTTATGGTAATCTTTAAATTCTATACTAATGCTTTGTAATAATCCATATAGTTGAAGTTTTCTAAAATAGTCAAATGTAGCCTATCACTTTGAAATGGGGGATTATTACAAAAAGCACTGCTTTTATTTTTAAAGATGATTTTTTTGAATCTTTTCTTTGTTCTCTCTAGAGTCTTCTTGTAATCTTCCACAGCTTTTATCAGAAGAAGATAGGAGTTAGGACTGGTTCTTCTCATTATGTGAAATATCGACTAGCCTTCATATGCTTCAGCTAACTGATTTGAATCTAATATCTTTCATGTAGCAGATACACATCAACCTTTTACCACTCTGGTTCATTATGGGTATGTGATGTATTTCTTGGTAGTTTAAGTTGCCCATAGTTGGAATTATCCAGACTCTTTTTGCTTGTCACAATTCGTATACATTAACAACATAACCAATATTATATTACTCTCTCCAATCTTCAGGGAAATCTAGGTGTTGCTATTTTTCAGTAATGGCACAGTCAGGCATTGCTGGAATAAATTACTGGTTGAAGAGACTGTCCAAGCATTCAAATTATGTTGTTGAGGCCACTGACTTGAGTTATATGAGAATTAGATTGACAGATTATTCAAAGGTAAATTGCTGTAACTGGTCTTCTTATTCTGGATTTTACAAAGATGCTTATGATTGTGGAATTTCCCACCTCTTCATATGCTTCACCTCCCACTTGCTTTGCATTCTTAATCATCATCATCATCATCATCTTCTTCTTCATTTCCCTTTTTCTTTTCCCTCTCTCCTATATTTTTATATTTTCTATTGATAGGTATTCAAATTTTCAGAACTGTCGTTTAGATTTTGATATAGATATCTGTTTTGCCCTTAGTGGTTTAGATCTTGACAATTGTGGTTCAGATCACTGGCTGTAAGACTTGTAAACATAATTTAAAATAATTCTAAGTTGACAAAATATTATTGGGAGTTGGTTTTTTGGCTTCTGACTAGTCTCCCTCTGCATAATCTAAATCTATGTGTTTCGATTCCTTCGCTGTGGATAGAGTAGCTATTAGAAATTACCTTTCAGAAGTTTGACTGAAATCTTCACTATGGATTTAGTAACATGGTCAAGTATATGAGTATTGATCATAGATAGCAAATAAAGTTGAATTTCTGAATTAGGCTTTCAATTATGTTAGAAAATCTTGTACAAAACTGTTTCTTGTTCCATTTATTGGCTGTTGCATGTGAACAGTGTGAATCTTATTATATCTAAAGCATGAAGGACTAAAATGTTGTATCCTTCGTAATGGTAGCTTATTATTGTTTGACTTCAATTTTTTCTTTATGTAGAAGCTTGATATTTCTGGATGCCCTCAAATAACCTCCTCAGTTTTACTACTTTCCTTGCTGCATCAAACATCTTCTGTGGGTCCCTTATTGTTGGAGGGTATTGGACGGAGATCCATTGATCTTGAATGTCCAAAGTGGCTTTTGGTTTTGCCTACTCTTTCTTTCGAAAGAATGGTGGAAGTTGATATATCCAAGTGTCCTCTGCTGCATCTTGGTGCTGCGATGGAATGCTTTCGGAAGTCATTTCCATTTTTGAGGACGGTAAAAATGGCTTACTTATTGGATTTTGAAACAAAAAAGGTTGCACCAGCTAATAGAGAACAACTCTTCAGTCTATGAATTTGACTTGACTGTTGATGTTAGTCCGCTTGTACCTTCAAATATATCTGTTTTGTATTCTGGATGTCTAAGTAGGCCTGGACTAAAAAAATATTTTGGTATGTCGTCATGCTGTGGAAGAGGACCAACTGTATCAAATATTACAAAACTTACATTGGAAGGGCGAAGTGATTTCTCAGGTGAGGGCAACATATTTGGTACCATGCAATTTGTATTTTGCCAAATATAACCCTTGAAAGTTGCCACTTTGTTAATTGCAGTCCTTTCATTTCAACTTTGTCAATTGCAGCCTTAAATTAATTGTAAAATTTTAAGTTGCAGCCCAAAGCCATTTGGCCTGAAAATGACGTCACATGTTTGACTAAATTAGAATTTTAAGGCCAAATTAATATGTTTGACTAACTTAGCCATTTTAAGTTGCCGCCCAAAGCAATTTCAGGCCAAATTAGCCTGAATATCTCAAAGATATCCTTATTTTTTCCACATGTGACGTCATTTTCAGGCTAATTTGGCCTGAAAATGGCTTTGGGCTGCAACTCGAAATTTTTATGTTTACTTAAGGCTACAATTGACAAAGTTGAAATTAAAGGGTTGCATTTGGCAAAAAATCCTTTTGTAATCCTCCAAGTTAGAAAAAGAGGGTTGGGAAACTAGGGGGATAGGAAGGGAGCAAGAGCAAAATGCAAACAGTGATGCAGAAAAGAGATAGAGAGGGGCATATGGAGTCAGCATATGCACTAGACACCAATTAAATATTAATCAGGATTTCCTGTTTGCATATTTGTTTCTATTATAAACTAGTCATAGTATCAGTTTCAGAATTTGATGCACGAACAAAGTCCGGTATTTAACAAATACTCATCATTTTAGCGTGGAATAAATGGCAAAATAGATTGAACTATGAGCTATCAAACAAGAATAGATTGAATCGAGGAAATGTACAAGTAAATCCTGAACTATGATGTCTATGAACCATGCAAACAAAAGTAGACTGACTGATGTTGATGTTGGAGTTTCGGGGAAAGAATGATAATTTCCTAAGTGAATCTCCTCATCCAACATCATTAGGAAGTTCTTTTTCATTCATATTAGTGATTTAGATCCTTGAAGTTCCAATTGTGGCGTCAGTAAGTCAATTCCTATTATAGTTTGGTACAGTTCTTACTTCGGTCTATATTTATTTGACAGTCCAGAGTTCAGTCTCTTTTTGTCAGTTTTCCTTTTATTATTAGCACTAATCAACCCAACATACGCAAGCTTATTGTCTCGACTCACAAATATTGCTGAGCTTCATTTTCTATAGAGATTTTGTCATCTCTTTGTTAAATTGATGGCCTTTAATTCTTGTAAATATCTTTTATGAGATTATTATAGTTTAAAATAGTGCCTTATTTTTATTCGCACCAGATCTGGAGCTCCATGATATTGCAGAACTTTGCGTCTCCTTGTGTTTTTTGAACATTAGGGGTTGCTTATCAGTGACAGATATCGGCATTGCAAATCTTATACTGAGATGCAGCAAGTTACATTCAATTATAGCTACTGATACCTCATTTGGAAGAAATTCAGCTTCGTCTCTTTGCTCCAAAGTTCTGGATAGTGGGTACCCTCAAATGGGCATAGATAAGGAACATATTGAGCTATCAGATATTAATTTACAAGTCCTGCATATAGGTGGTTGTAAAGGTGAGAAAAACTCTTTTTCAAATGCATTTACTTGGACTAACATCATGATGGAACTTCTGTAGCATTTTTGAACCATGAATCCGTCTAGATCTTGGCCCGCAATTGGCCCCCCACCCAATCTGAAGCACTTCATTTTTACTTGAGGTTTATGTCTAGTTTGGATCATTTTAAACAATTTCTTTTTCTGTACATTGTCTCTTAAAGAATTTTACTTCCTCCGTTTGATAATAGTTGCAAGTCCATATGGCATAAGATTACAGGAGGGATGAGAGATGAGTCAGATGACATAAAGAGACTTATATGTGCCCACCCACACCACCTTGCTTCTTGCATACCTGACCCCACCTCACCGTACTCTCACATTCTTTCTCTTCCTCCTTGTAGTGAACTCAGCCACAGCTATGACCCCCTGTGAAAAGGAATACGTTGACAACTATCATCAAACAGAAGAGGTTTTATCTTGTGTTAAAAAAATAAACCCAGAAGAAATGACACTAACATTGAAGGTTTATCTTCCCTTATATTAAGTAGGCTTGTGCACAAGCTTAGCTGTATGTAACTTAATGCTATCGAACTCAAGCTCAAGCTCGAACCTAGCTCAAGCTTGGTTTGATCAATTACGAGTTCAAAAAGGGTTTGGCACGATAAATAACGTTAAAACAACAAGTATGAGAAAGTACTTCTATTGTTTCTTTTTGGATTGTGTCACGATTAGAGTGTTTTGACACTCTGATGTGCAGCGCACTCTTATCCTTTTACCGACAAGGGCGCAAGCCTAGTGCAAAATGGGGCTTGTGTGCACGTAGCAAGCAACAAGCGAAGGGTTTTATTACGCCAAAGGAGCACTTTGTCTATTGGCAACACGTGCGCGTCTCTGGAGTCGCTTGGGTCTTGGGTGCATTGAGCGCGAGTTTAGCAGGCATACGTAGGGCCGAGATGATGAAAATAAGAGTTTGATGATTTAGAAGTTTTAACACGAGTATGACATAGCTTTAGCCTTTACTTTAAGGTTGGTCAAACAACTTCTGAAATATTAAAGTCAATGCAACAACTGGTGTAAATTCCGATTTCATTAATCATTACCCTACAAAAGGCTTAGATGAAAGATAACGGTTCACTACTTCCTAATGAACACTGAAACAATGCACATATAAAAATGCATCTAAACTAGCAACAGGTTGCGACCAAGGGTCAATGCGCATGAAGTACCTAACAAGCATACCTAGTAGGCCTAAGAAAAGTTAGAAAGTAAACTTACGAAGCATAAGGCTAAAAATAAAAAGAAGGGAAAATTTATTACCACTACCAGGAAAGAAAGGGTGGACTTTTAATCATATGGTAGTCTTGGACCGTGGTAAGCCCTGTAGGAATTACATTGTCTCTGTAATTATATGAGATGGTTAATCTTTTGGGTGAAGGATATAAAACTATCTCGTTAAAATTTGAAAGATATGTATAGTTTGTTCTTGAATTCATGAGCCGATGAGTCGAATTAAACTGATATTGTGATCGGCTTCTTTAGAACTCAAATAGTATTCGAGCTCGATTCATTACAAAATAGAACAATTTGAGCCCAACTTTTAGTCTGAGTCTGAATTGTTTACATAGTATTTTGTTTGTGGCCACCCGCCACCCCTGATAGTAAGATATGTTGGCTCATTGCAAGAGTCTTAATGCTCTCCTCTCAAAGTATGAAGTAGATATGCTGTCAAAAACTAACTACTTCCCCAATCATCTTGTCACTTAAACATGGTAATAATTTTCGTGGAAGGCTTAATAAGCACAAATTTGGCTATGAGCAATAAAGAGTTTTGACTTTGTGGTGGTTGTGTAAGAATTTAAGAAACATAAAAAAAGTAGTAACTAATGATTGGAGGCTAATAATTGTAAGTTATTTCTGCTTCGTCTCTCTTTGGCTTCCTTTGTTGTCTCCTTGTCATCCTTGGTGCAATCTTGAAAATGCTCACATGTGATAATTTTCTCATGTATTTATTGTGATCTATGCTCCTTTACATACAGCGGCAAGGTTGTTGCTTCGATTCACTTGGCAGTTGCAACTTGCAAGACTTTTGGGTTTGTGGGGGGAGGTTCTGCAACTAGTTGCTTTCTGCTTTGTTCTCCACCCGACACCCCCTCCCTTTCCTTAGATGACATGTATTCTGGGGTGATCATTATATTCATGGTCATTGGATTAGTTCAACTGAAGTTTCTTCTGTATAAACACCAAACAGAGGGAATGTAATGATAAATTTTGTTGAGATCTTCTGCTGTTTGAAAGTTTC
Organism: Beta corolliflora; assembly: GCA_947648045.1. Classification (NCBI taxonomy): domain Eukaryota; kingdom Viridiplantae; phylum Streptophyta; class Magnoliopsida; order Caryophyllales; family Amaranthaceae; genus Beta; species Beta corolliflora. Next base: position 1,221,805 of record CANSZD010001394.1, read on the forward strand.
GTGTCAAGGTGCTTTAGTATGAATTAGGGTTGTAAATCTTGGATTAGGCCGCGATAGGATTATCAGCTGTCGAATCACTTTCACAGCCTGATTTGAGTGGTTTGCGACTATATGACCAAATTTCGTGGCAGTGAGCTCAAAAAGCTTCACAAAGCGGCCATGTTGAGGTGATATGACCGAGATTTCATTCCTTTGTCTGGATATTAACCAGACTCTAGATTGTGGTTAGCGAAATAGATTGATGGACATCTGATTTACGGGACACAATAAGGGCCATTAAGAATTAAGATGTTCAATAGCCATAATAACTAATGGTGCTCTAGTCTACTGTTACACATCAGATGCTTTTTACGTAATTCAATTTCAGGCTACACTGATGGTTTGTCATCTTTTACGGTCGGTTATAAGGGTTGATTACACAGTCCTTTCACAAAGCTTTTACATCTTCAGTTTGTGTTTCGAAAAACTCTGATTAGTTTGTACTTTCATCAATTCTTAACTGGAATCCTTAAAGCCGTCGTTTTGCAATAATATATGCTTTTGGTTGGGTGTTGTGCAATAATGTTTGTTTTTGGTAGCAAACTATGTAATCATATAAGCTTCTGGTAGTAATTATCTTACGTTCCAAAATTTCGCAATGATTCATTGTAGGTGTTAGTGAAACAAGCCTTACTGAAATTTTGTCTCGGGGACGAATGCTCAAGAATCTTTGCTTGAGGGATACATTCCTTGTTGACCATGCACTGTACAGATTTCCTGGATCCTCGTTGGAGATTCTTGATGTTTCTAACACAATGGTTTGTCTGCAATTCTGAAGCAGATACCGATTTCCGTGATAGTTCTTGTTTATCTTCCATTCAAAATCCTATTGCTTTATATGCTGTTAGCTTTTTATGTGCTGGAACTAATGTCAACCTGAGATTAGTAACTCAGCACGACCTATAAGTCTATAACTAGGTGGAAACTAGTGTCAATACTCTTATTTATCATTTTCTGGTTATAGTCACTTTTTTTTTTGAAGAGAAGTCAACGAAATCTGTTGGAAGAATAACGTAAACTTGTAATCTGAATCCCATTATAAAACAAGTCCTATAATTCTTGCTTCTCATTGACAAGACAGGTAGCAAACTTCATACTTGATTCTAATAAAAAGGAAGATATAAAAAGATGTTTGAGTACCTTGATGGAGCACTATGTTAAAAGTGAGCAAAGGGGTATTGCGTCTTACTCGTCTGTTCGAAAAACAAGCATATTGTCATCAAGAACTTTCGTTTATCTGTTATATAATATGTAACGTCATGCAATAATCGTAAAGTTACTTCTACCTGGAACATATGTGCTCATCCTAAATACTACACAAGGGTGCAGTAACTGACTTTTTTTGTTTTCATTCCCTTACAACAACAAATATGTTATTTTTATGCTATGGCTAGTTATAATATATTTTGATTGTGCTCTTGTAGGTCTCAAGAGATGCTTTGTCACATATGCTTATAAAAAATCCGGACCTGAGATATCTGGAAGCAAAGGGATGCAAAAAGTTATGTCCAAACAATATCAAGCATGAAAAGGATTCGTTGTATATGAATCCTTGCGATAAGCTATTTCATGTGTCGGGACTAAAATGCAAGTTAGAAGAGCTTGCAATTGGATGGGGATTTTCTTTTTCCTCTCTCCATTCTATAGGACCTGCGATGAGGTCTTTAAAAACAATAAATGTGGGCCTAGGTGGATCATTAGGTCCAGAAGGGCTGACTCTGCTGTGCACTCTATGTCCATTGTTGGAATCTATCACCATTCTGTTTCAGGTATGTGGTATCATCTACAGCTGATTAATCAGATGCATATTACTTTAAATTCACTATGCCAAGCAAACATTTTGATTCTACTGTGATTCAACTTTTGAGAATTCCGTGATTGATACATGAGCTGGTTATGTTCTTTTCCTCTCCTTGATTTCTTTTAGGACTGTTAGTAGGTTACGTGGAGGATATCTCTCTGCTCATTATGGCAATGGAGTATAAATAGCTAGGGGGTTGTAAGAACATGATCTCAGTCTTCATCACTCTTCTCCAAGATGGACTAGTATCTTTTGGCTGAAGACTGCATCAATCTTGTCTCCAAGTTCCTTCTGAGATATTATTGGAAGTGTTTATCTTACTGTAGTGTTTTGCATAAAGCAAAAATGCAACAGATTTTTGTTTCTGGCCATCTGGTTAATGAAATGGTGGGAAGGTAGAAAAGTACTCAGCAGCATGTTCGCTTTACCTTATCTTTACTAAACTGAACTTAGTTTTACTGATTCTCTATTGTTTTCTCTTGTATAGTTTGTTAGTTTTACTGAACTGAACTTGTTTTTGCTGAATTGAAATAATTTATACTAAATATTATATTCTTTTAAGGTGAACTTATATTTTATTGATTTCAGATTGGCTTATGATATGTTGTTTTAGGTTTTTGTAAATGGATTTTGTATAGTGATGACTTTTTGTGTTGATGAAAAAGAATTTGGAAGCGAATTTTCTACTCTCTTTACCTATTTTAGTGAATAGTAATATAAAGAATTAAGGCTGCAATTGAGTCGAGAAGGCTTGCCAAGTCTTTTGGCTTAAGGCTTGCCAAGTCTTTTGGCTTAAGGCTTGCCAAGTCTTTTGGCTTAAAGCTTGACTTAAGGCAATCCAAATCTTAACTTGAACCAAAACAAGCCTATGCTCAGTATATCTTTGCTCACATAGGCTCAATTTAGTACTTGTTGATTTTTCAAAATTGGTTTTATAACTTATTTTAATTTATCTGAAGTTATTTGAACTTATCTGAACTTATGTTATCTTTACTTATTAGATCTTATTGAAACTTATTGAAGCTTATTAATAAGGTGTTAGAATTTACTGGAACTAGTCTGAACTTATTGGCACTTATTAGAACAATCCTAACCTATTTTTTTTTTAAATAAGTCAAATTAAGTTGAATAGAACAAAACCTTAATATAGTTCTATTTCTTTAAAAAAGATCTTCAAGTTCTATAAAAAATTGAAACTAAGAAAAAAAAAATGAAGCCTAAGCTAGGATGATTTCAGATTTTAGCTTTTACTAAATAAGCCAAGCTTCAGCTCGGCTCAATTTCCGAAGTGTAACGTACGATAACCTGAGCCCAAGGTGGAGCCTTGTAAGCTAGGTTCGTGTCACCTCTACAATTAGAGACAGTTTGCCTTATTTGAGGTGGAGGTGGGCTAATGTTTGTATCCTTTCTTATCCTCTTTCATGAGCATGCTCCTTCTATGTTTTGGGGAGTCCAAAGTGCTTCTTAAAGCGACACCATTAATTTGCTACTAAGTCGCAAGGTAAACTTATTACCAATAATATGCTTTAGATGAGGAGACGTGGCTGGACCTTCCAGTGAGATGTCTATGTGCCTTGCTTGAGAAGTATCTTGTTCACTTGTTGTAAGCTAGGAGCTTGTGGAAAATTTTATTTGGGGTGTTCCTTGAATTTTCAATATGTCTTATCCCATGGGGGGAAGAAATTTGTCTTTGCGGTAGCCATCATGGTAATGATTGTGGAATTTTGGGAGTGGCATCTGCAGTACCACCAACTGGGGATCGGAAGTTGTAAAAAGGTGCACTTCATCACTGTAACTCATTGTTATTTTAAGTTTGTTTAGAATAAATGTGCAATATACTTTGGAACACCTTATCTTGGTCTATATGGGAAGAATTTAAGGGCAATATACTTACTTTGCTCACAGTTGGTTATTGTAAGCCCCCCTCATACGAGATTTTGCCGTGTTATTTTTCTTGAATGGTGGTTACTCCACCGAAGGCATGAAAGTAAGTTACTTTTCGTAAACCCAGATTTCGCAGAAAAGAGAAGTGGATGAATGTTCTAGATTATTTCAGTTAGAGTTATCATTTATACGACTCAATGGTCACAACGCCTAGAGAAGTTTCTTACTTTCTTCATTTTGGGAGGTAGGAGGTTTGGTGATTATCCTTCAACCTTAGCTGCTAATTGTAGATGTTGTTCCTTTAGATAGGTAATTAGAAAGTGTTATATTAAGTTATTAACCTTCAATTTGACGATGAATAAGAACCTGATAACAGTTCAGTGGATTACTGTTCGATCTATTTAACGAGAAAGCTTTGAATTTGCCTAATACACGAAATCAAATGTTCTAAAAATGAAAAGGTGTGGAGTTTTTTGTTGGAGCTTGAGAAAGTGTTTTGATGTAAGTATTACATTATGAAGTGGAAAAAGGTGAAGTTAGTAAAGATTCAATACTCCTGTAACTACGTTTAACTAAAAGTCTGACAATTGTGAGTCCGTTTTTTACAGGTAATATCTGATACTGTCATCATGAATCTGTTGGGAATGTTGAGGAACTTGCGGGCTTTGTCTGTCTGCTATTGTATTGGAGATATATCTCCAATGAGTTTGAAGTACAGTGTTCCAAATTTAAGAAAATTGAAACTGGAAAGGGTGACACCTTGGATGACCAGTGATGACTTGGCTTTGTTGACACAGAATTGTGCAAATTTGACTGAACTTTCATTGGTAGGCTGCACGCATCTTGGTGTAGGTCAGTATGCATCTTTAGAGAAGAAAGATAGAGCACTTTCCTTTATACCATTACGTGCTTTGGGGGGGGGTTTGCTGTTTTCTGTATATATACATTATATCTTTGAAGGAGCCAACTAACTTATTCCTTTTGCTGTTTTCTGCATATGATACATTATACCTCTTTGAAGGAGCCAACTAACTCAATCTTCTCTGTTTTCTCCCATTTACTTGTGGCATGGCATTAATCCTTTTTCACATAGCTATGGAAGACATTCTTTTACGAGCTTGAACTAAATTGTTCTCTTGTAGATTCACAACAGATCATCTCATCTGGTTGGCCAGGCTTGATTTCGCTTCATCTAGAGGTATTGATATGGAATATATTTTTTTTATCTTTCTCTTTGAATTCACTACATATCTGAATCTGATAACTGCCGTTTCATGATGGAAGCACCCTTTGAGGTTGCAAAGGTGACTTCTCGTCTTCTCGATGTACCGTCATAGTCAGGATTGAAGGGACTTGTTAGTTGAGATGCATTGCTGGAATTTGTAAAGCATCGGCCCAACTAGAAAGGTATTGTAGGTATAGAAATGTGACTGGGAGTTGCTTGATGGAGAAGATTGTTGGAGTTAGTTAAGGAGGGAGAAATCAAAGGAATCTCAGTGTATATAAATAGAGAATAGGGAGAGAAGCAAGAATCGGTGGATTATGTTTAGTTCTTTTTAGCGTAGTTTGGGGGAGTTCAAGCCTCTGAAAAGCTTGAGAAATTGAATCAGATATCTCTGATCAATTATACCATCTTCTTCTTTCTTCCTTTCTTTTTCTCAGATTCCACTACATAACAGTATTACTACCTTCTTTTCCGCAATACATGCAATATAGGAATGTGGCACATGAACCAAGGAGGAGGAGACAAAGAGAGTGCAAATTGTTTTTGTTACCCATGTGATTACGAATACAGTAGTACACAAGGGGTAGATGGGTGGGGTAAGTGAGGGCACAAAAAAGGGTCTAATGCAAACAAAGAAATGTTGCTAGTATTATGAAGCATCATTAAAAGTAATATGTTGCTTGTATTGTGGAATGGAGGTAGTATATGTATGGGAAGAATTGGAGATCTAGGTTTGCCTGCACTACAGTTCTGGCGGGCAAAGCTCCTAAATTTATGTCCGTGGTCTCTATGCCTATGAATATGTGGTGGGAGGAGTAACTCAGTTGGATAGAGAATGCCCCTACACTCCTTGTAATCAGGGGTTTGAGCCTTGTATCCTCTACCCCCCAAGTGGACATTTCCACTGCATGCCTGAGATAACCTGGTGATGCTAATTTGAGTATTTTTTTTTCTTTTTGTGATGGCTCATGGTTTCAGCTTGGTACTCACTTGACCATAGGAAAGGCATATGCAGTATCTGGACAAAGACCAGAAATATTATTAATTTTTTTTAATTATGAGAGTTATGAATACTATTGCGGAAAATTTACAGAATAGCACCATAAGTGGGGATTTTATTCTCAATTATCCCTAAGTCAACACGTTATAACAAAATTCGCTGAGTACTGTCAGTACTTGTACTGTTTAGTCTTCTCATCAATACCCCATTGATATTATAAATTCCACGTCAATAACGAAGTGGTTGAAATTAATAATAATCAATTTCTCCTCAATTAAATTTAACGTAATTCACTCAACAAAAAGTGAGGGCATTTTGTTTGGGAAAGGCTTTTTAATGGGACCTAGGAAGTTAAGGATCTTTTAGAGCAAAATGATATACTCCCTCCGTTTCAAATTATAAGGCATGTAAACCACTTTTACACATATTAAGAATTTAGTTAGTTTTAGTTAGATTTGCATAGGTAATAAGAATTGAGAATTACTAAATATTGTGTTGATAATACAAAATAAGCTATAATCTTATCTTGATAGTATGAAGTTGCATTTAATTTTACATTGGTATTGTAGAATGCCTTATATTTTGAAACATATTTTTTTTAGCTAAAATGCCTTATAATTTGAAGCAACTGGAGTATTGACTTGATACTTAGGGTTGGTTTTAAATAAATGCTAACTACATTTTGGCTAATGAATTAATGTAAAGCAGCTCTGAATAAATGTGAGATCATCAGTGAGGGTGACAATGAGAAGATGGAATAGTACTTTGGGGTTTCTATATTATTTTTCCACTTAAAGGTGGCAGTGAGAATAGTGAGAAGAGTACCCTGCTCAGGGGTATCTAACTGTAAGTTTACCTACTTATATTCGTTTCCCCTTAATTAGGTGACATTTATTATAGGGAAAAGATAAATTCTGACTTTTTGTGGTAGTCAGGAGCTGTGTCTCTAATTCTTACCGTAGTTGGCTTTCTTTCTTTCATTATTTATTTAGACCATTTTTCTATACCACTGTTGCCAGAGCCTCCAATTGGTGGGAGGGGAGGCATAATGTCACAATCTGACATTGCTATTCTATTCAGGACTGTGGAAGAGTGACAGCAAATGGGACTGGCTTTCTTTTTGACTGCAAGGCCATGGAACACCTCCTGCTCCGCCATAATGTAAACATTCCATCATTCATTCATCTATCATAAAAAACAACAGTATGCTAACGCCTTTAAGGCTTTAAAGAGGTTTCTGCCTAGGGTGGGGTAAGAAGGTTTTGTGTTATTGTGTAAGCAGGCATTACGCCTGCAATAACAAAGAAAACTTTTTTGTTAAACCCGTGAATCGTGATCCAAATTTTCATGATTGTCTGCTAATTCACGTGTAGTTTAATAAGCTATCTTGTAAAATTATTCACTATGATCAGGAACGCATGCATATATCGTAGTAATCCTAATTCTTAAACTACACATTTATCTGCTATCACAGCAAATTTTCTTAGTGGTTGTATTAAAATTTTATGCTTGTTTTTCGTGTGGAAGTTGGTTTTACACTTGTGTTTTCCCCATAGGTTAGGTTTTCAGAATTATCGCATAACTGTAGACTGCATTCATATGATATGCCTCTGCTATTTTATGCTCTTGGTAGTCTGTGCAAGCATGGCCTACTGTTACACATAGGTTATGGTCTTCAGGAAATGTTGGTAACCCTCCCCCCTTCCCCCTGCCAAGATCTGTTTCTGTGATCTGCTGAAATAATTTTAACTATGAATTGCTGATTGCAGGGCCCTGGAATCCAGAAAAACTTCATACTTGATGCCGCTTCGAGAGTAATTTCTTTCATTTAGCTGTGTCACCTTAGAGCCCCCCCCACCCCTTTTTCTTTCAAACTTTTCCCATGTGAAAAATGAAAAAGACGTCTTTCAGCGAATTACATGTTACACTAGGAGTATTAAGTAATGATTAATTTTAATTGTAACAGCTGCCAATGCTTCGAAGCATATCATTAGATTGGTGTGATGCAAGTGAAGATGACTTTGACCTTCCAAATGTGAGTGGCAAACTTAATTGTTTTACGTTTTAACTAATGTTGTGCTTTCCAAAAAAAAAAAAAAAAAACTAATGTGTGAAACGCAGTAAGTTTTGGTACATGTATAGGGTACTTGAATACGATTGCCTACCTATTTTGTTAAACTAGTTCACTATTGTACCACTGTACACAGACTATGAACCGGTTGGCACATTTCAAGGTGTTGTCTGCAGGGGAACTAATTAAATTAGTTGACACTAGTTACGCTGCAGTAAACTGATGCAGGGGAGAGGGATATTTTAGGTATAGCTTCATGAGTTAAAATATTGTTACCTACGGTATAAACTTTATAGAGGAAATGAGAGAAGGGAAGGCATGGAAAATATTGTTAAGAGTTTTAGTAGTTTCATAGGAGAGATTCAAGCCTCTCGAAAGCTTGAATTATATTTTATTTCCTGTAATTTTTCACTTTTCAATTCAAGGTCCATCTTCAGTCCTTTGGTCATTTTCATCAGATTGTTCCAGCTATGTCAGTTCATTATACGCCTATTATCAAGTAATATTTTGTGGAGAGCATCAGTGGCTAGTAATAGTAATGAACTAATATGTAATTTTGTATAGAAAGTCCCTTAATGTACATGGTAATGCTTGTCCTTCCTTGCAGGGGATGATCGAATTTGTTTAGACTAGTTATTCTAATTTATCAAGGAATGTCTTGGTTTAAACTGAATTGGACAGTAAAAGAAATGAGATTATATGTAATTTTGTAAGGAAAGTTTCACGTCACTATAATTCTTGTCCATTCTTAATCTTTCTTTTCATAAATTTACTTTACCATCCATTACTACTTTAGAGGTAAAATTGAGTGGTAACAGAACTTCACACTTCATGAATTTAAACACATGTTACTATCCACCATCATTTTTTAAAGTTTTTTATGGACTAGAACCAAGGTTTTTTAGATTTTGAGTATCATTCTGTTACGATGTTATGAAACTTTGGTTGTGGCTACAACTCTTGCTGTAATACTCCCATAACAACCAAACCTTTTCGAACCTTTGTGTTCAGTTCTCACTCAAATCTGAAAGGGTCTAGTTTTTGGTTGCATATTCGCAATCCTTATATAAGGATTCAGATTTCTAACAGTGGTTTTCTATCAAGGATCCATTGCTTATACCAATTTACGTAAACAAGCAAAAGTGGCCCATGCTTTTATATGCTATCCAATAAAAATCACAGCTTTTGGTTTCGATGTTCAACAGCACTTCGTTGTGAAATCAGCTTTTCCCCTTCCTCTAGATTAATTTTCTCGAGTTGGGACTCCATGTGTTGATTCTCTCTGTTTGCTGCAGTTTGCTGACAAATTCTCACTGAGCAATGTGAAAATCTCAAGGTGCAAGCTCCGGAAGTGCACATTAGATTTTCAGAATGTGGAGGTTCAGAAGAGGCCAGTGCACAAGGAGACCCTAGTACTTGTGTGGAACAGTACCAGCCTCCAGAGGACAGTCGTGAAAGAGAGAATTACATAGTTATACTTGTTTGTATATCCAGAAGAAGAATCTGCACTGGGATATGAATATTCCAGTCGGCGTGGTAGATGAATAAGAAGGAACGCTTCGTGTTCAAGATACGATGATGAGCAAGGGCTTGTATTACAGGATGGCTATCATCCTTGCTCCAAATTAACACAGCTGTTTATGATTCTTCACTGAGCTATTATTTTGAGCTTATTGAGCGTTCCATGACATTTCCTTTTGGAAGTTTCAACTGAGAGACACATGAGGTAAGGAGATATCATTATGCAACTACAATATCGTCAAGGGTCATAAAGGTACATCACACATACTAGTATTTTTAAAAAAACATACTTTATACTAAAAGTTCATCAAATATGTACGAAAAGTATACGTTTACTCGAACTCACCGCATATGGTGAGACAACATACTCGAGACACTCTTTTAGTTGTGACCTTGGCTGATTCTTTCTCTCGTCACCGTTCCCCTCCTTTATTTAGTATCCAAGTTGGAGTATTACTTGTTCTGTAGACCATGCCATTGTCCTCTATTTAGTAGTGCTAGTTGATTGCTGTTGGGATGTAGACAACTCTACTCAGAAGTTGGTCGACTTGGAAATTGGTCACTTCTGCTCAACTCGACTTAAAACTCGTTGAACACAAAATTCCAGAGCTCGACTTAAGCTAGAAAAACAGGAATTCTGGTTCAAATCAAGCTTGAAAAACTCATCTTGAGCTCGAAAATTAGAACATATAGCTCTACTCGAATTGAGTTAAGATTTGATTCAAATATGTAAAGAACTCTACTGAATTTTATTGTAATATTTTGGACCTTTAAGGTAGCGTTATTCTCTTTTATGGAAACACTAGCATTTTTATGCATGTTGTTATAGTAACTTTTTTTTTTCGCGATTAGTTATTCATCAGAGTTACAAAAAATTTGATTCGAACATACATTCATAATTATTTTTAATTTTTAAATATGTTATTTAAGTTTTTATTTTTTTTCATCTGATTGTGTCAATCAAGTTATATTGTCATTTTATTTTTTTCGCACTAGAAAATATCGTGAAGAGTTTTTTTTTTTTTTGACATCGAAGAAATTTGCATTAATAAGAGCTAAATTACAACTTAGGAACAAAACACCTAAACAATAAAGTGAAAACAAACAAACACTAAACAAAGCTATGCTTGCTCTTATAAACCAAATAAAGCATAACCAACAAGTAAAACTTGAAAGGATATTTTGGTAGGGTTGAACTTTATGTCTGATGAAGAAAGTACTGTTGAAGTGTAATGGATGCTGTCGAAATTCTAAACAAACACGATATGCAAGGATGATGGATTCAATACCTAGCCTCTTGAAAGCTACTGTAACTAACTTCAAGCAAACTAACTGATTACAATATTTTTTTAAGGTAAGATGAAATCCCTTGCACAAGTGGGGGGAAATTTGGGGATCCCACTTTGTAAGGGATAAGAATCGAACCATTGTCACAAGGGTGGAAGCTTGAAAAGTGGACCTTCAACCAATTAGGCCAATTTTAATTTTTATTACAGTAATTTAATAGCGTGTAAAGGAAGATACTAAACTAAACTACAGTATAATGAATCAGCAGTTAGTTGAGGTGTTGAGTTGGAGTACTATACTCTCCAATAATATGCACTGTCTGTTGCAAATAGTACGCTATATTGCTACTACATTTTATTTAATAATACTCTTCCCGGTCATTTTTGAATCACCTATAGCAATTTCTTTCATTTATTGATCAGACTTACTCCTCAATTTAAGTTTCTCATTGCTTTTCGAGAGTTTTCAATATACAACTTGACGATCAATATGTTTAATTATATAATGAGAAGAAATTAAAACGATTTTTTTGATGGAAATAATCCCACCTTTGAGCGATCTTCCCAAAACAATCCCTCCTTTCATAAATTAGTGAATAATCCAATCTTTGGAGTGTATCTGCTCAAAATGGCCCCTTTTAACCTATGACCTGTTTGACCGGTAAAAAAACTTGTTGACATTTTTTTCCCTTACAAAAAATAATTATCAACTAAATTTTGAAAAAAACCACCCTGCCACCATCCCCACTCACACTCCTTTCCTCCTTCTCCTGCACCTGCCACCAGCCCCATCCCCCCTAAAGAACATTAATTTTTTTTTTTTTAATTTTGGGAGAAAGAGGAAGTAGAAGAAGGGGTGTGGGTCTGTCGTGGAAGCGTGCGGGGGGGGAGGGGGTTTGCTGGGGCCGAGCTGTGCGTTAAGGGGAGATGCGAGGGGGGTTTGCGGGGGCTGGGTTGTGCGTTAAGGGGACATGCGGGGGGGGCTTGGGTCCTGGCAAGTATGGGCGGTGGGGAAAAGGGGGGGAGAGGGGGAGGGGCTGCACGGGTGGGAAGAGAAGAAAGGTGGGGGAGGGGCTACGCGGGTGGGCAGAGAAGAGGGGGGCTGGCTGCCTGTGGGGGATGGAGTAGGGTGGGGGGACTGGGGTTTGCTGTGTGGGGGTAGGGGTGGGGGCGGGGATGGGGTAGGGGTGGGGCTGCAAGGATGGGGTGGTGGGGGCTGGCAGGGGTTGGTGGTAGTGGTGGCTAGGTGGTGGTGGTTATGGAGGAAAAGAAATAGAGGAGGGAAAAAAGAGAAAACCTACATTTGCAGGTTACCAACAGGCAACGATCCCATTTTTAGTAAGCACACTCTAAAGTTTGGGATTATTCCCAAATTTATGAAAGGTGGGACTATTTGGAAAGATCGCTCAAAGGTGGAATTATTCCCATAAAAAAATCCTCAAAATTAAAAAGGGTTGATATCTTTGGATGTAGATTGTAGACATTGAAATATCACATTAGAATAATTCATCTTATGTTTTTTTCACCAAATACCCCTGACAAATCACGAAATTCACCATATAGCCTCAATGTTTCAGATATTCACCATATACCCATGAGTTTCCAAAATTGTGCACCATATACTCTTTTTTTAACGGACGTTAAGTCACCGTTAGCTTTATTTACGATATTGCCACTATTAACCCCTAACCCTAAACTCCTAACCCCCTAATCCTAAATCCTAACCCTAACCCTAGCCCCCTGCCACCCAGCCCCTACCCCCTCCCCTACCCCCTCTCCTTCCCCTCCACTCCACCGCCGCAACCCCCCCCCCCTCCCCCCCTGCCCGCCCTCCCCCACCCCGTCTCCGTCGATTTCCCCACCCCTCCCCCACCCTTTCCCCGTCGATTTCCCCAGCCCCACCCCTCCCCTTCGAATTCCCCTCCTCCTCCCCTCAACCCTCTCTTCCCCTCCCCAGGCATCCCCCGTCTCTCCCAACCCCCGCAGCCGGCCCCCCTCCTCGAATTTCCGTAGCCCTCACTTGAAGCTAAGTTAATTGACGAATTTCCGTAGCCCCCTTCGAATTACCCCCTCCTCGAATTTCCGCGGCTCGGGCGAGGCGAAGCCGGAGCTTCAAATTCCGCAGTGTAGAGATGATAATAGAAAGGCCCGAGGACGAGAGAGACGCAGAGCATGAGAGGGGGTAATTCGAAGGGGGAGGGGTGGGGGTTACTTCGGCTCGCCGGAGCTCCTCTCTTCCGTTCGTGGTGTGGCGGGGGGGGGGTGGGGGATGCGGCGAAGGGGAGGAGGAGGGGGATGGGCCGGCAAGGGGAGGGGTTGGGATCTGCGGCGGTGGAGGGGAGGGGGAGAGGGAGGGGGAGGGGAGGGTGGGCTAGGGTTAGGGTTAGGATTAGGGTTAGAATTAGGGTTAGGGTTAGGCTTTAGGGGATTAGGATTTTAGGGTTAGGGGTTAATAGTGGCAATATCGTAAATATAGCTAACGGCGACTTAACGTCCGTCGAAAAAGGGTAGATGGTGCTCAGTTTTGGAAACTCGGAGGTATATGGTGAATATCCCAAACATTGAGGGTATATGGTGAATTTCGTGATTTGTCAAGGGTATTAGGTGAAAAAACCGTTCATCTTATACACATTAGTGAGAATTTATAATGCAAATATATGAAGTTTGACTTTTGAAAAGAGAATTGGGGAGTTTAAAAGGGGAATGAGAGGGAGAGTATGATACTTAGAATCGAATATTCAGTACATAATAGACTAAACTAGTAATAACGATGACAACTTTACTTGGTTGCTCTCAAATAAAACACGTCACTTTATTAAATCAAACCCCATAATGACCATAACAACATGCGATGACAACTTTATTTAATAGTTACAACCAGGAAATGAAATAGCATCGATACTCAAATGTTTGATAACCCAAACCACAATAAGAACTTCATCATGCTTAGTTTTTCAACATTGGTTATACTTAGCATCTACCAGAATAATCAAAGGCGACATTTGTGCACCTAAGTCCTCCAGCAGAATAGACGTAGTCACAATAACAATTTCCACAACACCAGTAAAGAGGACCGCATGGTTGATCATAACCAACGCAAGCAAGAGGTTGGGTGTCGATACCAATCCCTTCAAACATAATGTTTGAGAGGGGACGAACAGCAAAGGTGAATTGAGGTGTGGTTGCTAGCATCACAAAGGCTAGCATCAACACCAAACTAACCACTCCCTTCGCACTCATGTTTTTCTTCATCTCCATCTCACGGCTGTTATTACTAATGATAAGTTTTATTGTTTCTCACAATTGATTTCTGAGTGCTTCACTACACTTCTACAAACATGGTTTTTATAGCAGAGGGAAGCTCATTGTTTGATTGCTTATTTCTTGTGTAGTTGTGTTTAATAATCTCTGCTTATCTGGCTATCTTACAGTTATGACATATGCACATGCCGCCACATGGATATATTGAATGAGGAAGTATATATCAAATATTCAATACCCGTTATGGGTAATATCACGACTCTATATTACGTTATTCGCTGTTTTATTTCTTGTTAAATAATATTTGTGATTTCCTATCTCTATCTTATTTTATCTTTCTGACGGGATCTGCGGATGTGGGGATCCTCCTATCTTATTATATAAACGCATGATCTAGGTACTTTCTTAAAATAATGTGCGCTCTCACAACGTCAACGGATAAGTGGACAGTTATCGGTCTGGTTTTTTATTAGCCCACGTCGGGCCGGGTGTGTTTGGGTTGGGTCATGTTCGGGACAAACATTGCTGCAGGTCGGATATAGGTCCCGTCGAGTCCACGGGTCACATCTGAATCATCGTACGGTCGGGTTTCGGTTGGGTAAGGGTCGGACCATTTTTAGGTTGGTCTATTTCGGGTTAGGGTGCCCCATGCACAGGTTTTAAGCGGGTTTGTACGAGTCAATTTGGTTTCGTGTATGCTTGGATCGGTCGTGTTTGGTTCAGGTTGAGTTCGGTTCGGGATATGGGTTCTTGTATTAAAAAAAAATCACGCAAATTAAATTCATTGTCTTTGATCTTATTATTGTGTAGCTGATTTTCTCTTGTTTCTCCTTGTGAAAAGGCAAAGTAGCAAAGTTGAAATTAAAGTCCCACATTGATGTAACTTTGAGAGGGTGGAAGTATATATTGCCTTACAATGCCATGAAAGATGATTGTTTGAATCTTTTCTTTGTTCTCTCTGGAGTCCTCGTACTTTTAATCTTACACAGCTCTTATCAGAAGAAGATAGAAGTTAGGATTGTTTCTTCTCATTATGTGAAATATGGGCTAGCCTTCATATGTTCAGCTAAGTGATTTGAATATAATATCTTTCATTTAACAGATACACATCAACCTTTTAGGCTTTTACCACTCTTGTTTTGTCCTTAGTGGTTTAGATCTTTACATATATATACTTCGTCTATGTTTTTTAGATGCAACATTTGCCGTTTTGGTGGGTGAATTAAAATAATCAAATGTTGCATATAAAAAACACAGAGGTAGTATTTGATTTAAGTACTTTGTCATCATATGTGGTTCAGATGACAGGTTGTCATCATAATTCAAAATAATTCTAAGTTGACAAACTATTATTGGGAGTTGGTTAGTTGGCTACTGATAAGCATCCTCTGTGTAATCTAAATCTATGTGTTTCTTAATCCTTCATTGTTATTATAATTCGTGTCAACTTATATATTTCAAAATATCCAATGTCTAGAAGTTTGACTGTACAATCTTC
The DNA here is from genome assembly GCA_947648045.1 of Beta corolliflora. Classification (NCBI taxonomy): domain Eukaryota; kingdom Viridiplantae; phylum Streptophyta; class Magnoliopsida; order Caryophyllales; family Amaranthaceae; genus Beta; species Beta corolliflora. The sequence continues at coordinate 1,237,391 of CANSZD010001394.1, forward strand.
ACTATGGATTTAGTAACATATGTTCATTTATATGAGTAATGGAATTTGATAGCATGTAAGTTAAATTTCTGAACTAGGCTCTCAATTATGTTAGAAAATCTTGAATAAAACTATTTCTTGTTCCATTTGTTGGCTGTTGCATGTGAATAGCTAAATTTGGCTTGAAGTATGTGGAAAATGTGAATCTTATTATATCTTAAGCATGAAGGATTAAAATGTTGTATGCTTTTAATGGTAGTTTATCATTGTTTGACTTCAATATATCTTCATGTAGAAGCTTGATCTTTCTGGATGCCCTCAAATAACCTCCTCGGTTTTCCTACTTTCTTTGCTTCATCAAACAACTTCGACGGAGATCCTTTGATCTTGAATAATGTCCAAAGTGGCTTTCGGTTTGGCCTACTATTTCTTTCAAAAAAAATGGTGGAAGTTGATACATCCAAGTGCCCTCTGCTGCATCTCATCTTGGTGCTGGGATGGCTTACCTTTTGGATTTTTAAACAAAAAGGTTGCACCAGCTATTAGAGAACATCTCTTCAGTCTATGAAGTTGACTTGACTGTTGATGTTAGTCCACTTATTCTGTTTTGTGTTCTAGATCTCTAAGTAGGCTTGGACTAAGTATTTTGATATGTCTTTATGTTGTCCAAGAGCTAGGACCAACTGTATCATATATTACAAAACTTGCACTAGAAGGGCGAATTATATTTTATTTCCTGTAATTTTCCACTTTTCAATTCAAGGTCCATCTTCAGTCCTTTGGTCATTTTCATCAGATTGTTCCAGCCATGTCAGTTCATTATACGTCTATTATCAAGTAATATTTTGTGGAGAGCATCAGTGGCTAGTAATAGTAATGAACTAATATGTAATTTTGTATAGAAAGTCCCTTAATGTACATGGTAATGCTTGTCCTTCTTTGCAGGGGATGATCGAATTTGTTTAGACTAGTTATTCTAATTTATCAAGGAATGTCTTGGTTTAAACTGAATTGGACAGTAAAAGAAATGAGATTATATATAATTTTGTAAGGAAAGTTTCACGTCACTATAATTCTTGTCCATTCTTAATTTTTCTTCTCTTCATAAATTTATTTTTACCATCCATTACTACTTTAGAGGTAGAATTGAGTGGTAATGGAGCTTCACACTTCATGAATTTAACCACATGTTACTATCCACCATCATTTTTTGAAGTTTTTTATGGACTAGAACCAAGGTTTTTTAGATTTTGAGTATCATTCTGTTACGATGTTATGAAACTTTGGTTGTGGCTACAACTCTTGCTGTAATACTCCCATAACAACCAAACCTTTTCGAACCTTTGTGTTCAGTTCTCACTCAAATCTGAAAGGGTCTAGTTTTTGGTTGCATATTCGCAATCCTTATATAAGGATTCAGATTTCTAACAGTGGTTTTCTATCAGTGGAACTACAATATCGTCAAGGGTCATAAAGGTACGTCACACATACTAGTAATTTAAAAAACATACTACTTTATACTAGAAGTTCGTCAAAGATGTACGAAAAGTATATGTTTACTCGGACTCGGACTCGGACTCGGTGCATATGGTGATGGGTGAGACAACATACTCGAAACACTCTTTTAATTTGTGACCTTCGCTGATTATTCAACATCTTCTTTCTCTGGTCACCGTTCCCCTCCTTTATCAAGTATCCAACTTGGAGTATTGCTCGTTCTGTCTATCGTTCTCTCCCTCTGATATTTCGAATTCCATACAATCAGACCATGCCATTGTCCTCTGCTTAGTAGTGCTAGTTGATTGTCGTTGGGATGTAGTCAACTCTACTCGGAAGCTGGTCGACTTGGCAATTGATCACTTCTGCTCAACTTGACTTAAAACTCGTTGAACACAAAATTTGAGAGCTCCACTTAAAGCTAGAAAAACAGGAATTCTGGTTCAAATTAAGCTTGAAAAACTCATCTTGAGCTTGAAAATTACAACATATAGCTCTGCTTGAATCGAGTCAAGACTTGATCAAATCCTTAAAAAACTCTACTGAATTACTCCCTTCGTCCTTAAATAGAGCGTTCATTTTTCCATTTATGTTTGTCCCAAATAGATTTTCCATTTCCTTATTTGGTATGGGTCCACCAATTAAAATATTATTTTGCTTTCAACAGCTATAATATCATTCACTTTCACATACGGCCCACATTCTCTCTCCTTAATAAACAATTCATAAAAAGTGTACCAAGTTCTATATTTAATTATGATTTAAGATAACTAAGTGCCATACACATGATTTCTTCTTAATACTTGTGCTCAAAAGAAATGGGCACTCTATTTAGGGACGAAGGGAGTATATTGCAATATTTTGAACCTTTGAGGTAACTTATTCTCTTTTATGGACACTAAGCTACTTTTCTAGTATGTTTCGGTCGTCCCTTGTTTCTTATGGAGAACATAAACTCCTCTTTGTTGTATGCTTTGTTTCTTCGTTTTCTTAATGGAATTTTGCCTAGCTTATTTAATTTTGGATTTTTTTTGTCCCAAACTATCTTTAACTTTTAAGTTTTTGTGAGATATACCTTATAAAAAACGTTTTTTACCATATACCCCGACAAATTAAAAAAATTCACCATATATCCTCAATGTTCCAAAATTCACCATATACCCTCGACTTTTTTCAAAACCGTGCACTAGATGCCCTTTTTCAAACTTCCGTTAACTCACCGTTAGTTTTATTTACGATTTTGCCATCATTAAGCCTCTAACCCTAATTCTAATCTAACCCTAACCCTTACCCTAACCCTAATCTAACCCTAACCCTCCACCCTTGACCCAACCCCCACCCCCTCCCCCCGCACCCCCAGTTGCCCCCCACCCCTTCCCCCTCTACTCCACGGTGCCGGCCCCCACCCCCTCCCCCTCCCCGTCGATTCCCCCACTCCCTTCCCCCTCCCTGGCCGATTCCCCCCCCCCCTCTCCGTCGATTCCCCCACCCCCTCCCTCCTCCTCGCCGATTCCCCCTAACCCCACCCCCTCCCCTCTCTCCCCGTCGATTCCCCCACCCCCTCCCCCTCCCCCTCCCCCTCCCTCGTCGATTCCCCCAAACCCCACCCCTTCCCCTCTCCCAGTCGATTTCCCCACCACCTCCCCCCTTCCCCGTCGAATTCCCCTAAACTCTTCGACTTTGAATTCCCCTAACCCCACCCCTCCCCTTCACAAACGCAGAACACCGGCGCGAGTGCAGCCTCTCCGTGGAGTAGATCGAACGTAGAGAATAGTGAGGAGGAGAGAAAAGCAAGGTGGGGGCTTTCAAATTCCGGGCTTTGCGGGGGGTGGGAGGGAGGGGGAGGGGGGTAGGGGGCACGCGGAGGGGGAGAGGGAGGAGGAGGGGGGGGGGATGCTGGGTAGGGGTCTGGGCAAGGGGGTATGCGGGGCAATGGGTTAAGGGGCAATGGGAGGGGGGGGGGATGCGGCGGTGGAAGGGAGAGGGATGCGGCGATGGAGGGGGGGGAGGGGGTGGGGGGTTGGGGCCGGGGGTGGGAGGGGTGGTGGGGTTGGGTGGGTTAGGGTTTAGTGTAAGGGTAAGGGTTTAGGTTTAGGATTAGGGTAAGGGTTAGGGTTAGATTAGGGTTAGGGTTAGATTAAAATTAGAGTTAGGGCTTAGTGATGGCAAAATCGTAAATAAAGCTAACGGTGAGTTAACGGAAGTTAGAAAAAGGGCATCCGGGTGCACGTTTTGAAAAGTCGGGGTATATGGTGAATTTTTGGAACATTGAGGGTATATGGTGAATTTTTTAATTTGTCGGGGTATATGGTGAAAAAACCGTATAAAAATTTGTTGTCCCAAAAGTACTTTACTTTTACCATTTTGTTGTTGACGGCTACTTTATTAAGGTTTCCGGCGTTGACTTTTTTCCAATTTTTTAATGTCACGTAATATCACTTGACCTCTTCAAACCCTTTTTTTTTATTTTCTCCATCCTATTTTCCCCATTTCCCTGTGCGCTTTCTCATATCTATGTTGACATTTTGTACCACCAATCTACCATCGAATTCCTCTTCTACTTAAACTAAAATTGAAACAATATATAATCACCCTCTTAGTCTCCTCGAATCTCAAGCAATTTCCACAATGGTAATTTTGTTTCTCCCATAATTTTGAACTAAATAAAAAACAATGCCGAAAAACGGCATAAGGTCGTTGTCAACAACAAAATGGTAATAGTAAGGTAGTTTGGGACAACAAAATTGACTACTCCTACCCAATACGACTAGGGGTGTAAGTGGATTGGACTGGATTGGACTTTGCCAAATCCAAATCCAGTCCAAAGTTTTTTGGACTCGAGATCCAAGTCCGATCCAAGTATTTTTTGAGTCCAGTCCAGTCCAGTCCGATAATTTCTTCTTGAGTCTGAATCCAGTCCAGTCCAGTCCGATTATTATACTTCCTCCGTTTATTTTACATGTTACACTTTCACTTTTCACGCATGCCAATGCAAAATTTTGAGGACATATATCTCTAATTTTGTATTTGTAAAAATTATAAAAAGTACACAATAAAAAAATACATATTAAGACGAATCTAACAAGATCCCACATGACTATATTTTTATCCACGTATAAATCACAAACGATGGTCAAAGTAAAATTTGTGAATAGTGAAAATGTCAAAATGTAACATGTAAAAGAAACGGAGGAAGTATTATTTTTTTCCCCGATTTAGATTCAATGATTTTCAACATCTTCTCATAATTGAATTTGAAAAATTAAGCTCATTATATCCATTCCAGAAGATAAGTCACATACATATTTTATATTATATATATAAATATTAAATATATATATATATATATATATAATATTATATATATATATATATATATATATATATATATATATATATATATATATATATATATATATATATATAATATATATATTATATATAAAAATATTTTTGGATTCTGGACTTATTGGACTCTAAAGGGATGAGTCCAAATCCAATCGAAAATATTTGGACTCAAAATTTGAGTTCGAGTCCATCCCAGTGGCTTCCACCAATCCAACCGACAAGTTTGGACTGGACCTGACGTGACGGACTTTTCGCAAATCCGCTACACCCCTAAATACGACGCTTTCCTCCTTTCTTCGTAAAAGTGAGAACTTAAACATTAATCCAATATAACATCATTTTTTTAGTATTCAAAATAAAATATAATAAGGCTTCTTATAATTATATCTTATTTAAAGACCTACACAAGTAGCTATAACGCTCTTCATGATAATAACAAGAGATCATCGTAAACATATTTCTTACCCCATGTCAATTCCTTGTATAAAGCTAAGCTTATCGCTTTCATCCCAAATTATTAAGCGGTTTAGTTTTTAAATATCTGTCGACAATTACTTATTACGCCATAAATTTTTCCTCACTAGATAAAAAATTATGAAAAGTGAGAACTCAGGGAATTGCTTTGCACACTCACTAGTTTTCTTGTTATTAGGCAGTCGAACACCCTATGTTCGTTTTCTGCAGCTCCGAGCCTCCGGAGCTTCTAAAAAGCCCAGCAATATCATAATATATGGCCACAAGTTCACAACCCTATGTTCTTTTTCTTCGTTTTCTAAAGCTCCGAAGCTTCTAAAAAGTGCATTAGTATCATAATATATGGCCACAAAAGTTCTCTTTACTGTGTATTTTAATATGCTCTCCATCCCTATATAAATGCCGTGTAATTTTCATGGTTTCTAATTCAGTATCTTTATATATACTTTATATTGGTGAAGATTTATGATCCAATATTTATAAACTAAGTTTTAAGCCGTGCGTTCGCACGGCTATCGCTTATTTTAATTTTTACAAATTTTTTGTTAACATAGTTGATTTTTTGTTGCTGCGAAAAATGAGATTTTTCAACACCATTGTGTTTATATAATTTCTCCATTCTTTTTCTATTGCAACAATTATCACTTTGGGTATTTTCATCTATTGGAACCATTCCACTTTTGGTAAAAAAGCAACTATAGTTGATAACATCGCCTTTACTTTATGTTAATAAAACCATCATTAATTACTCAAATTGCCTTAGAAAGTTGTGTTTATTTTATTAAGGATTTACTTATCCCCTACTCTAGTTAACCCTCTATGCTAAACTACCATATTTTTTTTTATTTTCTTAAAAACCATGCCCAAACCCATTGTTGCAGTATAAAAAGATAGAGAAAGTATTTGTCATTATACTTTAATTTCTAGATTTGTTATATAAATTTTATATTTTAAGTGTTCAATTGAATATTGTAGCTAAGTTTATTATTAAATAGTATCCGTAATTGGTATGACTAACAATAGCTAACACAATTTTAACATGAAAAATACCCGAATGATACTTTAAGAAAGTAGAGGGTAATAATTTAATAGATGCGAAAGAATAGAGAAAAATATGAGTGTCACCACAACTTCAACTTTTAATATAGCACATAAACACTAACGCATATAGAATACAAGACGGGAAAGCCAAAAAGAAGATCATTATGATGGTATCATAAATAAAATAACTTAAATATAAAACTAACCTCTATTAATAATCGAAAATACTACTTAAGAGAAAAAAATATCTTCATCAATCAAGGCCATATCAAGACTTCTCAAACTTCCCCTTTTTATGATATGCGACCTCAAATAGTCCAAAAACTCGAACCTTGATTTTCCAATTAGTTTTAGTAGAATTAAGTTCATTGAGAAAAGAATAAAATCTCGACATATAGATATATGGAAAAGAAAAACATAAATAATTATTTATACAACAACTATTCTAGGAATAAAATAATTAGTCAATTGCATAATACTATCTATGTTAAAACACTATTTTTTTTTAAAAAATAAAAATTTAATAGAATGACATGTCATGCTTAGGTGGAGCTCTCTACAATATTCTAAGGTTGTTTTTTAAAATCATACTCGAAATTTTCATCATCCAAAAAGAAGATCATAATGATGGTATCGCCATAGATTTTAATTTTTGTTGTGACAATAAAATTTCCTTAATAAATTTTGTTGGAATACTAAATTGTATTGGTTCGCTTGAGTAAGGCCGGTGTTTGGATCCCGAACTCTACAATATAGAGTTTAAGCAATATTAACCATTGAATAAGAATAGCTCATATATTATCTTCCAAAACCCCTCTATTTTTTTCTCACCAAAATCCACCCCCTTATTTCCCTTTCACCAATACATGCCCTTTGATTTTAATTTTTGTATGGTCCATATACAACTCTACCTTGTAGAATTTATTAAAACTCTAGAGGATTCAAACTCGTAGAAAACTGAGGTTTGGAAAGGTAATATGTTTAATCCCCCGTCAATTGGACCTATGATAAAATGCTATAGTCATATATAGTATAGTATAGTTATAAATATTAGTATTAAATTTATCTAAAAGAAAGACTAAATAATGTCTTACCATTCATCTAGTTAAATATATTTTCATGAGTTGTAAAAACTATATTGTAAATGGATCTTATTTTTTGAAGTATATTTCAAACACTCTCAAATGGTAAGAAATTATAATGTTTTGAATTAGGTAACAAAAGTTATATTCAATTTACATAATATAAAACTTGTATTGTTCATTCAAAACTGAAAGCTTGCACTTTCTCGTTATCCAAACTCCTTGCATGTATTTAAATATATGTTAGAACTCTATTTTTTGAAAATATTTAAAATAAAATTAATGACATGACAATCCTAAACAAGGCGCTCTCTATTTCATAAGTTAATAGGACTATATTGTAAATGGATCTTCTTTTGAGCATATTTGAAGCACTATCCCAACCTGAACAAAATTAAAATATTCGAATTACGTAACTTAAAGAAGTTATACGCCATTTACACAATATATTACTTTAAGTTGTTTCATGCAAAAACAGAAACTCTAATTTTAACTTATCTGGAACTCCTTATATGTATTTAAATCTATGTAGAAATTTATTTTTTGCAAAGAATAAAAATAAATTTGATGACATGGCAATCCTACGTGCGCTGACTCTCTGGACAATAAAGGGTAGCACAGAGCCTCCAAAGCAAAGTTCCTCCTTTTTATATATATATATATATATATATATATATTGATTACACCTGAGAAATTATCTATTAGAATCTATTACCATCTTTTAAGATGTAAAAAGTATCCATTAGATTGAATACTAGCCCCATTGGTTTAAAACAAAATCTCCAAGAATTTAAAGACCCATCAAGAATAAATAATCCATCTTTGATCTCTTCACTTGGACCTTACAAGTAAATTAAAAATAACCTCCAATGACCGACTAATAAAGTGCAGTTAGGTGTTTCCAAACTACTGTAGAGTATGAGGCCAATGCTTATGCAAATATAAATGGATTGTCACAACTTCCTCCTAGTCACTGGCGTCTTTGCTATTCCCACATAACATAAGACATTGGTTTTGTGCAGCAAATCCATGCATTTGAGATTGGTGTGATGTACGTGCAGTGAGGGATGACATTTGACCTTCCAAATGTGAGTGTCAAACTTAATTGTTTTTTATGTTTAAACTAATGTTTGTGTCTTTCCAAAAAAAATAACTTTTTTGGGCATGATAAGATGAAATATCTCCTGCCACCGGCCCCACCTCGCCATGATAACTGGAGCTACTGGAGTTTGCGGGCGCATACTGGCGACGGGTTGGGGGGTGGTAAAGTGGAATACTCTCCCAAGTTGCCCCTTAGTGGGGAGTCGAACCTCGACCTTGAGGTTGTAAAGTTTTTTCCCCTTACCACTTCAGGTCGCTGGGACGTTTAGTTTAAAAAAAATATTAGCAGTAACGCTTAATAAGTTTTGTACATGTATAGGTACTGAATACGAGAGAATGCATACCTATTTCTTTGTTGTAAATCTAGTTTCCCTGGTGTAACATTGTATTCTGACTATGAACCAATTGGCACATTTTAGGGTGTTGTCTTTCGTTACCGGAACTGATCAAATTAGTTGATTACTCCGTTACGCGCACAAACGGGTACGTAACTCATCCTTTCCTTCGAAGCTTTTGAAGACTTTAGAAGTGCAATCCTCGCTGTAGTAGGTATCAATATTGACTTTTATCGATCATTACACCGGGACGAACCAACAAGACACCTGGGATTTACACAATAATGAGTAGTTCGCCCTGGGACTCCAACCCTTCGAGACCAAGATGTTCTGACCGAGGATGAAGTTGGGACCCGACCTAGACTTTCCCGGGCCCCAACATCCAATAAGGAGCTTTGGCAAGAAAAAGAAACAATGTTTACTCTTTAAGAAAGTTTTTGTTGGTGGGGGTAATTTATGAAATAAGCTACTTAGGTTAGTAATTTGTGGCTTGCGGAATAAGTTGGTTAGAATAGAAAATTTATAGAGGCCAGAAGGAAAGGCATGGAGAAAATATTGTAGAGAGTTTTTGACATAGAAAAGTGCACATTAATTAAAACTTGAATTACAACTTAGGGACAAAACACTATAGCCGTGTAAAGTGAAAACAAACACTAACAAAATATGCTAAAATATTACCAAGCCTAATAAAGCACATAACCAACAAAATGAAACCTAAAAGGATATTTTGAAGGCAGGGGTTGAACTTTATATCGACAAAGAAAGTCTTCAGCGAAGTGTAATGGAGGTCACATCGAAATTCTAAACAAACCACGATTTGAAAGGATAGATTACCACACCTA